>CAHIKZ030004155.1:940000-1282500 GCA_903632075.3 Acanthosepion pharaonis | reverse complement strand
TTGAAGGGAAAGAAAAATATGATTATGATGTGTGTGAAATGAGAGAAAAGCATGTTTATGATAATGTTGCGAAACATTATCGTGCCGTGCATTAATACTGTGCTGAGGGCTGTTTCTATTAAGCAAAAACCGTGTGGGTCAATTTCTAAAACTTATTGAACTGACTACACATTAATCAAATAGTACATAGTAAAACTTTCAGTTTAAGCTTTAGTTATAATGACTCCGTGCCAGGCTGCAGACTTGTGGGGATTGCCCTACCTTGTCTGCCAAGGCACCCATTAGGTGACACTGTTTCAGTATATAACTCTTTCTCCATATTTTTTTTTTTTTTGCTCTGGAATGTAGTAGAGAAAACAACAGGACTTCTCTCCCTTAGGAAAGATTTCTTCCACCAGGAGACCGCCATCTTGATTTCAACCAGCTACATTGTTGCATCACACATACATTTTCTAAC
The DNA here is from genome assembly GCA_903632075.3 of Acanthosepion pharaonis. Taxonomy (NCBI): domain Eukaryota; kingdom Metazoa; phylum Mollusca; class Cephalopoda; order Sepiida; family Sepiidae; genus Acanthosepion; species Acanthosepion pharaonis. The sequence continues at coordinate 1,282,043 of CAHIKZ030004155.1, read as the reverse complement.
AGCAAAACTGATAAATGAGTTTCTTCCTTTTTTAGTAATTTGTGTACACAGAAGTATGTTTCCTTTCTTGAATAATGTTTTTCTTTATGTAAAAACATACAGGGTCTGTCTGAAAAGTAACTGTAATGGTGTCACAAATAATTTATTTATATTCCAAACAGCAAACCAGATGGTTTCCTCTTCAAAGTAATCCCCCTCAAGTCTAATACACTTGTCCATCTTTCTCTGCTATGCTTCTATACACTGCGCAAAGGATTCTACTTGGATGGCTCTCAGCTTCATCATTACATCCTTCTTGATGGCCTCCATGCCTTCAAAACAGGTCCCCTTGAGTTAGTGGAAAAAAAAAGTCACACAGAGCAAGATCAGGTGAATAGGGAGGTCATTCCAGTATGACAATGCCAGGAACTACTGAATGCTCAGGGCATTGTGAGCAGATGCATTGTTGTACTGAAGCAGCCATGATTTGTCCTGCTACAACTCTCATCTTTTCTCACACACTGAGCAAAGCAAACACCACAGAAACTCTTTGTAAACTTGCTGATTGTTCAACAACTCACTGTGAATGGTGCTCATAGCAAATATCTTCCAAATATAATCTCCTCCTTTGTCAAGGCACTTAATTCAATGCTTTTCCACTAATCACATAAATTGAACATTAAAACCTTTTCAGAACTAGAGTCTATATTTTCCTTAATGGCAAATACAGACTCTAGTTCTGAAAAAGTATTAACATTAAACATAAATGGAATTGTATTCTCCTCTTTCAACACAATAGGAAGGACGCTCATCAGATTAAAAGATGAAAGAGCAATTACAAGTAATGGTAATCTGATCTACAAAATTAATTGTATGAACTGCTCAACAAGTTATGTGGGCATGACATCAAGATCATTGAAAGAACGACTGGATGAACATCGAAGACTTTGTGATAAGGTAATTTCAAATGATAACGAAAAACAAAAATTGTAAGAAAACTTCAGCGATTGCATTACATGCCATTACAGGTCACAGAATTGACTTCAACCATCCAGAAATAAAAATGAGGAACCAAAAGCATTTCAATCAAAGAAGAGTAGATGAACAAATGGTAATAGCAACTACAAAAAATGCCTGTAATAAGATAGATGCAACACAACTCCATCCTGTCTGGACATCTCTGCTCCAAAGAAAAATATGATATGGAAAAAAAAATTTTTTTTTTTCTGCCTCAACTTGCTATTATGTTTTAAACATCATCAACTCAGTTTGTTTTCCTTGATTTAAATTCTTAAGCATTTCAAACTTCTTTGTACTGTTTTACTCAAATTAAGGAGTAACCAAGACTAGCAACTGCTAACCAAAATATTTACATAAAAAATAAATCATTCATTGGAATTACAAAATTTTCTTTTAATTATACAACTACCTATGGAGACAAGCATCCTAACTTTGATAGAGACTGATTTAATTCATCAAAATCTTAACAATATAATTTAAAATCTTTGCTCTTTTCTTTAAGAAGAAACAAAGTATAAACTGTGGACTGATATCTGAAACCTACTGAACAAAATAATCAAACATTATACATTGAAAGTTTCAGACCAACCATCAGCTATTAACTATATTAATAAAGATAAAAGGGAAATTTTATCTTAGCTGACATGTTTTGTCCTTTGAGAGACTTTATCAAGACAAATGTAAGAACAAAAATGTTATTGGTTTTTCAAAATTTTTAAATTTAGGAAACACTCATAAATATTCATCAGGTTAGCCAAAAGACTTAACATACATAGGTAAATCAATAAGTCCCTAGCCTTATGATGAAAAAGTGTTTAGTTCACACCACAGTATTTTTCAACATAATCTCTTTCTTTGTCAATGCACTTAACCAAATGCTTCTTTATTAATTGCATTGATCAAATGTACAATGAACCAAATTCCTCTATATTAACTTATTAGCCTGCCATAAAATATGGTATTAATTATAAAAATAAAGTATTAATCATAGGTTTCTATCAATGACCTACTGTCAAGTCAACAGTCCTATTTTGGGGTCAGTGGACAGTAATGGATTAATTACAGATCAAACATTATACAATGAAAATTTCTGATCAGAATTTGGCTAAGAGCTGAATGAAGCTATATTCACACTTTAGTGAACCATTCTCTTTCCTTTTGTATTCTGTAGATGAGATTAAGTTCCACTTGAGCAGCTTCTTCCCTTGAACTGCTGCATTGTGGATCCGACTCCCAAGATCACTACAATCTTAATCTGTTCAATCTAGGGTCAACTATTATCTTCCCCTTAAATCACTGTGCCTCTTTATATGTGACCCTCTACCTCGAGTGGCTCTTAGGCCTTGTACAGAGTGAACCTCATTCTAAAAGAAAAAGACATAATGATCAACTTTATAGATTTAATTCATTAAAAAGGTTGATAATATACATTAAAATCCTTAAAAAAATCTATGAACTGTATAGATAGATTTAGAAAATCTATTGAACTTCCTTTAGATTCAATTTTTTTTTTTTTTTGAAGAGATTCCATAATATACCACCAAAATTACTTGACATGGTAATGGTAATATTACCCATAAACATTCAACCTTCATTGACTGAGCAGACAGGGCTACCTTTGGTTGAAATTTATAAAATCTTTCTATTAAAATAATTTTCAAAGAAAATAGTTTGCCTAATTTTACCATTATATCTTTTCCCAATATTGACAGAGGGTTTCCTTCCTAACCATTTCTTTGAAGTCTTGATTATGTCATTATTTTATCGTCATGTTACATGTTCTATCCATTTTAGTTGTTGCTCCTATTGAAAGTCCTCAAGTGATGTGGTTTATGTTATTTGGTACCATTCCTTCTTTGTGATTCTGTAGCATCAGTCAATAATGTTTAAAGAAGGATGGTCTTCACTATGACCAACAGGCTTCATTTGCTCAAAGCCATTTTAATCCATTGATCTAAGAAAGTGGTTGTATTCAACTGGCAGTTTAGATATTTCCAAATGAGTTTGATGCCACACATGAGATCCATATGATAGTCTCAATCTGACAAGACAATTTAAGAACATGGTTTGAGTTTCATGTTATTGCTATGGTTTTATAGCAACTTATGATGTTGGTCAAAATTACCTCTAGCACAGCGTATTCTATGTTCAATTTCTTTAACTCCTATGGAAACATATATTACCTAATTAAACTAAATCTTTAATTAATTTCAGACACATTTTTATATCATTTAGGATTAATGCAAATATAAAATTTGTCTTTTAACCAATTGATTTTTCATCCCAATTCTAGAGTTTCGGAGACAGATGCTTTCGTAATCGTTCCGTCCACTCATCAGAGGATATCAGCAATATTTTTATATCATTATGTTTATATATATTTATATCATATAGATGAATAATGATCTGCAATTAAGGTTACTTGATATAATGTTGTTTAATTAAAATAATTCATGTTAATTATATTTGATCTTGGCCAAATTTATTGCATCAGTCAATTAGACATTATCAGAGCTCTTTCAACTTCAAGACACACTGAAAATCAGTGTGATTTCTAATCTTTAACATGGCTGAGAATGGCCATCTCCTCAGGCCTACTTGTGTTTCTTCAACACCCACAGAGCCAACCTATGGTTTATAATGCACCTCTGTTAAGTGGACCTTTATTATAGTTCAAATATGTGCCCCACCAGGGCCACATACAGTTTTGAAGTCAGTTTTCTTTTTCGTATACTGGTTGCCAACCAAGGCTATAGAGACCAGTCAGGCCTTCTATTTAACCCATAGCAGGGATTTACCTCATAGTTGGTTTAAAAACATAAAATAGGAAAAATAAAGTGAGACTTGATTGTTTAATCTGCTGAGAAAAATAAATAAATAAAAATGTTTTTTTCCTTCTTTTACTTCTGATTGACTAAATAAAAAAGTGTACAATCTGTTTACCTTCTTTTAATACAATAAAAGAAAGTATATCACCTTGAATTTTATTTGATAGTTAAGGAATTTTTAACAGCTGTCTGAATTTCTGGAATGAGGAGTTATCATTATTTACACTATTTACATTTGGAATATTGTCCTCATCTTTGTTATTGTTATCACAATTCAGCCGTTGTGCCTTCCAACCATCATCAGGTGTATATCAATTCAGGTAATCTACAAGAAACTTCAAACTGAACTCTTTATTTAATCTATGCGTGTAGACTGTTCTCATTCCACTGCTCATGTCTTGATATCTTGTCTAGTTCTTATTTTTAATACTACTCAATTATTGCTTACCCTGTTTCCAGTGAGTAATCTCCTAAACCATGCCTGGCACAGGGATTGAACTCATAATTACTATGTCACTAAATTCATGAACTAATGCTTTAATCCACTCAGCTATTGTCTAGTAACTATTTAAATGCCACAAATGCCAGATTAAATATTTAATATACTTTTAATCTCAAGTTTTTACAAGAATGCATAAAAACTTATGAGAATCTTTTCTATCTATCTTCTGGGTTTTATTTTGTTAAATGTTTAGCTGTAGTTTTCTTAAGTTGTTTGTGCTGTGATTACAATGAGTGGACAAAAGAAACACATTTCACTGTATTTTGAGTGAAATTTGTGGCAGTTCGGTTACAAGTAGATTTTTATTCTTTGTTTTTTTTTCTTTTTTGTTGGTGACCTGCTCAGAGTCCACAGAAAGCTTATGCTAATCAATTTAGTTGAAATCTTCTGATACATTTCATCCTCAGAGCAATAATCCTTTCCCTGAAATATATAAAATGGAAAAAATCTTTCTCAAATATTCAAATACATTTAATTAAATATTACATTTGGCATTATCACCAAGCAAGGTGATAATGCCACTAAGACACAAGAGGCTACTTGAAGTGACAGAGAAGGAAAAGACTTTAGAAGGAACCAGAAACCCAATAATAATATTCAAGAAGGGTTCAAGAAGAAAGAAGATGGCAATTGAAGTTGCTCTTAAATTTTTGAAGATTGTAGTTATCGGGTGGGAAGTGTGAGAAAAATTTTTACAGTAGAAATGACAGTTACATCTAGCTTTTTCAACAGTAAAACAGTTATTAAATCTAGCAGCACACTTAAATTTATGTAGTCTAGGCGACAGGGAAAATCAGAACAGATGCCATGAAAATATTTGTTGAAAAGACATAGGGAAGCCACATCATGTTGGTGAGAAGGTGACTGGAGATGAGATGCCTGGCCAGGGCCAATTGTATTGCAGACCCTTTTCTGGATTTTGTCAAGAATCTCAAAATGCACAGCAGGAGCACCAGACCAGATATGGCAACAGTATTCAATACATTGATGAAATAGTAGACTTATAAATAGATTCTGACAAGAAAAATCTTTTGGCATGACACAGTGAACCAACCTTCCTTGCAGCAGATATAGCAATTGACTCAATAATTATTTTGAAAGAAAGAGACTTTTAACAACTTGGAACTAGAAGGTGAGATATTGTGTAAGAAACGTCTTAGTCCTGTATTAGTTGACAAGGTATCACACTAATATGACATCATGCACTGACTGAATTTTATCCTTTACCAAATATTGTTTAATGTGCCCACCTTGGTAATGTTCAAAAGATATCAATATTTGTGGCTTTCACTGGTCAGTGTGATTTAAACACCAAATAAATAAAATCCTCTTATTTAAAAATGATAGTGAAAATGGGAGAATGTTCTGCATATGTTTCTAAGAAATTTCATCAAATTTTTGCAAGTTTTAAGTCTTTTTTTTACACTGGCAGTAAATTGGAGAGATTCAGGAGAATCTGTAGATGAAAAGAAATTGTACCCTGAAACAGTTGAGAAGATATCTGACAATAATTTCATTTATCCTAAATCTTCTTACTCTAGCAATGTTTCAAGATAATTTATAGATGGTGATGAAGGCAGTGAAAGCAATGACTGTCCTGAACATATTTTGTTGATATGGTAATGGTAATATTAGCTGTTTCCCTGCAAGAAAATATTTGGCATTCATTGACCAAGCAGCCACTACTACTTTCAGTTGAAATTTATAAAATCTTTCTCTTCAAACAATTCTTTATGAAAACAGGTTTCTCAAGTCCAGTAGTTGTTATCACTTTTCAGAGATTGATAAGGGTTTCCTTCCTTACCTTTTATTTGAAGTGGAGTGGAATGTTAACATCTTAATTAGGTCTTATTTTCTCTTTGACTTCCACGTGCTATCCATTTTAGTTGTTTCTTCTGTTGGTAGTCATCAAGTGATGTGGTTTCTGTTATTTGATACAGTTCTTTCTTTGTGATTCTGTAGTGCGAGCCACTCAGTCTTTTTTCACCATTGCTCTAATGAAGCGGTTGTATACTGCTTACAGTTTAGATATTTTTGATCAGAATTCACACTATGCATAGCATCTATATGAAAGTCTTAATCTGAAAAGATTATTCAAGAACATGACTCAAGTTTTCATGTTGATGTTTTGGTTTCATAGCAATTTGTGCAGTTGGGTAATACTGCCTCCGGAACAGACTATTCTATGTTCAATTTCTTTTTCTTACACTTTATTTGTATAATTGATCCATATACTGAGATACAGAGGCATGGTGGAGTAATGGATAGTGGCTCGGACTGAGAAATCAGAGAGCCAAGTTCAAATTCACTTACATGCTAATACCCTAGGGAAAAGTATGAATTCTCTTCTTCTCCCTCAAGCTATAGGTAAATAGGACAGACTAGGTTCTATAGCCTTGGATGGCAACTGGTCTACCACAGAAAGATATGGCAACCTACCGCGGGAAAAAATCTGCCTCGTCAGTCATGTATCAAAAGATACATGATCGCCTAAGCATGTATCACGCATGGCACATAACAGACTGATACCGAGATATTTGAAGATTTTAGCATTTACTAATTCCACATCCTAATGCCACATATTAAATTTAATTTTCTTTAAAAATCTAAATTGAGAGTAAAAGAATAAAAAAAAAGTAATATCAGTACCAAATGACTAAACATACTTTCAGTCACAAGTAAGTTCTTGTGACTACTGGTAGCTCTTTAAATAGAGTAAATCCTCTATTCTTCCTCTTCTTATCATCTTCTGCTGATAAAGTAGAATGCTTTGCTCATAAATTCTCTTTCAATTCTTCTCTTGACTCATATGAAGTATCCTAACTTTGCACTTATAACTGAATCTCTATTGAATGTTATGTATATAACTCCATCCATGATTTCTGCTATCATTTCTAAACTGGATCCCCAAAAAGCATGTGTCTCTACAATAGTCCTTAAGAAATGTTCTCCTGAATTGTGTTCTGTTCTCTTTAAACTATACAATAAATAAGTTTGTTTTTAAGATAATATATATATTGACTCATCTGGAGTATCTTTGCCTAACTTTGCACTTATAACTGAGTCTCTATTGAGTGATATGTATATAACTCCATCCATGATTTCTGCTATCATATCTAAACTGGATATCCACAAAACATTTGGACAATGGTATCTCTGCAATAGTCTTGTGCTCCTGTTATCTTCTATTATATATATTATCTTCTGTTTCTTTAATTCCTGTTCTTTTATTATTCTCTCCTTAATAAAGTTTTCTCTTTTTCTTATATTCTTTCACACTCAGTAACTCACATCTGTCTTAGTGTCTTTATTGCCTTGCTTGGTGTAAAATGATTAAAAAAAATTTATACAAATAAAACAGATATTTTCATATCTTAAGCTAGCAAACACTCAGAGTGCATACCTCTCTGCCAATGCCATTCTCACTAAAAAAATTGAATGAAAATTAGTTTGTAAACATGATACAGGGGAGGTAACTGACTAAGATTTTATCCTTCCTCTTCTATAGTTCTTGTTTTTAAGAACTAGAGCGAACTGTCTGCTATCAACCTATTAGTTTTCTACATCTTTGACATGTCCTAGAAGTTCTAATCAACTCTAAATTGGTTAAGCATCTAACCTTGAAGCGTCTTCTATCAGACAAACAACATGGCTCCTACTTCTCTAGGTCAACTGCTGATGTATTAATAGTTATTGCTGAAAGAGTCTGTCAAGCTTTAGATAAGAATGGTGAAGCTCAGTCTCATCCTTTTACAGTTGAAGAGGCTAGATATAACTAAGTTCTATGCTAACAGTTTCTTTTATCGCACTTCTCATTTGTGGAACTCTCTTCTGACTTCCTGCTTCCCATCTGTTTCCTTGAATCCTGTTCTTTTATTGTCTTTGCTCCTTAATAATGTTTCATTTTCAATAGCCCCTTGGATCTTAGTGACCTTATCTACTTGGTTGGGGTGAAATGATTAAAAAAAAGAAAAGATATATGATGAGGTGCTGAAAAGTTCTTGGTAGACTTTTTTCTGGAAGAGCTTTCTGGCCAGGCCAAAAACTTCTCATCATCTTCTTATATATAAATATACAGATATTTCTCTCATATATATATATATATAGTGACTCTGGGTTTCATGCTTTTTGCAATTATCTGACGATCACAAATAGCATGAAACCCAGGGTCACAAACTCACATCAATCCAATATGTTAGCTCTATCACTGATATTGAGCACTTTCCAATAAGTACTGTGCATATATAATGTATAAATAATATATATAAAAATTGCCTATATATGTGTGTATATATATATATATATATATATATATATATATAAATAGAGAACATGGCACAAATAATAAAAAAGCATGCCAGGAAAATTATCAACAAACCACACAAACAAATACAACTCATGTGTAACTGCAGAATAAAGAACAAATGTCCCTTAAACAGTAATTGTTTACAAAACAACATAATATACCAAGCCATGATAAAATCACCAGATAATGAAGGAAAAGTATACATAGGAGTAACTGACGGACCCTGGAAACAAAGAAATTATGCACACAAAACATCTTTCACAAATAGTAAATATGCAAACAGCACAATGTTTTCTAAGTATATCTGGGAAATCAAAATCAAAACGCACATCACACCAAAAATATCTTTGAAAATAAGGAAAATATCATCAGCCTACAACAACCAATGAAAAACTTGCAAACTTTGCTTGGAGGAAAAAATATCTATCATTACCTTCCCAGACCAAAATTAATTATTAAATAAAAGATCTGAGCTCATCTCAAAATGTAAACATGAAAACAAATTTTTACTACATTACTTAAAAATCGAAAACTGAAAAAAATATAATAAAATAAAAAATAAAATAAATAAATAAACAAAATGACAATAAAATTAGTAAAATAAATTAACCCAAACAAATTACCAAATCACACCCGTTAGAATAGACAAAATAGAATAAATAAATAAAAAATAAAAAACAAATCAATGAACCCAAATAAATAAAGTAAATAATAAACAAATTAACAAACCATTATGACCAAAATATTAGTTAGACTATAAAAATCAAACCAAAAATCGGACAAAAAAAATAGCTATAACTGTTATATAACGCTAAAAAAAATACATTACTTAAAAGTCGAAAACCAAAAAGAGTAAATAAAAATATACAGTATAATAAATAAATAGTAAAAAAACAAAGAAAAATAAATTAATCTAAATTCATCCAAATAAATAAATGAATAAAGAAACTAACAAACCGATCATGATAAATTAACAATTTGAAAAAACAAATACGGATAATCAATCCAAATAAATACATGAAGTAATAAACAAATTAAAAACTGCTCCCGCCAAAATAATAGTTAGAATAAACAACAATCAACCCCAAAATTGAATAAATAGCTTTAATTATCTTCCCAAACCAAAACGAAACTATTAAATAAGCGATATAAAAATTTTTTACTACATTAATAAAAACACCGATTAAAAATAAAAAAAATAAATATATAAGAAAGAAAAATAAAAATAAATGACAAGCAAAATTTAACCCAAATAAACAAATAAACAACTTCCAGTAAAATAACCGCCAAAATAGACTACCCACAATGCACCACTGACCCGTATATATAAATAGCCAAGAAAAATAACAGCACTTGTGGCCTGACAATTACGTCTAGCATGAAACAGACTGTCACCTCTAAGTGTTGACTTCAATGTTCACTTTTATATTTACACACGCTCTATCTCTGATATTGAGCACTTTATCCCATAAATATAGCACACCTTAAGACTATATTTCTTCATATATATATATATATATATATATATATATATATATGTTGCATATTTTCTATCAGCTGGTGTTTGCTAGTTGTTTTGGTTCAGAAATGAAAGGATGTAAAACATGGCTAATTTTAACTTAACTATTTTATTAATGTCAACATATACTAACTATCCAGTGGGGTTGAAACTCTGGGGGCCATTCCAGACACAAAAGTGAACACATCTACACTGCTTGATGTGTAAGAACCAACTCACTGAAAAACCTTTCTCTATCTATCATTCTCATGCTAACTCAGCCAATCAAAACCAACTCTTTTATTATGGCTTCTATCTGACCTTGAAGGTCAATCTCCAGAAGTAGGAGCCAAGATACACTTCAACTAAAAAATAATAGTCTGCTCAACTATTATTTAACAGACACACATAATTATATTATATGTATTATAACTATATATCGACTTTGATCTTCAAAAATTTAAATGCAGCGTAAATTTTATCTTCTGTCTTCTTAATTCCTGTTCTTTTATTTTTTCCCTCCTTAATAATGTTTTCTCTTTTTCTCATATTCTTTCACACACATTAAATAACTTGTGTCTTAGTGGCTTTATTGCCTTGCTTGGTGTGAAATGATTAAAAAACATTTGCACAAATAAAACAGATATTTTTATATCTTAAGCTAGCAGTGCACACCTCTCTGCCAATGCCATTCTAATAAAAAATGGAATGAAAATTAGTTCGTAAATATGATGCAGGGGAGGTAACTGACTAAGATTTGATTCGCCACCCCCCCCCTCCAACCACCACACTTATATTTTAGATTAAATATATAAAATAATGTGGATCTGCTCCAAGATTTGGCCCACAGCCCACAGCCCATCCCCCTACAGAACAGCACTGAAATTTACTGAGAACTTTTGGAAGCATTGTGTAAATAAACAATTATGGACGAATGTATAACCTATGTTAAACTTTGTTGACAGGTCAAAATTAACAATATTGGAAGACAAAACTAAGAGAAAAATAAGAAAATCTATTAAATAAAAAAAAAACAGAAATAAGATGAGTTATTAAATTATACTACAGTTAATACACACTAGTATAATAAGCTTTGCTGTTTTTAACCAGTGTACTCATCTTGATTGTTTATACTCACAAAGTTTCAGCCATTGTACCATTTGGTTTTCTTAAGCTGTCAGTGTTCATATATTCAGTAATCTTCTTGAAATTTTGAACTGAATTCTTTATTCAATCTGTGGATGGACATTGTTCTCACTCTGCTATCCATGCTTAGAGGACATTTCATATCAGTTAGTACTCACCAGACTTATTCAACTTTTTGTTACTGGTCAGTTTCTTTCACTGAACCAGAGCATGTGATTTCCCAACACTACCAAGGATTGAACTCATAATTGTCAAAGAACCTAAAATGTTTTAACCAGTGCTTTAATCTTGTGTTGAAATTCTGGAACCTGAAACCTAATGGTCTGTATGAATGTCCTGACTTGAGTAACGAAATTTTATAAGCATCCTGGTTGACCAGAAGCTTCCGGATGGCATTCATTTCTATGTTAGGTCTACTGAAGAGGTTGTCATTATTTACACTATTTATATTCAAACTATTGTCCTTATCTTTGTTGTTATCTCAATGTGCCCTCCTGCCTCCTTCAGGTGTATATCAATCTTGAGTAACCTATAGAGAATTCTGAAGTGAACACTTTATTTAATCCATGGGGATAGAATGCTCTCATTCCACTGCTCATATCTAGGGATATCATCTATTTCTTATTTTTATTTAGTACTGTTCAGTTATTGGTCACCTGTTTCCACTGAGGGCAAGTACACACTGCCCAATACAAGGATTGAATTCAATCCCTGGGTACACACTACCCGACCCAGGGATTGAGTTCAATCCCTGGGTTGGTTTGCATACTTGCACTCAGTAGAAATGTTTTCATTTTAATCTCTTGATCATCTGCAGTAAATTTACATCCCAGTTCTTCCAAAATTTCACCTTTCTTGGCAAATTTTCTATTATCACAATGTGGGATATTTAATAACAAAAGTGAACAAAGAGAAAAAATTAGGTTGGTTGATTTGGTTGAGCAGCATATCAACACCACTATGGGTTATTTAATGCCAAAATCTAAATATTTTGAATGCAATTACATGCTTTCAACTATAGATAAAATATACTACTGGTCATTTTACTATAAATTAGATATGGATGGTATTTTTACTATAAATTAGGTACAGATGGTATTTTCACTATCAATTAGATGTGGATGGTATTTTTACTATAAATTAGGTACAGATGGTATTTTCACTATCAATTAGATGTGGATGGTATTTTTACTATAAATTAGGTACTGATGGTATTTTTACAATAAAAATGTATTTTTACTTTCATAGCATTTTGTTTTTTTCTTGGAGTGGGGGGGGTCATTATTTACCCATAGCTAGGACCCTAACAAGTGCAACCACCCTGGGTCAGAGTAGACCTAGGAACAACAGAAATTAAGAGGTAGTTTCACAGTAATCAAAACTTCCAACCTTGCAGGAAAAAAGAAAGTAAATTAAATCTGCTAGACTATATACTCAAAACATATTTTTGAAAAAAATTAATTTAAATTAAAAATTCAGTGTCACCTTTCCTTCATGTACAGTCACATCAATGTAAACATCACTTTAGTAAGATAAAGTCCTAAAGAACGAAACACATCACATGAAACTTTTCCCACTTTTTTCCCTAAAATTATCCTTGATATATAAAAATTTATAAATCATTTTCCCAGACTATAAAGTAATAATATCTGATATAATAATAATAATGATGACGATGATAAATATGAATGTAAAATCCTAATTGACTTAAACACATGTTTAGGGTCAGAGTACTTGAATTAAGTTAATGGTTGTTAGCAAAATGGACGGCCCAATATGAAAATTACAAATTGAAGATATCAAAATCACACAAGTGCAACAATTTAAATAAATGTGAAGTGTTTTTAACAGAGGACAGAAAGTGCAAGACTGAAAGCAGAAGATGCATTGGGACAGCCAAAGATGACTTTCAAAAGCTAAACAAATTGTTAAGAAACAGAAAAATTCCATTAAAAACAAAGAGCACTGAAATACACAATATCAATCCTCCTATATGACAGTAAATACTGATCATACCTCAAAGATGAAGAAGAGATTTGAAACATGACAGAGGAAAACAATGCATCTTCTACCTTGTGAGCTTGAGTAAATTATTGGTGCACAACATTTAGAAAGATGACAAAATTTATTAAAAGTTACAAAGGTTGTTGTGGAGAGCCATGATCACCAACATCCTGAAGGGACATGGCACATAGAAGAAGAAGAATTGTTGCATCTATGAAGTTTGCTTAAGAAGGAAAAAGTATAATGCAAGAATTTTTCTCTTGATAATACTAATAAATTTTTTTAAATAGAAACAAAATAAGACTGTGGCTAAAGTTAAGTTGATCTGTTTAATGAGATGCTGACCTTTGTTGGGTTATGCAATGTCAAATTTTGAATGGGGCACCCACTGAGGATCAAATTCCCTAAACAATAATAATGCTCAACAAGACTAGCCCTGTTAGCCATTACCCCATGTCAATTTAGTTTGGTCGATTTTATATGTCAACAGTTGTTGAGCTATTTAATGTTGAATTTTGCATGGTGCACCCAGTAGGGACCTCACTACTCAAGTGCAATGGTAGTGAAAATGACATGGGGTAATGGTTAACAAGGCTAGCCAACCAGACTAGCCTTGTTAACCATTACTCCATGTCAAATTAGTTTGGTTGATTTTACAATATTTCAACTCTTGCTGGGTTAGCTAATGTCAAATTTTATATGGTGTACTCAATGAGGAGCTAACTCATTACTCAGGGGTAATAGCCAACAGGACTTTCCTCGTTAACCATTACCTCATGTTATGTTATGTTACCCAATTCTACAACATGTCAACTCTTGTTGGGTCATGTAATGTCTATTCATTTTCTTTGTATATGGCACCCAGTGAAGATCAAACTCACAACTCAGTAATAATGGTCAACTGACTTGCCTCACTTATCCAGACTCTATGTTGGTTTAGATGTGAGTTAACTCTTTTGACACATTTCTGTTATGAATGATCCATTGACAAAATATGCCAACCTCTTTAGGACTCAATAAAGACATTTTGACTCATGAAGCCAGTGAGAGATAACAGAAGTTATCAAATAACTGTAAATGCAAATTTCTTACCTTGACATACAAAAATGACAACACACTTGATTGATAAAAGTATTTCAGCCCAAATATTTTCAAACTACTGTTTTATGTACAACAATGATTAATTATGATTATTGGAAAGGTAAAATTAACACATTGACTGTACTTTTTATTATGACACTGACCACAAGTTATCTCATTGTAGTGTTGTTGTCAAGGCTCAGTCAGTTACGTGCATGTGTGATGCATGCTTAGGCGATCATGTACCTTTTGATACATGACTGACGAGGCAGATTTTTTTCCTGCAGTAGGTTGCCATTTCTTTCTGCAGTAGACTGGTTGCCAACCAAGTTTAAAGAACCCAGTCTGTCCTGCTATTTAACCCAAATCTGGGAGGAGAAAAGGATTCACACGTAAGTGAATGCAATGGATTTGACTGGAATTCGAACTTGGCTCTCCGATTCCTCAATCCGAGACACTATCCATTACTCCACCGTGCCTCCTCGTGAAGGCTACAACCACAATATTTTTGTTGTTTTAAACAAAAATAACTGGTAACTGGCATCTAAGGCAGTACAAAAGATCATACTAGTAACTAAAAACAGTTTTATGGGAAAAATTTATTGAAATTATAAAACATCATAAACAAAGAATTTCAAAAGCAACCAAAATGTCCAATAGCCAAACTACAGGGTGGTCCGAAAGTCCTGTCATGTCTATGTACTATAATTTTCAATTTCAACACTCTGTGGGGTATTATCAAGGAGAGAGTTTCACATGGACGATAGCAGAATACCAATCAGTTGAAGGACACCATTCGGAGAGAGCCTCTGCAACAATCAACAAAGCACTGCTTCATAAAATATCACACAGGACATGTCACTACATCATTTTGTGCCGTAAAAATGATGTTCATACAAACCTTCTCGATGTGTGACAGTGACAATGAAAGTGAACAAACTGAATCCAGTACATGTTCTTTGTATTACTGTATTACTTGTTCTTCTATTGTTCTCATTACTTTTTGGTATGGGTGACAAGACTTTCGGACCACCATGTAGGTATTCGAAAGGTGATTTTTGAAACAACAACACAAAGAGGTAGTTTGTCTTCACAAATAGCCCAAAAGTACTATGTTTCTTGCTGTAATTTGTTTTTGAGACAAACATTGCAGGATCTGATTGGACATCATTTCTTCTTGATTGTCTTCTAACTAAATGATGCTATGTTCCATCATATGTTCTTGGACGTTTTGCAGTATCACCAAACATTTCACAATTTGTGCCCCCCCTCCCAAAAGCAAGGCTCTTCAGATTGGAATGGTAAAACTTCAGTCGAAGCTAAAAATCAATATAAAATCTTTTTATTGTCTAAGATGGCATTTGAAGTCAGATTTCATAATTGACCTCTGGCAGTGAACATGCCAAAACTGATAATTTTGTAATAAATAAGGAGAGCTATTTCGAAGTTCACAAGCATCTAAATACTTGCGTATAAGCCGACTTCATGCATAGTGCAATACAATTTTTTTTTGCATGAACACCCCCCTCCACACATACACACACACTACCAGAAAAATTTACCTGTGTAATGCAACTGGTTACCGAAAAGAATTTTTTTAGCATGTTCAAAAAAAAATTACCTCTGTAATCAGTTATATTTTGTGGAAAAAAACTGATCATAAAAAATAAAAATTTGCACTATGAGTTCGAGTATACAGACTCATTCAATCAACAGCATTTATTTTTTTACATCCGTGTGACAACGATCATATGGGATTTTTTTTTCTAAATTTCCTGTTTTTATTTGCACACTTCAACCTTGAAAAAAAAATGGCGATTTCATAGTTTTTCGCATCCCGAATTATCACGATTGTTTTTTTAGACGGAACTCAGTCAGGTACACACAAAAAAAATGATTCAAAGTCAAATCTAATAAAAGAAACTTTTGTCGATTTTCCTGAAAGTATCGACATTTATTACAGCTCTGCTAAAAAGTGTTGTTAACTTATTCGTATTGTTTTTCATACAATAATATCGAAAGAATATTAGCTTTCTCTTTCAAAGATAAAAAAATTGTCTCCTTTCAACTTAAGTGACTATAAACTAAAGTAAAAAAAAGAAAAAGATACATTAATTAAAAAAAATGGTGAACTGTACTGTACTGGAAGATTTTTATTTTTTACGGTTTTTTATTCAAGAGTTTTTATTTTTATAGTTTACTTTAGTTTAAACAGATAAACTTTATTTTGTTATGGGTGACCGATTTCTCTAACAACCGTCAATTTAGAACACAAAACTACGAGATTGCCAAAAATTTAACATACTTAGTTTTTTTAGCTATAGTGCTCTTCCTAAAAATGTAATCAATTATTTCTAAAAGCACTAACTGCCAAAACGTAAGCAAACAACAGAAATTACTCACTATTTATTTATATTGGAATATTTTTCAGAGTTAAGTTGAAAAAATATTCTGAACAAACAAACCAATTTCTTTTCTCTACTTAGACACGTTTGGTCACTTTGTGGAATGCGTGTGTGTTCTGCCTTAAACAGAAAAATTAAAGTGAAAAACAAAATAAACTTTTCAATTCGTCACTGGACAATAATTCTGAAATACGCATACTTTAATCCAAATAATCGTGCTAACTATGACCAGGTAACTAAAATATACTTACCTACCTTAATTACAAAACAAGTAACTTTTAGTTGGAAATGTATGTTGAGCTTTTGTTTTGTTTTACACGACACAACAGTAACACGAGTATCTGATCGATCTCAAGTGACATCAATGCACGAAATTCAATTACTTCCCTTGATCAGTTGTTTTATTAGAGTGACTTCCCTTGGCATATTTGCTCATTAATGATCTACACAACATATTTTCTAGCCATTATTACACCAAGTTAGAATGCGCAGATTTTAATCCTCTACTTCTGATGGGAACAAAACACTGCCTTTTGACAAAAGCATAGCTGTCAATTTTCTACAATATTAGGCTTATTACTTAGGGAGGCGGAGGAATTGCCTACACCACTTGGTATGAGACAAACATACGAGAAGAAAGGAATTAGGGTGGATCGATATTCAGCTACCACTACTCCTCGGAGGAGGAGCCTCTCCAAAACTGGGCATGCAATCAAACAAATAACTCTCTATGGAGATTAAGAGAATGGCCAAAATCACAACCCACATCAGACCTCATGCCAATTTTGGACGGAGGTCCATAAACGAATGAAAGAGAGAAGCCGCCAGACTCCAGGCGAGGGTCGACCGCTTCACCGAACTCACGCGACTTCCTATCGCTGAAGAAAACCTCCGACTTTGAGCTGTGTTCCAGAAACCTTGTCTAGACTTAGTCACGACGAACAAAGTGTCACGAAATATTCGAAGAGGGCAGGATGGAATAACTTTGCATGACAAATTTATTCCTTGCATGAAGAACATTACCTACCTGAAGAACTGATATTGTACTACCAGCTATGCATAAGAAACGTTATATAAAATATTTTCTTTATTAATATTTATCCTATGACTTGTGGCTTTGTGGACAAAGGTCCGGACCAGACCAATTCAATGATTCCTGTCAACAATTGATCTTCGCCAGCCTTGTGATCTAAATCAAACACAACGCGTGACAAAGCAAGCCTTGGATAGAAGTGATCCATTCAACGGTCAATCGCGGGGATAGAACATCGAACGGGCCGGCTGGGCGAACATCGCAACGCCATAGGACAATAAACATCTGCTTAGTATACATCTATGGATGTTATGGCTATTAGTGCTGGGTTGATTCTTTCACCTAAACATCCAAAACTTGTTGAATTGCCTTCGTCGCTGAAATAAATAGACAAAGAAAAGACGGAAGGATACGGAGACACTAGAGGGACAGTTTAGGACACTGATTTTATTTCATTCTTTTGGATTCCAACGACCTCTTGTTGGGGAATTTCCTTCCCGAACAGTTGGCACGTGTTCACCAGTCAAAAGTCCAACAAAGAAAGAGATAGATTCTTCTAGTTTATTTTTGGCGCCAGGAAATCTCTCTTTTGCACATGCGTAAATTGTCTTTCCTGTCAGAGGACTCCTGGGAGATTTTGTACTATTATTTCATTTTGTATTTTTATTTTATCCCCACACATCCCACCAAATGAACCAGTAAATGAAGCTGAAATTCAGAAAATCATGTCAACTCCCAGTACCGTTTTATGATACTAAGGCACTTTAACTGTCATAGCACCATATGAGGTTGTAAAAACACAAACCAAAAGGGTCGGACCTTAGAGACAATAATTTGTAACAACGATTTATGCATTTATAATGATAAAACTTCGACTTACATAAATCCATTTTCTGGCAGCTACTCAGCAATAAACTTATCCATATGTGATCCATCATTTCACAGGGATTTCTTTTGGAACGTACTCGCAAATACATGCGGTAGCGATCATTTGCCAATCGTCTTACAAAACTCAGAACATAATGAAAAAAATCCACTCCGTTGGAAATTAGGCGGAGCGAACTGGGAAAAATTTAAAAACCAATGTTTTGAAAAACTAGTTGAAGGAAAAATATCAAGGACTTAAAACATTTCACGGAAATCTTCATCTCCATAGCAAAAAACTGCATTCCAAAAAATTCAGCCCCCATAAAACGCAACAAACCTTGGTTCAATGATAAATCTTAGAAAATTCATCAGGTTTAGAAGAGCGGCACTGAAAGAATTCAGCAAACAACCTACAAACCTCTAATTTGCTGCAAAAATAATTCTCCGAGTTTATCAAAGGCCTTGACCCTAAGTAAGCCACTGGTCCAGACAAAATTCCAGTGGTTGTCCTTAACAACATCAACTCGCAATTATCCCCGATCCTAGCATAGTTATTCAACCGCTGCTCGAAAAAGAAATCCTTCCCAAGCCCGTGGAAAGTGTCAAGCGTATGCCCGGTTTTCAAGAACACGAGCATGCGATCTTCCCGCTTCCGAAGACAGACCCATCAGTCTCCTCGGTATCAACAGTAAGCTTATTGAGGCCATAATAAATAAGAGGATCGTCGAGCACCTAGAATAGAACAACCCATTCAGCGACCAACAGTATGGGTTTCGGTCGGCTCGATCCACTGCCAACGTCCTAACTGCCATCACTCAGAATCAGTAAGTCTCTTGACGACAAAAATACCTCGAGGACAATAGCGCAAAATACCTCAAAGGCCTTCAACAAGGTGTGGCACAAAGGCTTACTACACAAGCTCTCCAGTTATTGAATTGCCAGAAGGGTCTTCTCGATCATAAAATCCTTCCTATGACGGTAGTTATTAATAGCCAGTCATCTAGAGCCCTAGAGATCAACGCAGGCGTTCCCCAGGGTTCACTCCTCGAACCAACCCTCTTTCTGATCTTCATAAATGGTCTGCCTAAAATATATTCAGATCATTTCTATACATCTATGCCAATGATACGACTATATAAGGGCGTACCTCTGAAACTCTCGATGGTCAGAGATTGACGACTGATCTCTCTTCCGATCTTCACAAACTACACAATGGAGTAAAAACTGGCTGGTTACACTCAATGCCTCGAAGACCAAGCTAGTTACATTTTATCATCGCTGATCTGAACTACACCCAGTCAAGATGAATGGAGAAGTACCTACTTTGAAAGACTGCTGGGCTTCAAAATCACACCCGAACTTAAGTGGAACTCGTACATACGATCCATTACTAAGGATGCAGATAAAATGTTTAGGTCTCTGTACCACTTCAATAAGTACCTGAGTCCTCCTGCTCTTCTCTGCCTTTACAAGAGCCAGATCAGGTAAAAAAAAAGGAGTACTGTTGTCATATTTGGGCGGGTGCTGTCAAGACTGCACTCTCCAGCCTTGATAGAGTCAAAAAGCATCTCCGAGTCCTTTTGGATGACAAATTATTCTCCACACTTTAACCCCTCACCCACAGGTGAGATATGGCATCCTCTCATTGTTCCATCGCTACTTCCACGGAAGATACTCCGACGGACCTCATTCCCTGGTCCAGCTGAGGCAAACCTTCACAACAAGAACATGCTATGCCACTTACATAGTAGCAAATCACCCATATTCCCTCCGTATTTCATTTCGTATATTCCACTCTAACAGCTTCTTCCCGCGAACCCTGTGGAACCGACTTCCAACAGGAGATTTCCCCGATCACTAACCGGTATCTTCCACTCTTATGCACACAAATCGTAACCCTCTACCTCGAGTAACCCCTGGGCCATGTAAAGAGGGAACATCGCCATAAAAATTTAAACAACTCCGAGCAAAAGCACAGAAATAATTAAAGAAACCAAAAAAGAATGTTGCAAAAACTACGTCAACAAAATCAATTCTGCTACAAAAACAAAATCCGTTTGGAATATGATGAAGGAAATAGCAGGCAAATACCAAATAAATGTTATAAGACACCTCTCGATAAATAACTCTAAAATAAAAATTATATAATTGACCAACTAACCAAAACAATCTCTAAAACTTCGTCTGCCAACAATGGTAGCCAACAGTTTCTAAAGCTCAAACAAAAAGCAGAAAAACAAAAACTAACCTTTAAATCAAATAATGCCGAGAGCTATAACCTACCATTCACTCTGGAGGAACTAAATGAATCTTTAAAGAAAGCCCACAATACAGCTGTGAACCCAGGTGATATCCACTACGAATTTATAAAACAATTAGTCAACAAACCATTACAACTTCCCAGAAATGTGGAGACAGTCATTCATCATCCTTATTCCAAAACCTGGAAAGGATGACACAGACACTGGAAACTACAGACCGATAGCATTATCCAGTTACCTATGTAAAAACTATGGAGAGAATGTTCAACAACAGGTTGACTTGGTATCTAGAAACTAATGGCTTAATCAGTGACTTCGAATGTGCTTTCAAGAAAAAGAAACATCAAGGCTCATTTAATACGTATAGAAACCTTTCATTAAGAAAGAACATCTCACGGCAGTCTTTTTTGACTTGCAAAATACGTATGACACGACATGGAAATTTGATATCATCAAAGTCCTGCATGAATTGGTCCTAAGAGGAAGGCTGACTCAATTCATAGAGAAGACCGAAAAATTCAAGTCCGTATAGAAACTACGCTATCTGAACTGCAAAACCAAGACGAAGGAGTTCCACAATGAAGTATTCTTTCGGTGACCCTTTTCTGCGTCAAAATTAACTCCATAGTTAAATCTCTAAGCCCAGGAGTAAGAGGCTCCCTATATGTCGACGACTTTCTAATAATGTACAAATCTCGATATATGCATACCACAGAAAGACAACTCCAGCAATGCCTCAATAAAATACATAAATGGGCCACATAAAATGGTTTTATCTTTTCCAAGACGAAAACTAAATGCCTACATTTCTGCAAATTAATGAAATTGCACATCGGCTCCTGTTTAAAATTAGACAGGGCAGAAATCCCAGTAGTGGAACAACACAAGTTCTTCGGCATCATTTTTGACAAAAAAATTAACATTCATTCCCCATCTAAAATATTTAAAACTAAAATGTAGTAAAGTCCTCCAACTTCAGCGTGTGATAGCCCATACTGAATAAAGTGCAGATTGACAAATATTAATTAAATTATACAAATGACTAGTTCGCTGAAAACTGGATTACGCAAGTTATATATATGGGCGGCCAGAAAATCATACCTAAAAAATACTCAACGCAACCGATCATCAAGGTTAGTACCTGGGGATTTTAGGATATCCCCCATCAGAGAGCTTATACACAGAAACTAATGAAACACTTCCACATTTAAGGCGTACTAAGTTGGCCCTACAGCACTATGTCCAAATAAAACCATGTCCAACTAACCCAGCTTACAGCAAACAAAAAGACAATACAATACAACCCTATAGACTCAGGATGAAATCCTTTGCTGAAGAGTTAAGGACCGCATTTTTAAACATAAAAGAAACGACTGCAACCAACATTCCACCATGAACAATGAAGCAACCCGAAGTTTTGATCGAATTAAATAAATTCCCTAAACAAAAAACGCACCCGCTCACATTCCAGGACAGGTTTCAGGGCATAATGGAAAACTACCCAAACCATACACCCATCTATACAGACAGGTCAAAGTGAGAGGACAAGACAGGATGTGCAGCAGTGAGTCAAAATATTACAAACAAAGTGCCTTCCAAAAGGATGTTCTATTTTTACTGCGGAGGCTTACTCAATAGAGCTAGTTCTCAACATCATCACACAGAGCAAAGAAAAACATTTCTTAATATTTTCGGACTCACTATTCGTCCTAATGGCTTTGAAGGAAAAAAACAACCCACTCATTATTAAACTATTATGCAAAATAAGTAGCACTACTTGCAAACATAAAGACATCAAACTATGTTGAATTCCTAGCCACATCGGAGTTGAAGGTAACAATAAAGCAGACCTAACAGCCAGATCAGCTTTAGATATGGATGTAGATTCAACGACCAAAATCCCATGCACTGACTGATGTGATTAACAAATATATTCAAAAGGAATGCCAACAATGCTGGGACCATAACCCACACAATAAGCTCTTCGCAATTCAGTCCAAATTAGGAGAATGGAATCGACTTTCAGAAAATCTCGAAAAGAAGTAGCGGTACTGACCCGCTTATGCATTGGCCACAAGAGAATAACTCACCAGTACTTGATGAACAACAAAGATCAGCCAGTACACCAAGCATGTGAAACTGTAGCAGACCCTCTGGAGGGGAGGGGGGGATGATATGAAAGCATGGCCCGAGCGCCCCCGTATCGTAAGCGATGAGATGCGATGAGGTCACAAGAGGGCCGCTAACGTTTTTCGTATTAAAGACATTAAATCTGACAAGGTGAAACAAAATGGACAGCAGAACGAGGACATATATGATTAATGCTAAGTTTATTATATAAAGAAGAGGTATATTGGTCTGCCAATCATAGTAATGGTGGTTGGACTGGTCGTGTCGACGGTTGGAATCGAGGTGCAGACGTTCCGGTCGTGTCGACGGTTGGAGTCGAGGTGCAGACGTTCCGGTCGTGTCGATGGTTGGAGTCGAGGTGCAGACGTTCCGGTCGTGTCGACGGCTGGAGTCGAGATGCAGACGTTCCGGTCGTGTCGATGGTTGGAGTCGAGATGCAGAAGTTCCGGTCGTGTCGACGGTTGGACGTGCAGTGCAGGCATTGGTGGTCGAGGTCGGTGTCGAAAACCTCCCATAGTAATTACAACCGATAGTATACGGGGAAGGTTGGTTGGTCGTCGCAGATGAAGGTGATCGATGTTGATCACCGTAGATGATTGCTGCTGGTCGGCGCAGGTGATCGCTGCTGGTCGGCTGGTCTGGTTTCCAACTGGACGAGTTGGGAAGGAACGAGAAGCTGGCGTTGCGATGTTGTTGGGTATATCGAATATCCGGTGCTGGCGTTGCGTGTCTGCTGATCGAGTCCGATATCGAAACCTCCCGTAATAATTACAAACGTAGTGTACGGTAAAGGTTATGAACTACGTGCGGGCAGCCAGTAGGGACGAAATGCCGAGAGTCGAACATGGGCAAGGATCCAGATGTAAAGAGGCGAAGTAAAGAGAGAAAGAAAGGTAGATCCAACTCGCGTCCAGTTGGCAGACAAAAAAAATGGGAGCGTAAATTAATACGCAGCCCTGGTCGACGTCCTGGCCACGAAGGCCAGGAGCCTGCGTACCGATTTTTCGGGCGCCGACGCTATTTAGTAACTGCCCCACGCAGTCACATGTGGCACAAGGCCGAATTTAATGTGGGGTTCCCGAGCCCATAGGCTCGGCCAAAAAATCCCCGTAGACCCGGCATAAATGGGATTGGGTGTGTCTACCTCCCCGGACGAAACTCTGCTCTTCGGCATAGCCTCGTCCGGGTTCCTCTCTGCCCGAAGGCAGAGAGTTCGACTGTCGTCCGACATCGACTGTCGTCCGACAGGCACGACCCGTGAATTCGGCGAGAAGTCGCTGTGTTATGCTAAGGCAGACTAACAACAAAAATGGTCTCGCTAAAATGATATAAAATCTCTCTAAAAAACGAGTTGAGATTTGCTACGCAAAAACTAAGGTCTAAAAATGCTTATAGGTATATTACGACTAAGTTCGTAATACCAATGAACTAAAACGTAATTAGCTCATCTCTAAAACGAAATTACCAGCGTGTAGGGAACACGATCGAAAGGTCAAGGTTGAAATGCCCTGTTCTCTTCTGCTTTAGGGAGCGGCCAAAGGCGGCCGCGACAAAACAGCTTACTCTATTAAACATATATTAACTCAAGACAAAACTGTTATAATATAGACAGCATAAGCTCTTTGAGAAAGCAAAAGTGAATGACATAATATAATTTCTTAAAACTGTCGGCCTCTACAAAAAATATAAATCAAATGATAATTTCAATAAGATTAATTTCTCTACAAATTGTATATCTGAAAAGAATACATCAATGAAACCAGGTTCTCAACAAAAATCCTCTTTACAAAAATACGTTAATGAAACCTGATCTACAAACTGATATCTTACAAAGAATGCGTATTCTTTTATAATCCATTGAGGTTGATATGCCGTAAAACAAATCAAACCAAACCTACATGCTTTCATAATATGCATGTCTTACTTCTTCCTTCCCGCTCTCTTACAACAGTCTACCTCAGTAATGCTCTACCTTGAGAGTGTCTTTTGGGCTTTGTATTGGGTGAACTAACAGTAAATAAATAAATAAATAAATAAAACCTACATTCTTAATTTCTTCCAGTCTAGTTATTTTTCCTATATATCCTTCTAATTTGTACTTCTCACTTGCTTCATTTCCACCCTTACAACAACCTCATTGAATAACCCTCTACCTTAAGTGTCTCTTGGACCTTGTATTGGGTGAACAATATAATAAAGAGAAAAACTGAATCCAACATTGTATGTGACCATGGGGGTGGGATACATACTTGAACTGTAATTAAACGTTTGATTAGCATACTTGCAGTATAAGCCATAATCTGTCTCTGTGGGTGTTGAAGAGATACAAATTGACCTGAGAAGAGGAGCATGCTTAGAAACTAGCAGCCGATGCTGAAGATGAGAAATCAAACTGATTTGCAGTCGAAACAGCCCGGATTATGATGCTTCCATGCAGTTATTATGTCAAGTAAAAGTAGACACTTATCGCGGGCTATAATTTCAAGGGAGGTAACTTTTATGTATTTTGTGACAGTTATTTCCCTTTTATGTAGTTTATCGATGTGCAAATGGTGTAATTGTTAGCGGCTCGGAACAAGAAATCCACAAACCGAGTTCGGATTCCGGTCAAATTCGTCGCACTCACTTTCGCACATGGTATTAATTCTCTTCAACTTTTGGTTAAATGGCAGGGTAAACTGGTCTTTTAACCTTGAATGACAGTTATTCTTTGAAATGACTATATTGAATTGAATACAGTGGAAAAGGCAAAAAAAAAAACACTCCACTAACCTTTCCAGGAAGTCGTGGCAATTCACAGATAATGAAGAAAAGTAACCTGTAGAAATCCTTAAAAGGACATAGCATTAAAAAAAAATCAGTCCTACTATAATATCTACCGAGGCATTTACGACTTCCCGTAAATGACGATGCACTCATTATTGCTGGAAATGCTCAGGAAAACGATTACCGGTTTATAGTGGTTTTTTTTTTTAAATGACATCGGGTTTACAAACATTAAAATCAGTATTTGATCATTTTTTTTTTCTTAATACATAACCAGTTCACTACCCTAACCCCTACTCTAATATATTTCAAACTTCCAACAGTTGTTAAATATCATACCATAGTAGAAAATGAATAGTAACAAAAATAGACGGTAGAGTAGTACCACCGAAAACAAATTATCAATAAAAAAAATTATTTAAGGCTGCATATATTTATCTTGTTGCGAAAGTATGGGTTATCAGGAAAATATTAGAAGGTATTATTTGTGCTGGCTGCGTGAATATAAACTTCTCCACAAACATTTAACTTTGGGTATGGCACAAGATCATCAATGACAAAATATAAAACAAAAAAGTATTCCTTTTTAGAAAAACAAGAATAAAGCATTTATAACAAATATACATGATAATGTTCTTTAAGTCAAATAGAGTTTCTTCAATGTTCCTGTCAGTAAAAGGGGTTTCAATGAATTAAATCAGTTCAGATTAAATTAATATTTTACATCGTAAATTTCTGATAAAGTTTGATATTAGAGATTAAGGTAAGAGTTGTCTCCCTTTAGCTGTTGAATATCTCTATCTATAAAAGGAGGATGTGTGTGTGTGTGTGTGTGTGTGTGTGTGTGTGTGTGTGTGTGTGTGTGTGTGTGTGTGTGACGAATGCACGGCCGCAATTTTCGACGGATTTGTACCAAAATTTATATGCACATGCTCCAAGTTAGCGGGAAGGCCAAGACCGACTTCGCATTTCCCAACTCCCATCGATAGTGGAAATAATCGATTTTTTCATGATTGTACGGCAGTTTTCATGTAGTTTGCGGCCATTTTCTACTGGCCAGAGTGAGAGCCTATAACTGGCTGCTACGAATAGGCAGGAAGATTTTATTGGCCAGCGTGAGAGCCAACAGCTGACTGACACGAATGTTAACTAGCATGCTAACATGCAAAAAAAAAATCAATAGCTGCATTTGTCACAAGTGGGAAAAATTTAAATCTGCATGGCACTTTACTCCAATTGGCTCATTCGCTTGCTTAAACTCAACATTGATTCTGATTCCGCAGATTTGTAAACATTCTTTTTTCATTCGGTTTTTCCAGTTACTAGTCCTTTTTTAAAGCTGATCGTTTTGTGTTCATTTTCTTTAGTTCGCAGTGTGAGATAGGCAAGAAGTAAGGCATGTAGCAACATCAGCACGGCAAATGGCACTCCTTTAAAGGCAAGTAAGAGCAAAAGTGATAGCGATTGCTGTATGAGTCGTACAATTTTTTAATCAAGCACGGGCAACGCCGGGCCATGCTGCTAGTTGAATATATATTTTTTGGTAATGAAACAAAAAGATTGAAAGTTGAATTATTATGTGAATTAAGTTGATTCAAAAAATTGTAAATTGTTTGAGACCGCGAAGCTCACTTTTAATAGTTGAATAAATTTCTGTGTAAGGAGTTAATGACATGAGTTCAGAAATGTACAATTTTTGTACGTACGTGAGTGCGCGTGTGTGTGTTACTGCGTTTGCCTCACATTTTCCTTTAAAGGGACAAACGCGACCTTTCCACAGAACTACATTGCTGTGAGTCTAAGACAGGAAAGAGAAAGAGTTGAAGATGTATCCTTGTATTTATAATATCTCGTGATAGGCTCGAAACACATAGATCAATTTTAACCGTGCGGACGTAGTGGAAAACATGATATCAGTATTAATTGACCAATCAGAAGTCAGAGAAATATCAAGACTCTGTGATCCACTTTTTCACAGATTTTGTCGATTGAAGTACTCTTACGTAAGAAATTGGAATCTTTTTTAACCAATGAAATTAGTTAGATCTCAAATAAAATATTATTAAATTGAAGTAGGACACTAAACTCTTACAATCTCAGCTGGGCCTGCTGCTTTGTTCTTCTTCGTCTTTGGTCAGAACTAGCCTAACGTCAGATATTAATATTACGGCTCCCTCTAAGTTTTTATGTATTGTAGGTTTCTTTCTTGTTTTGGAAGAACTGTTCGATGAATTAATTTAATCTCTAAAGAATCTTTTCTTTTTCTATTATAATTGCTTTCTCTTTTCTAGATGTTATACATCCTTCTGAAGAGCATATTTTCTATCCTATCATTCCTGTTATCCTTTGATGCATGCCTGCTACATTTGTGTTCTGCGGTTTTTCGATCACTGCATATTTTCATTGACCCATACATCTTTTCCTTGATTATGCTTATTTCTTATATTTTTGTCTAACATCACAAATTCTGAACCGTTTGTTAGCATCACCTGTTGTGAGAGAATGATATTTGTAAATTCTGTACATCACACTAAAGATGGGTAATTGAATGACAAAATGAAAAAAACATAATACGTAAAACGTTTCGTCCTTCAAAAAGACTTCTTCAGACTAAATAATGTTCTTATTGATGGAATCATATTTATATAAGGAGAAGGAACGAAAATATAAACAAACGTTGGTTATAATTAAACATCGAGAGAAAACACTCAAGGTGCAGGGAGTGATTTACAGTAGATTTTCGAGAAATGGCTTTTCTGTTTTATAAAAAAATTGATGATTTAAATTTTTCAAGGAATCCTGTTTTTAATTACCATGAATTTGAAGGGGAGGAAAATTTTAATTTCTCGAAATTTCATAAAATTAAGTAAGTGGGGTAACAGATATATATATATATATATATATATATATATATATATATATATATATATATATATATATATAAAAGAAAGAAAAGAAAGAAAGAAAGAAAGAAAGAAAGAAAAGAAAGAACATAAGATAATATATTCCGGTGTTCTTATAGATATTTTTATTTTTAAAAATAGTGCTCAATGTAAATTTACAGAGCATTAATATTATAAATTAATTGATTTAAAATATGGTGTTTTCGCTACACAGTTCTAGCCATGTTTCAAAAATGGAAGCTAAAAGCTTCGAATTTAATTTTGTAATTAGTTCCATTTCATCCTCAAGCGAATTTTGGAGTAACTTATTTTTATAATTACTGGGTTTAAAAGGCACAGCAAAAAATCATAATTCACGTTTCCAAGGATACAGAGAAATCCAATTCAACCAGACAAGGGGTGGTTGCGTGTTCATTATCGCTTTATTTTGTTGTATCAGTTATTAGTTACGTTTTGGTAGGGGTAGGGATGGATTTTTCAATGAATTCTGACATCCGTTAAATGCATGTCGTCTGGACTTTTTTTTTAAATTATTGTTAACGGCAAAAATTCTTACGGCATTTTTTTTTTTTCTATTTGTATACTTAAAGATTTTTGGGCGGGGGTGGATGTTTAGGTTAGAATACGTTTTATTTAACTACGATTTTAAAAATATTTTCACTTTTAATTTTTAATATACTATATTTCTTTTTAAAACAAGTAAATGTATTAGAATCACTTACAGTATGTAAAATTATTTCACATCAAGTATAAGTATGTATATTACTAGGTCACAATTTTTTTTTAAATTTATATTTAAATATTATTTAAGTAAAATTTATGATAATGACGGCAAAAATAGCTAATTAATTTCTCTGATTTAGTAAACTTTTATTTTTTTTATAAACCTAGTAATATATATTTTCTCATGTAAGTACAAAGGACATGGGTCATTCAATGGCTTACATCTTCTAGCTTTTCATATTAATTTCATTTTACTGTAGGTGTTTTATTGGATTCTTTTAAGTGCTTGTAGTACTTTGAGAAAGTTGTTTAGGTTAGAATTCGTTTTATTTAACTACAATTTTAAATACAACTTTAAAATATTTTCACTGTTAATTTTAAATAGAGTATATTTCTTTTTAAAATAAGTAAATGTATTAGAATTACTTACAGTAAGTAAAATTATTTTTCCATATCAAGTATAAGTATGTATATTACGAGGTCACAATTTTTAAAAATTTTATATTTAAATATTATTTAAGTAAAATTTATGACAATTACGGCAAAAATACCTAATTCATTTCTCTGATTTAATAAACTTTATTTTTTATAAACTTAGTAATATATAGTTTCTCATGTATGTACAAAGGACATGGGTCATTCAATGGCCTACATCTTCTAGCTTTTCATCATAATTTCATTTTACTGAGGGTGTTTTTTTTTGGGGGGGGGTAAGCGTTTCACCCCAAGCAAGGCGAGAAGCCACTAGGACGCAAGGGGTTACAGAAAATTTGGAGCAAGATCAGATAGGAGTGATAGAAGAAAGGATGAGGAGAAGGGTAGTGGATAGATCAAGGCAACTGGAGATGTCGATTGACATTACATTTGAATAGCTGGAGATTATAGCTCTCAGGGAAACTGGAATAGGGAAGGGAGTTCCACAGGCGAGAGGTGCTATACATGAAGCTATTGGAGTAGAAGAGACGGCTACATTTAGGAGTTTCGACAGTGAAAGTGGGATGCCAGCCTCGTCGGGCGCTTGAACTCATGAAGTCTGGGAACCAGCGAATACAGCTCCTCGGAGCAATTGCCATGAAAGTATTTGTAAAACAGACAGAGAGAGGTGACGGCGCGTCTGTGAGAGAGCAACTGTAGACGAGATGCCAGAGCAGGGCCAATTATATTGCATATCCGCCTCTGGAGCCTATCAAGAACCCCGAGGCAAACAGAAGGGGCTCCAGACCATATATGGCAGCAATACTCCATGCAAGGGCGAATTGTTGATTTGTAGATCTGGATGATCGACTCCGGGAGAAAAATTTCCTGGCGCGGCACAGGGAGCCAACTTTCCTTGCGGTGGACGAAGCAATTGACTCAATGTATTTGTTCCATCTCAGGTCAGCAGTCAGCGTGAGACCGAGCAGCCGCAGAGAATTGCTCTCGAGAAGTTGAGCGTCAGACATTCTAATGGAGGGCAGGGAAGGATCTCTGTGGTGATTAATAGAGAGCAGTTTTGTTTTTGAAGCATTAAAGTTGACCAGCCAATTCCTGCCCCAGTTCACAGCCGATTAGAGGCCCTTTACGAGACGCACGGCCAGGTTAGTTTTTGAGGCAGGAATAAATTATGATGTTATCGGCGTAGATGCCAACATGGGAATTTATGGCGTCAGGAAGGTCATTTATGTAGATAAGGAATAGAGTGGGGCCTAGGATGGAGCCTTGGGGAACACCTGCGTTCGTGGGATAGGAACTGGAGGAGAATCCGTTGAGAACAGCCTTCAATTTACGGTTTGACAGGAATGATTGTATTAGGTTAAACAATCGACCCGTAATGCCATAACCCTGGAGCTTGCGAAGAAGGCCGGCATGCCAAACCCTATCAAACGCTTTGGAGATGTCTAGGGCCACGGCACGAGCTTCCCCGTTATTTTAAAGAGCTTGGTAGACAGTTTCAGTGATGGCCGTAAGCACATCAGCTGTAGATCGGGCAAAGCGGAAGCCATATTGATTGTCTGAGAGCAGATCATGGGATGTGAGGTGGTTAACCACTTCGGTATTGATTAGAGCTTCGAAGACTTTGCCGAAGAGGGGTAGGAGACTGATAGGACGGTAGTTAGAAGGGTCAGAGGGGTCTCCAGAGTTCTTGAAGACAGGAAAATCGAAGAGGACTTCCAGCAGTCAGGAAAACAAGATTCCTTGAGGCAGTAGTTGTATAGTTTAGAAAAGGCGGGCGCCAGTTCAGGCGCGCATTTCTTCAAGACAATGGCTGGTATCCCATCTCCACCACTAGCCTTTTTGGGGTCTAAATTGGAGATAATGATCAATACCAAAGACGGGGTTATGTGTAACCCACTCAATAGGGCCTGTTCTAAGAGGGAAGTCGGGTATGGGTACACCGGAAGAGTCGAGCGTTGAGTTGAATGAAAATTTCCGAGCAAAGCATTCAGCCTTGTCGACAGAGGAGGTCAGGACTTCGAACTGGTTGAACAAAGGAGGTATAGAGGGTTTGCAATTGTTCAATACGCTCTTGCAGAGACGCCAATAATCTTTGGAGCCAAATTTGCGAGATGCAATACGCTCCTTCATCTGAGCAGCAAATAGTGACTTAGCATCGTTGAGGACACGCTTACACTCGTTACTGGCGAAGGCAAAGAGACGTCTATTGCAGTCAGACATGTCGCTACGGAATAGGTGAAAGAAGTGGTTCCTATGGGCGATGGCGGCTGAGCAAGCAGCGGAGAACCAGGGTGGGGAGCGCGACTTGATCCTATATTTCCTTGAGGGGATGAAAGTGTCGATTCCAGCTTTAACCCAGGATGAGACCTCAGAAACACAGTCTTGGACGGGGAGCCTAAAGACAACATCCCAGGGGACATCATAGATGAAATCACGGAACGCGTCCCAGTCAGCTCGTTGATAGTAGAACGAAGTTCTAGTGGTATGAGGTTCTTTGCAGTGGTAGGAGGTTCTTTGTCGAGTTGGAGATGTTAACAGATACTACCGCGTGATCAGAGTTACCAAGAGGGCAGAGTTGCGTGGCGCTATAGGATTCGGGGATGGAGAAGAGAGGCTTTACCTTCCCGGTTGAAGGCAAAACGAGTGGGGAAGAGACTGAAAAATTGAGCGTTTGAATGCCTGCGTGGTCAGTAGTAGCATTCTTAAGCCACATGGTATGATGGGCATTAAAGTCGCCAAACACAAATATGTGAGCAAACGGGTGGTGGGAGAGAGCCTTGTCTATGCTGTCCGAAATGCTATCGAGTATCCCACAGTCTTGAGAGGATGGAGAGCGGTAAAGGAAGAAGAGATACCTTACCGCATTAAGAGATAGTCGGAGACACATGTACGACTGGTCTGGCGATTCGAGAGACAACTCTCTGGCCAGAGGGAGATGGTCCTTAACGTAGACACCAAGGCCGTGCATGTGGGTTAGAGAGTCTTTTCTGAGGAGAGGAAGGTAGCCTGGGATCGAGAGATCAGAGGAGGGGATAGATGAGACAAGGTTGGTCTCACAGAGAGCCAGTATATCCGAGCAGTTTGCAGTGAGGAAAGATTCCATACTGCAGAAGTTTGTTCTAATGCCACGGATGTTGGAGAACGAAATGTTGAGGGGTTTAGGTGATTTTTGAGTGGCTGGTTTAGGATTACTTTTTCGGTCTTTGTAAGTCATGTGGAGTTTTGGTTGGAAGATGAGAAGGCCCGAAGTAAAAGAAGCAGACAGTTATCGACTGTGACGTGGGCAGAGAGGAGTTGGCACAACCTGCATCATAATGTGGCCTCAGGGTTGTCCACCGGAGATGCGCGTCATGGCACTACAAACACCCCGGTATTATACAACTGTTGATCAGAGCGGCTGCTCAAGTCGCTACGCAACAGTTAAGGCTCCTAACTACCAGTCGGAAACAGCAACCAGAGAACTGTCAACCGTGTACCCTCAGAATGAAGAGGTGATGCCACAGACTGTACACATCACGGGAGAAACGGAGCTGCACTAATACAGGGGCCAGAGAGAGAGAGTACCGGGAACCCCTTCCTAAACAAGAGACAAGGCGTAAGCCTCTACTCATGTTCAAGAGAAGGGACCGGAAGTACTTTGAAAGAGGTGTTTAGGTTAGAGTACGTTTTATTTAACAATTTTAAAAGATGTTTAGGTTAGAATTCGTTTTAACTACAATTTTAAATACAACTTTAAAATATTTTAACTGTTATTTTAATAGACTATATTTTTTTATAAAACAAGTAAATGTAATAGAATTACTTGCAGTATATAAAATAATTTTTTCACAGTAAATATAAGTATGTATATTACCTGGTAGCACTTTTTAAATTTATTTTTATTTTTAAATATTATTTAAGGAAAATATTTGACAATGACGGCATAAAATAGCTATTTCATTTCTCTGATTCAGTAAATTTTTATTTTTTATAAACTTAGTAATATATAGTTTCTCATGTATGTACAAAGGACTGGGTCATTTAATGACCTACATATTCTAGCTTTTCTTATTAACTTCCATCTTACTGTTGGTGTTTTATTTGATTCTTTTAGGTGCCAGAAGTACTTCGAGAGAGATGTTTGATTTTTATATTTATTTATCCTAAATGAACTTTGATGTTGGTTGAACCTTTTTTTTTAACTCATGGCTAGTACAACCTATATATATTTTTATGTTTTCAGCATATATATATTTTTATATTTTCAGGATTTTCAATCGAAGAGATATTGCATTGGTATACTAATGATTCTGTGCGACATTTATTTTGTAGTGGGCAATTATGAGGGTTTTTACAATTACATAATTTTTGTTTATCCTCATCATTTTTTATTTTTATTTATTTTTGCATTGTCTAAATTTTTTTGGTTTTGGCATAAGTGTTTATTTAAGATATTAGCATTATGTTCCTTAATAATTTTTTCTAAGTTTTCCGTACAGCTGTAACTCAATTTTAGTGTGTTTTTATTGAAAATAGTACTTAGTTTACTTTCACTAGGAAAATGCTTGACTATTAATGCGAGGAATTTTTGTCCTA
This sequence comes from Acanthosepion pharaonis, assembly GCA_903632075.3. NCBI lineage: Eukaryota > Metazoa > Mollusca > Cephalopoda > Sepiida > Sepiidae > Acanthosepion > Acanthosepion pharaonis. Next base: position 1,247,582 of record CAHIKZ030004155.1, on the reverse strand, counting down.
ATTTGTTCTTTACCATTTGGTTGTATGGGGGAGTATACCAAATTATTTTTCTACTTCTGTTTTTTCTATGCTTTCCATTTTCATTTTTTATATAAGTTAGTTTTGGGTTTTTGTAGCCACTATCTTTTAGAGCTTTATTATAGGAAATGATATGCTCATCGAAAATCTTGTCATTTGCTGAATTTGTACTTATTCTTTTTTGGATAGATAACGGTATATGCTTAATTATAAATGGGGGGTGATTTGATTTAGGGTGTATATATAAAGGATTGGTATTGTGTTTTTATAAGGTGTGTATGTATTTTTATTTAAATCTAATGTTATATCTAGGAAGTTCACTTTTTTTAATTTAGTGCTAACCGTAATTTCTAAGCCCATGCTTTTAAATTCTTTATATAATACCTTTCTAATTTTGTCTATTTTAAAGTTAGTTGAGTTTCTAATAACCATAAGACCATCGTCTCTGTACAAACCAATGTCAGTTATATTAATATCACGGTGCGCTGTAAGGTTGTATAATATAAAAAGACCTATGAGATCAGAAGACTCAGCTGAGTCTAGTAATCCCATTGCGATGTCAAAGTGCTCACCTTTACGTATCAATACCGATTTTTTCGCATTTACAATAATGTCCTTTTCTTCATCTGTAATATCTGTGTAGTGGGTGGCAAAGTCCAACGCATTCATAAATAGTTCTTTAGAAATTGATTGGTAATAATTATCAATGTCAAACTGCATTAGTGTACAATTTGTTTTTTTCTTGCTCTTTACATATATATATATATATATATATATATATATATATATATATATAACAAGATTTTCAAAAATAAAATTTCAAAGGATTTCTAAATCAATGTGCTTTTACTGCAAAAAAGACGCAAAAATTTCCAAGACTAATCTTTCAATCACCATCCGCTGATTCAAAAAACAAAAAAAAAATTTAACCAGAATTTCTAGAAAGGGACTAAAAGTTTAATAAACAACCAAAATTACGTTGTTCTTTCCTCTTCTTGATAATAACATAAACATTTTGACGATAAGACTTTGTTTTTAATCAAATTTAGGGGCTTTTTTCTTTATGGTATGGTCTTTTTTCGGCGAATTAGTATATATATATATATATATATATATATATATATTCTAAGACAAAAAATGGTTTTACAAATAACAGCACCGATATTTAATATTATTAACAGGCTTAGCTTTGTTTGGGCTCAAGGCCGGAAAAGTGGGTACTTCGTGGGGAACGAAGACACGAGTATGTGAAACTAATTTGTTCGACATACTTTTGCACGCGCGACATAATTTGAAAAGTTTATTCATAGTTATCCCCTTTAGACTAACGGTGGTGTTGCTAGCGTTATTAATTATCTCCCGTAGAAATATCGATTTCCTTCGACAGGTTTTGCCATCTTCGGCACTTGCTTGGATAGCTCTTTTCCTCAGTTGCGAATTAACTCATTCAGAGACCAAGAAATTTCCCAGTGGGCTTTCCTTTGATATATATATATATATATATATATATATATATATATATATATATATATATATATATATATATTGAGCCCAAAAAGAAAGCTAAGCCTGTTAATAATATTAAACATCTGTGCTGTTGTTTGTAAAAACCATTTTTTGTCTTTTGACTTCGAAGAGAACGAATACAGTCGCTACAAAGGTATTTTAATTCATTGAAAAATGAATCTTATAGTCTTTTAGAGACTAGTTCAAGTGTCTTAATCACCAACTTTCTTTTGAAAGAAATATATTTGTTATAAAGATAAATTTAATTTTTTAAAGACGAGTAGAAGAGAAAATTAACGGTGGAGGACATTTCAAAATGAAATAAAACAATTAAGTAGAAATGCTTGTAATTTTGAATTTGCGTTCATTTCTTTTTATTATTAAAAAGATTGACAATGCATCTTTATCGAAAGTTTGTGTTAAGTAATAACATTTTATTGAAGTTAAAACAGGTTTTAGATGTCATACCTGCTGTTTGCTATTTAAGTGGAATTTTGGTGGGTGTAGGTGGGGGGGGTGGGGATCTGAGTAAATAATTATAAACCTCCATATAAACACAAATACTGAGAAACAGTAAGACGTGAAAACAACAAAAAACAAGTATTATCTATTATCTCGTTGTTATGTGGTGTTGAAGAAACATGACACGGTAATACTAAATAAAATTGTGAGTTTGAGGTTAAATCTACATAAAATAGGGATCGGAATCTGACTGAAGGATAAGATAGAGAATAAGTAAAGTGTATACAGTCTTTATCGTATTTTTTTTATATAGATGTGTGCAATGAGTGTCCTGATAATGTAGCTAGAAAATACAAGAAATGTCTGGAGTTTTCTAACCTCGAATTTTTGTTGAGTGCTAAAAGATAAATGTTACGATTATGGCCTGAAAAAGCAAAAGGAGATGAAATTTTCGTTGACGCGCGTTTTGACGACCTGTCCGTGTGAACTGTTTGTCCGATAGTGAGAATGTCACGAGCTTGTAAGTGGAAAGGAGAAAAGTGTGGTCGATTCTCATTGGTTTTGAATGAGTGAATTAATAATGACTATTATAATTGTTATAATTATTTTATTATAATAATTTTTGACACTTTAATTAATTTCTATTTATTTTTTATTGACACGACATCGTGACAGTATAATTAATCTTTTATTTAAATATTTCTTTATGGACACGACAGAAAGAATGAGGACATTTTAAAGAAGTTTATGCAAGCGTCCTATTGATTGGTTTCTTTATTTTTTTATTTAGTATTTGTTATTTCTTGTCTCTCCTGATTGGTTGCGATCATTACGGGTGAGAATAAACGAGTTTAGCATAAACTCCTGCTTAATTGGCCGGACAATATAAGCAGTTATGCTAATTATTTATATTATTCACTCAAATAGAACTATATAGCAGAAATTGGCATAAGAAGCGATTGTGGGTCCTAGAGTATAGGCTGCCTATTTTATTTTTAGCTCGTTTTTTTTCTTTCGTAGCCCATGCGCACAGCCTTATTCCATCTCTGGGGATTAGTCCAGCTTGTCTCCCAGGATACTCACTATGTAGAGTTCCATTCAAGATATATTAGTGACAACAACGAGAATTCTTCTCTTCTTGGGAGGCCGACTGCTTAATGTTACATAACCACATGGCGCAGCAAACTACATCTAAATACATAAATGGTTTCTTTCGTTTATTGAGTTGTCTGTATACAGGTGCATAAAATTTTCTCTTCCCCTTCTTTTATAAGCTAAAATCATCCACGTGTTGAATTTGTTTCTTTTGAAAAAGTTGAATTAATTTACTTTGAAAGTTCTCAGCCTCTGGACGATATCGGTGTATATGCCTTCCAAACCTGTTTTCTGGTCACCATAAGATATGCATTTTTTTGAATCGCCAATTGTGGTATTACCACAATTATGTTGCACAGTTGTTGGATACAGATTTACCCTGAGAACAGTTACGCAGAAGCTTTGGCTGAGAGACAATACTTATTATGCAGGAAGGCAAGATACAGGCAATCAGTAGACGCTCAAGATGTCCAGCAAATCTTTATCCTACCTTTTTGTAACAGAATCGAGTCAACCTGTTAAGAGGCTCAGAGTTGGTTGCGTGTGGTGCTGTAAGTATCAGGCGTTACGTCCTCTTCTACAATGGGCTGTTGAGAGACAACATTCTGCTTACAGTAGGTGGTGCTGACTATTTGTATATGAACGATACTGAGCAGGTATTAGCTAATAGTCAGCGTAGACCTGGGACTGGGAGAGCTATATAACACCAGTTTTCCTCGGTAGAGAAAGATTACTATAAACGCGCGGAAAACCAGGCAAGACGAACACACTTTTATAGACAGCTTTCAAGAATCTTGTATTCCTATCAATGCTGCTGTTCTGTTATCACAGTAGAGAAACTGTATCGTTTTACTTCCATTTGTGTGTCCCTTTTGTAGTTTAGGTACCTTCTAGATTGGTTACCATTTTGACCACTCCCGCTTAGCCCTTACTATATCACCAGAAACCCTTACAATAAAAGTATGACACTATGTACGTGGTCGGTAGTTTTATCATTTTCCTAATCTCACCCCCAGTGTTAACCATCACCGGTTTGTAACTTTTAATATCTTTTCTCTATATATTTATCTATTTTATTTCCATGTTATTATTTGAACATTTGTTTAAAGTAGTCATATTTTATATGTGTTTATCTCTTTCAATACGTGTCCACTATGCACATGATCATGGCTTGGTTTCACAAAACGAAGATCACGAGAGAGTCTGTACACGTCGCTTGCAGGTACGTTTGTGACTGATAAGTCCAATGCAGGACAGGCATATTCAGTCTCAGTAGTTGCAACTAAAAGTCTGGGCTGGGCACGATGGCATAGCATTGCAGTACTTCTTCCTCTGTCTCTTGTTCCTGAGAGCGGCCCTGCATGTATTTTCAAAGGAGACATCAAGGCGTTACGGTTCTCAGCTAGGGTTGACCGTTGGCAATGGTTAACGTGACAGGTAACAAAGGATTTTTTTCAGGCAACCTTTGAATCGCTTCTTTGGTGCCCCTCTGCCACGATAGCCAGTAGAGAGCTCGCTGTACAATAACATTTTAGGTAGGTGATAATTCTTCATCCTAGAAACATGTCCGGCCCAGCGCAGCTGAGATTTTAGCAGCATGGCCTCAATGCTGGTGATTTCCGCCTTTTCAAGGAATATTGGAGACGAAGTCACTCCAGTGTATATTAAGGATCGAACCACTATCCACAGACACTGTTGCAAAATGTTGAGGTCAAATCTAGATTAAATAGCGATCGGAATCCGACTGAAGGATAAGATAGGGAATAAGTAAAGTGTATACAGTCTTTATCGTATTTTTTTTATAGATGTGTGCAATGAGTGTCCTGATAATTTAGCTAGAAAATACAAGAAATGTCTGGAGTTTTCTTACCTCGAATTTTTGTTGAGTGCTAAAAGATAAATGTTACGATTATATGGTTATATGGTTCTTCATACCCGCCATCTCCTTCTTATAATTTTCTTTTCCACAAACTCCCCGCAATATTTCAACAAATGATCTTACTTATATGTCAGCCGCCGCTTGCTTTTGATATATTTCTTGTTACTCTTCTTTTTTGTATTTTCAGAATAATTAGTCTTATTTATATGCTTTTGAATGTTTTTTTTTCTAGTTTTATCCTTTTGGTTATTAATAAACCTGCCGGTGAACAGGACTTCGTCTTCAGAGTCTTAATTGCCTTACAGTGTTTATCTGGCTGTCTTCGACACGGGCGCGTACTCTTGAAGGCAGAACAGCTGCAGTTGGAGTTTGAGACCGGCTGAATCAAAAACCACTCTCTAAGTCTGCGGTCAGAGTTACAAACCCTTCGTTGTTATTATTCCTTCTTTTTCTCTATGTACCGTGTCCTTTCAGGGCATAGGCGATCATGACTCTCCACTTCCCTCTATCCTCTGCAACTCTCAACACGTACCTTCCCTTTACCACCTCCCCCAGACCACGTTCTGTCATCTACTTACTTAAAGCCACTAGTTATGTCATGCGTTGTTTTCAATTGTCTCTCTTTCCCTCTATTCGACCCGTGAGTATCAGATTCTCCAGGCCCTCCTTCCTCATTATGTGTGTCAAGAACTTCAGCTGCCTCTTCCTGATATTAAGTATAAGCCTACTCCTTGTTTGCATCTTCTCTAAGACCTCATCGTTGCTAACACGCTCGGTCCATATCTTTAGCATCTTTCTGTAGAACCACATCTCTGTCGCCTCGAGTCTTCATCTTTGAGGAAATTGTCCAACATTCGCTGCCGTAAAGAACAGATGTCACGTAACAGTTCAGTATTCTTTTTTTTTCGTTACCAAAGAAATCCTCCTGTCTCGCTTTCCAGCTTTTGGAATCTTAATTATCTTTGAAAAAAAAACAGATGCAAGGGTTTAGATGAGGATGAAAGACAGAATAAAGGAAACTGAGAAAACCGTATTGACGAGAAGGGACAGCAAAAAAAGGAATTGAAGATTAATTGACAGGAAAACAAGAATCTGGAAGAGATTTCCACATACGAGAAGTGTAAGTGTAAATCTATTTGAATAGAACTTGTGCTTACACTTCGCAATTTCAATAGTAATATGATGACACTTCATTTTACTGTTGAAATTACAAGTTCTATTCTAATAGTTTCTTCTCTTGCACTTCACGCTTATGAAAATCTCTTCCAGCCTCTTGCCTGTCCTGTCAACTACAATCTTCTAAGCTTATAAGGCAACATAAAACGTCAATTTTGCCATGAGGACTTCGTTTATTAGATTATAAATAAATAGCCCCGACACGCTAACTCACACAATTCTCTCTCGATTAAAAGGTTTTCAAAAATGCTCACGAATGTCGTTACAGTTAGGTACACCCAACCGGCGTACTCACTTTCCGAACTTATAAATCGGGACCCAGACGTAATTCTTTCATACATAGTCCTGTGCATATGTTTACGGCTTTAATAAACGGCTTGTTTAATCTATCCCTATTTGTGCCTGGTAGCGTTTGCTAACCGATTATTTCAGAGACTTCTATTGTTATATGGTCCTTCATTCCCACCATCTCCACGGATAACTTCTCTTCTAGTGTCACTTTCATCTCTATAATGTACAGGTGATAGCGACAATGTATCTATAACGCATACGCTTAATTGCTCCAAGATCAGACTAAATAAAGCTTTTTTGTAAATACAACACAGATAATTGAATTAATACTTTAAGTAGTTCATTGCAGATATTTAATAATCTTCTTATATAAATAAGCACGGCTCAAAATTTAAATATTAGGGTGTATTAAAATCATTTTCGTTTTTAGATACCTTTACTTCAAAATTTATACATACTTGTAATGCTTTATACATGGCATGTTTCCATGATCTGAGCTCTTCTGAAAGCATTTGAGTATTGGCGATCGGATCCTCCACTAACTTGCGTTTTAAAGTATCATCATCAACAGTTGATGATCGTCAAGAGACACATTTTATTTATGTGCCGTAAGACATAGGCAATCATGGCTCTCCACAACTTCCTTCCCTTATATCTCTTAATAAACTTCGCCATCCATTTACTTAAGCTCACTAAATGTTATGCGTTGTTTTCCTCTGTCCCGCTTGCCCCCCTATCTGCCCCGTGAGTGTCAGATTTTCCAAGCCCTTCTTCCTCCTTATATGCCCCAGCAACTTCAACTGTCTCTTTTTGATGTTAAGTATTAGTTTCCTTTTTGTTTCCATTTTCTCTAAAACTTCGTCGTTGCTCACATGTTCGCTCAATGGTATCTTTGGCATCCTTCTGTATATTATACTCTGTTACAATTCGATCTCTTTCTGATTCATTCTGTATGTCAACGGGATTTGAACGCCAAGGAAACAGAACACAAAATAAAATAAAAAGTTGTTTTCTATGCATTTCTGAACATCACGAACGGTTCACGAAGCAAGTCCCCGCAATGAAAGCGATACAGTGGCCACTCGCGAACGTTCCCGACGGAAAAATAGATGACCCTTGGGATTGCCAGAGCTGCTTACAAGCAGGCCTCTCTTAACGTCCAACACGGTTGCCGGTCGAAAGGACACCTGCCGGCACACAGGGCGCTGTCTCCACCACCGCCACGACCACTTCTCTCACCACAATCGTGACCTCGTCCAAGCTTCACTAATTTCATCCAACTCTTTACACACGGAATCCAACAGAGACCAACTTTGACACCGGCAAGCCCTCAAGCCAACCACTGTGATTTATAACAATTCGATGTCGTCACCACACAACTACTAGCCTCCTTCGTCGACACCATAGATATTCCGACGATCAGCCTTAACCATCCACTACAGGCATACCCTCACAGTCACCACTGTGACCCCGTTCCGTTGATACAACATTCGACCCGGATCCAACTGAAACATTCCGCTCGACCTACTACAAGCCTACTAGCTACACCTTATCCTTCGTCGCCACCGCTGTCACTTCGACAACCAATACACCCTACAACAAATCAACCCACTACCGTGACCTCGATCGATTAACATGCCAACCCACCTTACCAGGCAGTTCGGCTTCAACATCTCGGCATCACACAACCGCCAGCCTATCAACAGCATCACAAATGATCGATCAATACGTGCGTCAAACCCAAACAACGGCTAAATCGACTCCGGGCCGATCCTGTAACCTCAGCCAAACCAACTCAAGAAATCGGTCAACTCCCGGCACTACCGACAATACCCTTCTAACTAATCGCTTTCCCGACAAACAGTAACCGAAAATGACATATCAACGATTTTTGCCAATTTTTTAACAACTGTAAATGCATCATGTATATTAAACGACTACAAGCTGTTTGAAAATTCAATCCTTGTTATTCCTTTCCTCTCGCAACCAAACGATCGTTATAACATATAGAACCATATTTCTGTTGCTTCAAGTCTCCTCTTCATCTTTGAGATCTTCCAGCATTCACTGCCATACAAGATAACAGATATCACGTAGCAGTTTAGTACTCTTTTTCTTGTTTCTGGCGAAAATGTTCTATTTCTTACCTGGCGATTGGCCCGGAACAAGCTATCTCTTACTGACGTAGCCTTCACATGGGGCAGGCTGAATTTGCCTGTCATCAGTGTGACCTTGGTTTAGTGGAAACGATTTCGCACGCCTTCTACCATTCTCCACAGGTGCGCCCTTTCTGGGACTACGTAGGCGAGTTGACGGCTCGTATCGATACCAAGCATCTCGTGTCAATTGAACGCGCATACTTGTGCGATAATGTATCGCCCCCGTATTCTGGAGAGAAATGGATGGTATTTTTCACGTTGCTCGTCGTAGCAAGAATGGTGATATGGATGCCGCAAATAAAGGGAATCTTGCCATACGAACGCTATTCTCATCAGGTTCTGACCGGATTCTTTCGGTATCAGCTCAAGACGAAGATAGATAGAAAGCGTTTGTTATCGACAGACTTCAGCAAAAGGTGGGTAAAAGTTGCAAGCTTGGTGCGAGTGAATAGGGCTAAACTTGATCTTCTTTTTTAAGTTCCCTTTGAAGCAACGGATTGGTTTCCTGTGATTCTCCCCCTCGGCAAGTTAGACACTCTGTGTTTAAGGTGAATGAATGTTGTTCCTGATATGTTTCCGGCTCTTTCTTTGTTCTCATCCATGTTGAGATTCCCAATCACCCCACTTTGTTTTTGTCCCCCTTTTTTTTCATCCTTGTTTTTCCCACCCCGTCATTTATTTTTTTTATACCTTCTCTCTCCGTTAGTGAGTGGGCTTCTTGATTCTGTCCAAAGGCAGAACACAGCAGCCTCTCTTATTTTGTTTGTGGCGTGGTTGGGTCCTACGAACAGCTGTTCTGTTTAATTTGAATACTTTGTTTTGCTTTTTAGTTTCGTTTTCTGGATTTATCCTCCCCATCCAATATATTTTTATATATTTTTGTAAGAAAAAACAAAAGAAAAGAGATATTTGAACTATTTGTACATAATGAAATTTTTATGTCATGGGGTTTTTGTAGGTTCACTGAGAATTTGTGGATTTGTGATATATGTCTTATTAAATGATGACGGATGAGTTTTTATGGTGAATGAACAAATTGTAAACAATGCATGGGCCATGAATCTGATTAGCTAGGTCGAGGATAGAAAGTGTTGAGCAGCCTTACTCCACTTCCCCATTGGCCTTGTGTCGTAATTGTTTCAATTGAAGCAATAAATAACTATGCTAATGCACAGGGCCCTACCGATCGACTGCTGTCCCATGCACCAAGACAACCCCCCTTTATTTCCACAAAAATCCGATTTAAAGCACAAAAAAATATCATGAACTTATTTTACTGTAACCAAATACACTCTAATTACAAATTGTAGCTATCAGGGAACAAGTAAGCAGACGGTAGCGCCACAGGTGGGAAGTGCGAGAAAAAAACCTGTTGGAATAGAAGCGGCAGTTACATCCTAGATGCTAGTCTAGTAGCACGCTTAAATTTATGTAGTCGGGGAATCAAGGTAAAAAGCTCGACAGAAAAGTTGCTATGAAAATATTTGTAGAAAAGACAGAAGGAAGCCACATCACGTTTGTGAGTGTGAGAAAGTGACTGAAGTTGAGATGCCAAGTTAGGATCGATTACATTGCAGATCCTTCTTTGGATTTTGTCGAGAACCTCGAGATGAACAGCTGGGGCAACAGTACTCAGTGCACGGACGAATGTAGATATGTAAGAGGGACTCTGAAGAGAAAAAACATTCTGGCACGACACAGTGAGCCAACTTTCCTTGCAGCAGATGTAACTATTGATTCAATGTAGTTGTTCCTCTTCAAGTCATTCGAAAACGTGAAGCCAATAAGTCACAGTGAGACACTCTCCTGGAGTCTAGCATTAACCATGCTAATGGTGGGCAGGGAATTAACCTAAATTAGAGCAGTTTCGTTTTCGAGGCATTAAAATTTACAAGTCATTTTCTACCCCAGTTAACCACTAATTGAAGGTCCTTTTCAAGAGCAGCGGCCAGATTGACTTTGTCGGCGATGCCGGGTTTACTATCGAGACAGGAGTAAATGGTAGTGTCATCTGCATAGATGCCAACTTGGGAGCTGATAACATCAGAAAGATCATTAATGAAGATCAAAATCAGTGTAAGACCCAGGATAGAGCCTTGGGGGACATTTTAGTAAAATTTGCTTTTATTTTGATAGAATTATGGTTTTATACCTCATTGAGTATCTCTCGTCATTTTTTTTACAGTGCTTGTTGTCGTTTGATCTCCATTCTCCTCAATTTCTTTTAACCGAACTCACAAAATAAATACATTAATAGCTTGTTTTTTCATGATACAATATAAACTCTGCCAATCCAACGACAAAAAAAAAACCATTCAAATTTTTAACAGGCGTTTTACATTAAAAGACGGCAAGCCACTATCAATAAAAGTTGTTTTAATCTCGGCACGCATTAGTCAGAATTCCTTTCAACGACAATGTAATTTCAGTCACGTGGCGCTAAAATCTATTCCATCATCACAGCCTATGAATGTAGGTTCACTTCAAACTCTGGACCATTAACAACATAAACACTTTACAAGCTATCTCTCGACATCTACATTGTACACGATCAACGATGACCGAAAGCACTAGGTACATTACACACAATTTCGGCAAGTTCCTTTAAAGTTTTCGTGCAAACAAAAAAAAAAAAATATGACCCATTCGACACCAGGAAGAACTCGCCAAAAAGCTTAACAGATATTCCTTGTTTATTTAATAAAAACGCGTTTAAACGAAGGATTGCAGCCTAAATATACTATATATATATATATATATATATATAATTAATACAAGTAAAAAGTTTGTTACTTAGTTGATTGATGTTACCTTCAGCATTCTGCTTCCAGGAATCACTGCGTTCACTCATCAGGGGTATCAGCAATTGACTGTTGAAACTTCTCAATTTTTCATTGTGCAATTTTTTGTTTGGGGGTGGGGGTAGGAGGGTTTCCTAATGTATGTGTGTACGTATAATGTGATCATTTGTCCTTTTCGTTGTTTTTTTAACTTTACGCTCACTCCATATTGCTTTTTTACATTTTTACATCTCTTTTCTTTTAGTTGTAGCGATATTGACTTCCGGTTTTCTAGACATATACTGTCCTTGTTAATTCTTGGTACATATTGCACACACATTTCATTAAATGTGACATACAATGGAAATCGTAGGAATCTTTTTATGAAATTTCTCTAATGTTCTTACAGTTTTAGTTTGGAGTAGAATAAGAAAATGTAGAAACGTGTGTGTGCTTGCTTTTCTATATCAACAGAAGAGTGCAATATATATATATATATATATATATATATAAATAGATGAATTACCTATGTTTGTATATTTGACTCTTCTGATGACAGTAGAAATAGAATGTCTTCATCTTTGTTATTATCACAGCGTTTTGTCAGTTGTGACTTTCTACCTTCTTCCAGTGTATATCTATCAAGGACATCATCATAGAATTTGAAATGAACCTTTCATTTAATTTATGGAGTGATTAGTAATTGTTATCAATTTGCTGTCCATGTCTTGGGATACCTTAGCTTTAGCACTACTCCATTATTGCTCCCCATTTCCACTATACTACTTGGCCCAGGGATTACTCCAAATGGAAATAATGATAACTCCTCATCCAAGAAATTTAAAAAGAAGGCAATCAGTTGATAATAATAATAATAACAAAGATGAGGACATTATTGCAAATGTAAATAACTCCTCATCCCAAAAATTCAAACAGAAGATGATCAGAAGATAACAATGATGAGGATATTAACACAAAATGTAAATAATGATAACTTCCCATCCCACAGATAGAAGCAAAAAAAATATGAAGATGTTAGCATTATTTACATTTGGACTAACTCCTCCTGCCAAAAATTCAGACAGAAGTGCCTCAGATGATGATAACTTATAAAGATGAGGATATTAGTCTGAATGGAAATAATGTAAATAATAACTACTCATCAAAAAGAAACTAATTTATCTATATATTAATATGCTTGTATGGTGTATATCACACTTAGTATCACAGATACTGATAGGGATTTAGGGAGAGACAAGAAGAGAATGAGATACTGATAGGGATTAGAGGGAGAGACAAGAAGAGAATGAGATACAGAGAGGGATTAGAGGGAGAGACAAGAAGAGAATGACATACAGAGAGGGATTAGAGGGAGAGACAAGAAGAGAATGACATACAGAGAGGGATTAGAGGGAGAGACAAGAAGAGAATGACATACAGAGAGGGATTATCTTAGATAATTTTTTGTAGTGCAGTGTTAAATCATGTTGAGGGCAGATTCATCCCTGAACTGCAGGTGATCTTTTGAAATTAAAATCTTTATTATTATTATAGCTCACAAGTAAATGAATAAAAAGTTTGTAATTTCATTGTACTTATAGCAAAACCTTATTTCTATCATCTTTTTTTTGTCAAGGGTAAAATTAGTTATTAAATAAAAACAAAATAAATAAATATATATATATATATATATATATATATATATATATATATATATATATATATATATATATTGTAAATAATGGAGTTAAGTCTTGGATAAGAGAAATGTAATCAATCTATTAAACCTGTCAGACCATTGATGTAGTTTTGAAAGAGAAACATTCCCGCTATCATAAATTGTTCTATCTTTTTCCCCTGGTCATGGCTGATGTAACATTAAATATACTTAGTTTCCTTGGTAAAGACCGTCAAGGTTGCTTAAAAGAAAATGTCTATATAAGTGAAGCGAAGCGGTGGAATCAAAAGTTTTCAACTCTTGTTTCCAGTCAAATAAATTGATGGATAACTCCAACCAAGAGAATAATGTCTCTTTGCAAGAACAGAACAAATGCTTGTGCCTGACATTTCTCTATATAGCTACTGACAGCTGAACACATACCAACCCAACGCTGACAGGTGAATTTCTCTTTTCTTTTATGCAGTTAAGTGGCAAATTAGATAGATCGGTAAATGGGGCAATCACTTTGTAATGGCATTTTTATACACTTCCAAGAGTCCCATGATAAATTAGTTGTTTAAAAGAGACCTCAGAAAAGGCCAAATTTACCGGTTTGTGAAATGAATATTTGTGTTTGATGTAAATGGCTTCTTTGTCTGATTTCCACAGTTGTTGTAGTTCTGAACTGCAATCATATGTGAACATAAGTTGGAACACCAGTGGTAATGAAATTTCAAGTGTGCTGGTCTCATAAGCCACTAAAAATGAACTCCAGTTCTTTCTCTACATTTTTTGGTACTTAAAAAGTCTAGTATTCTATGATCTTTATGTGCCATGACCCTCAGGAGGTTGGCGATCATGGCTCTCCACAGTTTCCTGTCCTTTGTAGCTCTTAATAAATTTTGTCTTTTTGTTATTTCTTCTAAACCCTGTTCTGCCATACATTTATTCAAGTTACATTATGCATTGTTTTCGTTTCTCTTGCCCTCGATCTGCCTTGTGAGTATCAAATTTTCCAAGTCCTCTTTTATTTGCCTTAAGAATTTCAACTGTCTCTTCCTGATAAGTTTTGTTTTTGATGCCATTTTCTCTAAAACTGTCATTACTCACATATCTCTTCATGACAACTCATTCAGTAATAATCTACCTTGAGTGGCTCTTGAACTTTACATTGATTGAACTTTAGTTAAGAAAAAAAAATCAATATATGGTTTCATGTAGTGTGAAGCCCATTTAATTTTGTCATTAATCAATACATTAAAGTCAAATCATGAGTCAATTAAGCCAATGAATCCTGAGATCTGACTACTTTCCAATACACTGTCCTCGGACATATGGGATAAATTTCACTATTTCAGAAACATTTTTGTAATCAACAGTGTAGATCAATAAATAGCAAGTACGAAGTTGCTCATATAAACAACCTTATTTTACTTAAATGTTATGCTATGTAATTGTTTTTCTATAATTAGATGATGGAGTTGCATGCAGGTAAGCTGGTACAATGGGTTAAAGCAATTAAAGATTTAAATAACAACAACAACAACAAAATTCTTGATAAATGTTTTTACTGATTATTTTGGTTGTCGAATTTTTGAAGAGTAAAACTTTAGAAATCCTGCTTTGGATTGTGAACAGACAAAACCCACAGCCAAAGGCCCTGTCTATCCTGGAAGAACAACTGATGAAGATGAAGACATAGTGGCATGAACCGCAAGGGGGTCAGGCCAATTAACCATGTACTCTTTGGTATAACAAAAAAGAAAAAAAATATTTTCAAACAGTCATAGGATTTAAAACATAAAAACATCAATATTTTTCTAAAGTACAATGACCTTGAACACATACATTAACAGACATTTGAACGAAGTTAATAAGGGAACATGATTGACCCTTCATACAAAAGGTGTCATTCGCTGACCCATTCCCAAAATACAGACACCTTGAGATGAACCATCAGCAAATATACTTTGGCAACAAAGATAAGTATTTAGATTTACAATTTTTCTTGTCTTTCAGCTCCACCCCCCTAAAAAACAAGCAGGAGTTTTAACAGTATTTTTCCTTTTAAAAGCATGATGATTATCATTTTTTAAAATTATTATTATTAAAAAAAGTCTTTCTTTCTGGTTCTTTTCGAAATTTAAATATTAAAAATAATTCAACATACATGAAAAATCTATTTACAAAATAAACTACACAATAAAAAAAAATGGAAGATGAAGTTTTGATATTCCTTTGAAAATTGTAAAATTTATTTAAGCTTGATAATTATTGAATAATAATTATCTATTTTAAATTGAACATAAATAATATTTGTCTGAATTTCTTGAATGAGTTGTCATTATTTACACTATTTATATTTGGACTATTGTCCTCATCTTTGTTTTTGTTATCACAATGTTTCGGCCATTGTGTCCTTCAGGGTAACCTACAGGGAATTCTAAACTGAACCATTTATTTAATCTATAGTAGGTACCTCCAATAATTTCCAATACCTTGCTTTAGAATGAATTTTTATGAATGAAAACGTTTTCTTGTTGCTTTCATTTTAGCTTTAATTGAAAGTTAAAGGATTAAATTTACTATTTCTAGTAAGCAAAATACTCTGTGGTGTATTTCAAACACAAACTCTATTGATTGGAATCAATTTTTTTTCTAAAATAGCTGATTAGTGCCCTTCTTAGTCCTCTTTCATTGCAATTTAATTCTGTGCTAAAAATCTTCCAAAAATAAAATATACTTTTCTGAAACTTTATTTGAGGAATATTAGCCGATTTAAAGTATGATTAATCTGATTTAAAAAAAAATATTATTTACTTTAAGTTTAAAATAACACACAAATGTATTTTTAAAACAAAACAGTAGCTGCTTTTTTTAACCAACATCACCATGTTTTACATAAGTGATAAGTCGTTGAGAAGGTCTTGACATAATAATTGTTGTTCTACGGATAATTTATCTGCAAAACATAATTTAAGAAAATAATGTGAGTGCCTTTTTTTTTATATAATTTTTAAGTACTCAGTAATTTTAAAATGTTGAAAAATATTCTCTGTAATCTAATTTTAGGAATGTTGACTTTAAATTTACTATAGTTATCACTATTATTTTCTGATTATGTCCTGTATGGTTGACCATACTTTCAAAAATAGGCACACTACGTAATATTTTATATACATAAAGAAGAAAATGAAAAATTATATTAAAAATCTTGGTGCAAAATAATTTGTATTAAGCTTTTCAATTTTTGATTAGTAAATATAGTTTTCACTTAGTAACAATATCACCTAAAGTAATACAGAATTTTAATATATATTTATATATTAGAAATTATTATAATTAAAATTTTAAAAAAATGAAAACAATTCTTCAAAAAATTCATTAGTAATCAAAAAATTTTTTCTCTTTAGACAATAGTGTTTTCACTAAATGAGTAGTAGTTTGAAAAAAAAATAATTGATGATTTTTATTCTCCAAGGATTTCTGCTTTTAACTCATACAAAAATTTTGAATGAAAATTTAATTTCTCAAAATTTGATGAAATTAAGTAAGTGGTGGTGGGGTGGAGATTAATATACATAAAAAAAAATATTTTTTACCAAGATTTTCTAAAAAAAAAAAAAAAAAAAAAAAAAAAAAAAAAAATCAAAAATAATTTAATTCATTTGTAAATAAATCCTGAAAGTTTCATTAAAATCTAACAATTATTTGAACTCACAACCATTGTCACCAAATTCACAAACCAATGCTTTTACACACCGTATGACAATTTTCTGTAGTAAACTTAGAACTGAATGATCCTAAATAAAAATAGGAACTAAACGATATCTTAACAGTGAAACAAAAACAGTCTATCCCATAGATTAAATAAAGGGTTCAACTCAGAATTCCCTGTAGGTTACCTGGATCAATATACACCTGAGGAAGGTCAGAGGGTACAACAGCCAAAACATCATCATAACATCAACAAATATGAGGACAATAGTTTGAATATAAATAGTGTAAATAATAATATAATTATTTCTGACAGCTTAAGTATTCTAAATGATTATATAAGTCATTATTTATCTGATTATATAAAATTATAATCTAAGTTGAAAATAAAAACATCTGCTTGGGTGTTCTTAAAACAATCTTGTGAAATTAAACATGTACATTTAAATATATAAAATTTATTGATAATTGTTAATTTCCACTAGCTTTTCCTTTGTCTTAATTCTGCTGCATTTGTTTTTATTGCAACTCTCAGGTTGTAATTCTATGATTGTTAAGTAAGCAGCACAGATAGGAAATAATTATTTATAATTCTTAACCAAAAAATCTCATTTCTTTGTCAAGTACAAATCTTAAAAATCAAAACAAAGTGTTGCCCTTCACTAAATTGATTTAAAAAAAAAATATATCTCCATACCTGTAAAATTGATATCACTTATTTGATTAGATTGATGTGTTTCAGAACTGTTCAAACCTCAAGTTTAATATAGCTCACCAATCAAATAAGAAAAAAACAAAAAAAGAAGGAAAATGTATCACACAACAGCACAGAATCAGTGACATTGACAAACATTTGATTTTCCATGACAGGTGAATTTTTTTTTTTGTAAGCAACTTTGATCAGTTTTTGGATTATTTAATTTTTGCCCAAGAATTTGAGCTCAAGTTGCTTGTATTTTTTATGCTTTAAACTAATAAATAAAAAAAACAAAGATATTACAATTTAACTAAACTAGTAGATTTGATAGAATCCTTGAATACAGTATAAAATAACATATTTAGTAACAATTTTTATTTAATTTTACATTTAAAAAAAAAAAAAAGTTGCTTAAGCTATACTGACACCAGCAGTGGAGTTACTTAAAATTTAGTCAAATTTGAGTATAGTTGCTTATAAAAATAACATTGCATAATAGATAAAGGGCTAAATAGAAATATTAGATTAAAAGAAAACAATTGACAAATGATTCTTTCAATACAGAATGTGTGAAAGATATAAAATATTTTTGCATTCACACTTATTTTAAAGTGTGGTTTCAACCACAAGTTTACAACAGTAGAGAAGTTTTGAAAAAAAAAAAGATGACAAATTGAACAAATATGTCATGATAACATTAATGTCAAAATGCCACTCAAGTCTGGAGATTTAAGATATTTTAGTCACAAATACTTTTTTTTAAGAATCATAATTATCATAAAAACAATTTCCTAAATTTAAGGAAGCATTCTATCAATGATGTATATTTGTAAATGAAAATAATTTTGGTCTATACCAAACACAATCAAAGATACTTTGTACAAAACAATTTTACATTCAAATACAAATGATTCAATATATGAAATTATAACCTGATAACAAATTGTATAAGCACTCAAAAAATCCTTCAGTATGAAATAATGATAATAATAGAAAATATTGTAATAATAACAAATTTTTAAAATAAAAAAGAATGGCTTCTTTTTTTCCATGTTTTACAAAAGAAAGTAATGACAATGGAACATTCATATAAACCTGGGTTTCTTATAAAGGGTATGTGTGAATGATTGCAGTTATGAGGTCTTGTGTCTCCAACCATCCAATTCATCTGACAGTTGAAAGAAAAAAAAAATGAATCTTCAGAAAAAATTTTGGAATGTCAAAATAATATAATTATTACTGCTGCTGTTTATGCCAAAACATTGTGACTTTCTAAAAGTGAATAGTGAAAAGCTGTGATTATATTTAGTGATTAAAAATGTATTTTTTTATTGTCCATAAGCTCATTCATACTGTATTTTATTCATTCAGTCAATCATTGATAAAGATAAAATCTAATTCAACAACATATATGTTTAAAATATACAGTAGTCCTCCCTTATTAAAGTAGTGAATATCTTCTAGAGATGTCCCTCCCTAATACCAGCTGTATATAGTATCAAACAGTATATCTTGTATTTTTTTCTATACATACCTACAATAGTTTTATTTCTAAATTAGGTACCAATAAGGAATTAGTCTTAATGAATAATAATAAAATAGAACAATTATAGCAATATATGATAAAATTTATGCAACAGATAAAGATCTATTCTTACTGTGTCTTATCTTGACAAACTCAGTATAGAATCTTATTTCTTGATTAACTCTTTGGAGATGGAACCTCTTTTGAAGCTTCAGTGCCAAGAAGACAGCCCCTTTTCACAAGGTCTCACTTGGAACACATATAAAATCACAGAACAGAAAACTATCATAGAAACTGCCATTGAAAGGCCCAGATGTGCAAGAAATGGAAGAAACAATCTGATTGGCTAGTACAAAGACCAGTCAGCTAATCTCAAGGCTTGTATTATCAGGCCAATGGACCGGCCCAGTCATAGTCTTTTTTGTCATTCAACTTTTCGTTCAATAGATCAGCTCTGTCATCTCATAAGCCAAGAATTTTCATTTTTTTTTTTTTTTTTACTTAATGGAAACACTTCATAGCTTTCCTTTAGCATATTAGAATTACCAACATGACTACTCTTATGCCTTGGAACCATTCTTAAAGAAAACTTAAGAATTGTTTATTTCTAGGGTTGATTGTGAGTAACTGAAAACAGTTAAGTGGAAAGAGGACCAGTGTATATTATGGAAATAATATATAACATATACACATACATTATATATGATATGTACATCCTTTTTTTAACATACATGTAATATATAAATAAAAAATATCAAAGTTTGATGCAATATATCAGTTCCAGATGTATGTAAAAATTTCAAACTTTTTTTGCTTGAATAACAAAGAAAATTTGTTTCTTGAAAGATATTTGTTTCTTCTGCTGTTATTGTGTATTTGATTAAATCATTTCTTATTCAATTTTTATTAAAGGCTTTTCACTTTTGCCTCTTACATAAACATTTTGGAAGCAAGACAATCAAAACTATTTTGTATGTAATGTTCATAAAAATAAAAGTCTACAGAATGTATAAGTAATATTAATTGTTCTTTTAAGATACACAAGAAAATGTTTATGCATAGTCAAATTACCAATGCTGCATTATTTTGGTTTGGGTTTTCTTAGCTTTGGGAAAAAGAGTAATTTTAAACTATAATTTTACTTTTTATGAAACACTTTTGAATTCAATAAACATTTTAAAGTTCAACTCAAGCAGAATTCAATTTTTATAGGAAATGTTAAATAAATGTTAAAAACATTTACAAGATCCCACTAAGTTTTGTCTTAAATTTTTAGACACTAGAAAATATTTAAATGAACGTATTAATCTGATAACAAATAAGAAATGTTTAAAGTGATATACAAATCCTTTCACATAATATAAAGACCACACCTCTGTATATAAAAAATTAAATTACAAAGAAAAAAAATAGCATACACGTTTTAAAAATTTAATAAGTTGTTCTTGCTATTTTCTTTATAATAATTATTAAAAAAATCATTATTTTAAATTGCAGAATAACAAAAAAAGAAAAAGGAACTTCACCCAACCAAGTCTGCTAGTCTTTAAATGCTGCAAAACTGAAGCACTGAATTTTATATACAAATTATCACAAACAAAAAGATGCAAACTAAGTGAACATGTTCTCATCATCCCATATTGTTGTTTTCATTCAGTTCAAATGAAATTTCTTAAAAGGATAACTGAATTATATTTTAATTCAATAAAATTAATAATAAATGAAAAAGAACCAAATGAGATATAGAAATATGCAATTGTTTTTTGGGGTTTTTTTTTAGATAAATACAGAAAAAAATTTAAATTTCAGTGCTTACTTGGTCAAAAAATGTCATAAAAAAGATGAAAGTGACATGTTGTAGTCAATATATTATATTACAATAGGATTCTAAACAGTGTTTTAGACATTAAGTGTGTGTGATTATATATATATATATACACACACACACAAGATTTGAATTTCCAAAATCTCTTTCCTTAATGAAACTTTTTTTGAGGATAGGGGGAGCTGTTGTTATTTATATATATATATATATATATATATATATATATATAGAGAGAGAGAGAGAGAGAGAGAGATTTGGATTGTAAACAGTTTTAACTCTGAACCTACTTTCCAACAATCGACTGAGTGGAATTAAATGTAAATATTCCAATGGTTTAAACCTCCTTATATATATGTGTGTGTGTGTGTGTGTGTGTGTGTGTGTATGTTTTAAGTGTGATATATTTGCTGGTTAATCTAGAGTAACCCATTGCACAGGACTATTAAAGAAAAGATTGCCCCTTTAACAAAAAAAAAAAAAAACAGCTTTTAGAAGACTAAATTGTTAGAATATGATAATTGATGACTGATCAAAAAATACAGCTTGGCAAAATATTTAAATTTCTTATTTCCCTGAAGTGTGTGAATCCTGAAGTTTATTAATGCAAAATTTTCAATAAAAAAATAATGATAATAAAAGTGGATAGTTCATGTTTGACTAAACAAAAAATAAAACAAAAAATGGAGGGTGTCTTGTAACAAAATTTAACATGATGAATTTTCAAACAATGAGAAATGTTTTCTTATTTATTAATAACATTGATCTTTGAGTTAGTCAACAAACCAAGATTCAAATTCTTTTAGGTGCATAATACACAAGAAGTTTTCATTTTTTTTTTTTTTTGGTTGTGGGGAGGGTCATAATTTTTAAATATGCAATAGTGGTATCTTAATAATAGGAGTGTTAGAAATCATTTAAAGGGTCATTAAGCATGAAATTAATGAGGTGGTCTTAATAAGCTCGTTGTGAGAAGACTCCCACCTCGCCAAGTAATAAATATAAATGTCCACCCATGTCTATTAGGCACCTTTGAGTATCCAGTCTGTATCAGGTAAATGTAAAGCTTACATAAGTACAAGTTAAATAAATTTCTTAACTCTTTAAATATCTCTACCAATATTTGTTATTAAAAAGAGAAAAGAAAAAAATGGCAGAGGGTACATGGGAATATAGGATCAAATAAAAAGACATGAAAAGCCCATTAAAGTCTTTATGTGCATGAACCAGCATAATTCTATGCTTCCTTATAGTTAGGAATTTTCCAATCAGAAATCCTTTTTCAACTTCAACACTGACAAGGGCATAGAGTCCAAAGAATAAACTTTGCAAGATGTTTTGAATTTAGATACCAAATCGATTCAGCTCTTGGTGATGTAAGACCAGAAACAGAAGCAAAGTCCTTCTTGGGACAAACAATTCCCTACATATATCAATTTGCATACCCTCAATAAGCAACGGAACAGCAGTTATGACTTCAATAGAAAAAATAAATCCACTTCCTTCAGAATATATTGACTAAACTTGAAGTCCAATGCAATAAACAGAAAATAATTCTGGCACAACAAAACTAATTTACAATAATTATTGTCAGTGTAACGAATCTCACACATGCATAGACACACAGAATGTATATTATTATAATGTATTATTATTTTATGATTAGATGAAAATATATCTGTCCCAGAATAGTTGTACATTTGCATATACATTTCCAACACTAAATTTCACAACTATTATGGGACAGATTAATGATTGGATGAATGCTTATATATATATATATATATATATATATATGTGTGTGTGTGTGTGTATATGTATGGATGTATGCATACGTAAATGCATGTATAGATGTGTATATACCAAAAATAACTACAATGTTGACAGACTTATTCATGTGTGTGTGTCTGTGTGCTGCATAAATAGATGTATATATTAATAGGAATTACATTAAGAAACATACATTTTTAAACAAGTATGTAAGTATGTATGCAAATAAGTATCTGTATGCATACATGTGCATATGTTATGAGAAAAAAAATAAGATTTTACACATATGTATGTATACATTTATGTTGCATCAAGAGGTAAGTGCCATTTTTTATTTTTTTTAAATCAGAAAATATGACAAAAAATAAAAATGTACTTTAAACTCCAGTTTCAAAAAGAAGAAAAGATGAAAGAAAGAAGAAAGAAAGAAGAAAGAAAGAAAGAAGAAAGAAAGAAAGAAAGAAAGAAGAAAGAAAAGGCCCCAAAAAACATCTTTTTCTTCTTATTTTCAGAAAATTCGGAAAGAAATTCTTTGCAGAATATGCATATGTCTCTGAGGGTGTTTAAGAAGATGTCAAAGAATTGGTTCCAGTTGTTGATGGTGATGACAAAGGACAACTCTTGGATAGAAAAGCAGCAGTGGTGGTGGTGGCAGCGGTGGCAGCATGGTGATGGTGGTGGAGATGGTCAATTTAAGAAAGAACTTCCAGATTTGGTGGATGGGTGTTTGGCTGACTGAGGAAGGTCAGTGGCACCAGTTACCTAAGAGAAACAAATATATCCTTCCTTTTTACTTTTTTTTTTTCTTTCTCTCTCTCACCCTCCTACTTTCCCTTCTGGATACAACTGACCGAATGAACTAACCAGCTGACCTTGTTACCGTGAGTATCCAAGCCGAGCTAAAGCCATCATCTTCCTCAACTTAAGCACTTCAAGGAAGACAGATTTGTCTGAAAGGAAATATAAACAGGAAAAGTTTTTTGTGAGCAGTCAAGTAAAAGTTGAATACATTTTAACAGGCATTTATCAAAGAATAGCAAGAGTGACAAGCATTGCCCAGGTTAAAAATGATTTCCGTTGGATAATTTTGTGTTATGAAATTCCCCCTAGTTGATGGCATATAAGATACTTTTTGTTTTAAAAAAAGTGGGTATTAGAATTTTACAAAATTGTAATTAATGCATGGAAAACTGTTTTGAACTAGACCAAGTAGAGATTAATTGATTTGTTTATTACGGTTTAAAACATTTTGCAGGTTATTTAAAGCCAGAAAATATTTTTAAATTTTCAGAAGGTTTTGGAGATAATGATTTTTACTGCTACAAGTTCTAATTAACCCATAGCTGGGAGGAGAAGAGGTAAATTCATATTTTTCCCAAGGGTATTTGTGCATATGAGGAACCAGACTGGAATTGAAACTTGGCTCTCTAATTTCCAATTCCCATGCCATTACCCATTAGACCACCTGCTCATCCAAGCTTACAACACCTGCTATTCTTAAGTGGTAACCTATCTCAGTACTGACCAGGTTAAACAATGCTTAACTTTGGTGATCATATGAGGACTGATGTTTCAACTTGGTATGGCCATAAGCACCAAACAGGACATGGATGAAGTTCCAATCCCATAATGTTTTTTCCTTAATATTTCCTCCTGAAAGTTGGGATATCTTATATACCATTAAATATGGTACTTTCAACATAGCAAAAAATAAAATAAAATAATAAGACAAAAGAAATAAAATAATGCAAAGAAGAAAAAATATCACCTTGAACATAAAATTTCAAAGAACTTAAACCTTATCTTTGATTTTGGCCTAGAATCTTTTCTTATTTTCAGAAAATTCAGAAAGAAATTCTTTGCAGAATATGCATATGTCTCTGAGGCTGTTTAAGAAGATGTCAAAGAATATGCTCATTTTTTAAAAAGTCAAATGAAATCTTCAGCCATTCTAAAATGTTCATTTAAAAACAAAAATAAAACAATATAAGGGTGTATTTAAAGCAGCACCCAGATTCTGAGAAGTTATGCTAATATTTGTCATGTAGATTATTAATTTTGTTAATTCTTTTGGTTTTACAGATTCCATAATTTTCTCCCAAATAAATAGATAAACATTTAATCAATGTCTACCTTCTTGTAAACTGTAATACAAATAGCAAACAAACAGTTAAAACAGAAATTGGACACTACTTTTGACTTAGCCTGTATAATTTTATTGTCTTAAAATGTCAGTATATAAAAGTTCATGAATAATAAAATAAAACTCTAAGACAAAAACAAATAAAATATAAATATTTTGAAATTTGAAACAGACTATCATCACTCAAACCATATAATAATTATCAATGTGTATTTATATATTTATATATTTCCTGTCCCAGCTGAGTGCCTAATTAGTCAGACTGAAACCTATGTATGCACACATACAAAAACCAAGATACACATATCTACACAATGTTATAGAGACAACCAGTCAGTTTGGTTATAACTTAGAATAAATAAACCATACTATTAAATCACACACACACAGTAACAGAAACCACATCAATCGAGTATTTTCAACAGCAGCAACAACTAAAATGGATAACCCATGTAATCCAAAGTGAAAATAATGACAAAACTCAAAATGTTGACATTCCATACTACTTCAAGCAAAAGATTGCAAAGGAAGCCTACATCAATACTAGAAAGTGTAATAAGTGAGTGGACTTGAGAAACCTATTTCCCTGAAAAAGATTTTATAAATTTCAAGTGATAATAGTATTGGCTGCTCGGTCAATGAATACCAAATGTTTCCTTATAAGAAAACAGCTAATGTTATTATTCTGCTTATTCCTCTATGTGTCATATCCCTTCAGGATATGAGTGATCACAGCTGTCCACAACTTTCTTTGTGGACCTTAGCCCCATTTCCCTCTTTATCAAGCTTCCTGCACCCTCATTCTGCCATCCATCAGGTAGGTGGCCTGCTGCCCTGGCCTATCTCTCTTGACCTTAATATACTATGCAAGATTTAAGTTCTCTAAGGTCTCCTTCATCATGATGTGTTCAAGAAATTTCATCAATTTTTTTCTGATTCTGAGCATAAGCATTCTTTTTGTTAACATTTTCTTTGTTGCTTACTCACTCTGTCCATGGAATTCTCAGAAGGCAATTTCTGTTGCCTCCAGTTTTCTCTTCATTTATGGAGAGATTGTCCAACATTCACAGACATACAAGAGAACTAATATCACATAATAATTCTTTTCTTTGTTTCCGGTTAAATTTTCCTGTTTCTTAGTAACTAGTATCATTTATAAAATAGGTGGTCCAATTACTGATTTACTATTGTTAAAGAACCCTACAACATAGATGAGTTACAGCATAAAATTTTAGCATTAATATCATTAAGATAAATGAATAAAATCTTACCTTCTCCTTTGACAAGGCCTTGTTGAATATAACGGATATAAGTGTAGAAATTACAAACCGAGGTAATCTGAAAGGATGAAAGAAAAAAAAACAATTAAAAGAAATGGCCTTTTTTTTTTTTTTTTTTTTTAAAAGACTTTCACTGGTGCCTTTTTATAACATTGTTGCTTGGCTGTGCTGCCCCCACTCCCCCCAAAAATTGGAAATTACCGTTTACTGGAAATAAATAACTATAAAGTCATTGATGACAATTTCACATTGATCTCACAGTTTTAGGTTTGATTGGATATTCTGCAGTTTAAACTGAATTAAAAAAATATACCCAACATAGAATGTAATAAAAGTATGTTACAAAACCTGTCATTGTACATTGCTATATTTCCACACTAGTTTGGAACTAACACTAGTGAGTTTATAACACAAACCCTAGGGACTGACATTTCACAGTGTCTTAAAAACATACAGAGTGCGATGGGTAAATTATCGCCATATTATATTTTTCATCTTATGCATGTGTGTTGTTTGTTTTTAATTTTGTCAACTGTACAGTATATCAGGGTCAGTTGGGCACCATCTGTGAGAAAAGGAGCACCATGACACAATTCACTGTCAGAAATTTGGAAATGGCATGTGTACTGCTTGGTATTCACGCCAAAAGCTCCAATATGAACATTTCAGAGTGTTTGAGTATTAATCTGAGGACAGAGGATTCAGAAAGAGCTGGATGATATATTCAGTCAATATCATGGTGTTTGGCGTGATCACTAGGGATGACAATGTTATGGCTCCATTCACCTTCCCACAGGGCTCAGACTCAACACAGAGGCTTATGTCAAGTGCCTTAAGGCAATAGTGTTGCCCTGGGTCAAGAGTGGATGCTGGAAGACCTTATGTGCGACAACTGGACTCTTCACCATGCCACACAAGCAGGAGAACCCAGTCATGACTGTCAGACAATTTCTGCAACCACATCACCTCTTACATCTGGCCACCTAACTCCACAGACTGCAACCTCATTGATTATTATGTGTAGGGCACGATTGAGGAAGAGACCAACAAAATCCCTTGTAACACCAAAGATGAACAGAAGGCAAGGATTATGGCAGCATTAAGCAACTTAAACAAGAAGACTGTCCAGAAGAATTGCAGGAAATTCCGAAGTTGTCAGGAGGCTGTGTATGAAGCAATGGCAATTTTATTGAATAAATACAGGCTTTAGTATTTCAAGATATTTTTGTGTAATTTTGGTAAATATACTTGTTAAAACAAGATGTCAGTGTTATTTTCATTCTTGCATAATTTAGATGACAATTTATCTATTGCACCCTGTGTGTGTGTGTGTGTAAGTTTTGTTAAAGACAACTGACAAGGCCCTGCAAATTTTCTTGTGTTCATACAAGTGTTTTCTTTTCACTCAAATATACATAACTTTTTTGAGAGTTTTTACACAGTTTCTGTCCAGAAAAGAAAACATTTGCATGAACAAAAGAAAAATTAAATAAAAAGCTTAATCGCAGTTCCCTATCATTTGTCTTTAATGAAGCTTGTATAAAAGAGGGATTGCTGACTATGTATTTGTGTGTGTGTATATATATATATATATATATATATATACACACACAATGTCTGATCAAAAAGTATTGAGACTCTTGCTATGGTAACAGAACTAAATCTTGAGCTCCTTGATAAAATCCAAAGAAGAATCAGCAATATTATTGGTCCTAATCTGGCAGTTTGGCTTCAGTCACTTTCCTATTGCTGCAAGGTTGCCCTCTTTTTGCATTTTCTATAAATACTTTCATGGAAATTGTTTGGATGAGTTCTTCGGTATGGTACCTAAACTTTTTGAATTTAAGCGCAGTACTAGACTGGCATTGAGATCTCATCAATATATATTGAGCTGGCTAGATCCAACTGTAAATTCTATGCTAACAGTTTCTTTTGTCACACTTCTGGCTCCATGCTTTCCAGCCAACTTCAATCTTCAAAAATTTAAATGCAATGTCAATCGCTATCTACTGTCCTCCAGATTACTCTCTTTGTTCTCGCTCATTAGTAATGTTTCTGTTTCTAATTCTTCCACTCCCAGTAACCCCTTGTGTCTTAGTGGCTTTACTGCATTGCATGGGGTGAAATCAATTAAAAAAAAAGTAATAAAATGTATGCAGAGTGAAGCCACTTGGCACAGACCTTAAATTGTCATGCATCCACACTAATTTATTATGTTCTCACTCACTTCCATTGTTTATAGGAGTGGGTGGAAGGAAAGTGTATAGAGTGCACTCTTCTCACCACTTCAAAGAGGTTCCATCAGTGACCATGGCTCTGTGCAACAGCTTTTGGCCAAGAACAATATGCCCCAGGTACAACGACCACCATATTTCCCAGATCTTGCCACTTGTGAATTTTCACTTCAAAATCAAATTCCACTTGAAAAGAACAAAATTGTTTTTAGACATCAAGGCTATCAAAGACAATGTGACAAGGCAACTGCTCACTCTCCCAAAAAAGGAGTTCCAGGAATGCTTCCATCAATGGAATTAATGCTGGATAAAGTGTGTGGCTTCAGAAGGGGACTACTTTGATGGAGAAAAATGCCAAATTGATGTCTGTTATAATTTTGTTTTTATAGCACCAGTACAGATACTTTTTGATCAGACCTAATATATATATATATATATATATATATATATATATATATATATATATATACACACACACACACATTGACAACAGGTAACATAAGTTTCATAATGATGTATATTGGTTGACTTGTTTTTACAACCTTTTTATGATTATTTAAATCCAAAAGATATTTTAGGATTGTAAGAATTATTTTTGAGATAATAATGATACAATTCCTACTATTTAACCTTTAGCTGGGAAGAGAAGACTTGAAGTCATACCTTTACCAAAGGTATTTGCATGTAAGTGAATATAACAAACCTCAGTTATACATTTTACCGCCAGAACACACAAGCTTACAACACCTGATATTCCTGAGTGGTCACCTATCTAGGTACTGATCAGATTCAACATTGCTTAACTCCAGTGATTAGAAAAGAACCAATGTCTCAACTTAATATGAATATAAACCCATAAAGATGTATAAGCATGTTCACATCAGCAAAAGTGGTAAAACTTCCTTAACTCCCAAATTAATAATCTATTTTTATAAGGCTGGGTTCTATAACCATGGGTATCAACCAGTCTAGGAGAAGGAAAACTCTTAATTTAAAACCTGAGTGGTTCCCCCCATTAATCCAGGGTCTGGTGAGAAGGCTAAGTGGAATCTCACTAGCACAAAAAACAAAAGCTGTTAAAGGGCAGGTGATCTTCTTTAAGTCCATAGCCCTACACCCCAATTATGGGCTAAATAACCTCCCCAACCCACAACGGGCCAAGTGTGGTGAATATAGCTACACCCACTGAAGACAGGATCAATCAGGGAGTGGTCCCTCCAACAGGTGTGAGCAGACACTGGATTTAGTTTTAATATATAGCTGCAATGCATATCAATTTTTCTAACAAAGGACTAAAAACTACTGCACCTAAGTTCTTTTGCTAAAGATTTTTTATAGACAAAATTTATTTTTATCATGCAATTTTTTAATCATTAAAACAAAGAAAAATTTTGGTCATTATTTTTTTTTTTAAAGAATATAACAATCTAAACGGGTTTTAGAACTGTCTTTTGACATATTTCTTTTAAAATGTTGAATTAAGTTTTTTTTTTTGTTTTTTTTACATCTTCTACATTAACACATTGACTGCCAGAAATCAATTATGAAATCTGACTTCAAATGCCAACTTTATAATAGCCAACTTAGGCAATAAAAAATTGAAAAAAAGTTGATTTATAGTTTCAGCTAACGTCTTAACATTGTTTTCACACTAAAAATATAACATATGAACTGATTATTCGTACCCACAGAGAAAAATGTATTAGAAAATGCCAAGCACAAGATAACTTGTAGTTAGTATCATAATAAAATCAGTCAGTGTGTTAAAATATACAAGAGTACTGACCAAAGGGTAATGTAACACTTGCAAGTATTTGTTAGTTCAATAGACACGCTATGCTTGTGTTTGTACTGTAATTGGATTATTCTAATTAATATCTAATGAACAGGACTAGTGGAAATTTTCATAGATGTTGGCATGGTTTTACCTGTATCACTTAATTTTCTCCCTTATCCTTTTAAATCTTCTATGTTTTTTTTTTTTTAAATATTTTATACAAACATGGGTTAATTTCATATGCAGAAAAAAAATAAGGAATTCACAAATATTTAATCCTGTATCCTCTCTCTTCCCTTTCTTTTGCTCTGACTTTCCATAAAGAATTTTAATATTTCAAAATGTTTTTCTATCTCTACTGACTTTCAATCTTTCCCCCACTGTCTCTTGATATTCAGCCAGCAAGCCTACAGTCTTTTGGTCTCCATCAATCTATCATCTCTAACATTTATTTGTTCCTTCTATCCAGATTTTCTTTGCATTTCTCACCTTTTTGACATCTTTTTCCCCCTCTTTGATTCATTCCCACTTAATAGGTTTCTCAATTAGTGAAACTGAAACCAGCTCGGAATGGTCAGATATCAAACACATTTTACACTCTGTTCTTAAGTGTAAAGACCAGAAACAAACAGAATAACAATATAGAAGATGCCACAAATTAACATAAACAATCCTCACATGGTGCAGCAATAATACAACACTAACAAACTTAATAAAATAAATATTGTTATCATCACAAGTTTCAAAATCAATACAGCCTGATAAATATTAAATACAAAAGTCCATAATGAATCAAATACACATGATTAAAAGATGACAATAACAGAAAAAATTATTCATATAGGTACTCAATATTTGTGATTAGTAAGCAGGAAATGTTTCATTTTGTTAATATTTTAATCTTTATTCATTTCAGCTTTAAAAAAAAAAAAAAGGACATATATACTTTTTTTTTAGTATGCACAAATATATTAAAACAAAGGTAGGAAGTGGAAGGGGAAAATACCATGAAATGGTAATTTGAAAAAAAAAATTTTTTTTCAATTTTATGGTATCTTTTTCCTTACTCTTCTGGTTTTAATATACATGTGTGTAAAAATTCTGATATAAGTAAAAAGTATCTCTAAAAACACAATATGAATAAAGACAAAAGGAAAAATTAACTTTACCTATACATTTCAACTATATTTCTCTTGATAATGGACATTAGAGGGCAAAACATGTTGGTAAAGTTTCCTTTTGTTTTTCTATTGTGGAACTACTCCACTTACTTCCCTAACAAAAAAAAAAACACACACACACACACACTTCTAGGGGATGCTCCCTAAGCCTATAAATAAACAGTGACATTCTCTGTCATGCTCTTTTTCTTATTTCACCCAGGGACGGTAAGATGGAGGTTACATGTAGATAAGAACGTTGTCACTGAGGCACATTCACTTCCTTTGGTCCTCTGTTGACTTTTGAATTCTCTTGCATATATGTATAGTATAGCTGGTTACTCATATTTGAGGATACCTGTCTACTAGGGCAGCTAGCCGATCCCTATTGCAGACACTTGCTCAGGCACATTTCTGTTTATTCAACACTGACAGAAAGCATGTGTGGTTTATGCTGCAACTATGCTGAGCAGACCTTAGTTACAGTTTCTGGGAAAGAGCATGTTATCTAGCATGATCAACAGTTTGAACAAGGCCAGCACACTCAAGCCTGCAGCCATGATGACTTGTGATTTCATGCTAGCACAGCTATCGACAGCCTCCAACTCTTACACACATGCATATATACATATGTGGCTATCACAAACACTTCTTACACTTACTTCTACCCTTCACTAGTTTTTTTCATTCATCTTCAGTGTCCAGTAATATGCAACAATATTCTATTGTCTATATATATATATATCTTTGTTATGTTAATACCTAATTATCATTGTAGTTTTGTTGTTACTTTGATCATTTATTATCCAGACTCACATTCCAAGTCTGCCATTTTTGCTGTGGGATAAACAAAGAGCCCTTCAAAGGATTATAGATGCTGCCCAGAAAATAATTAGCTGCTCATCGCCCTTCTCCTTCTTGGAAGACATTTGCAACTCTTGTTGCTGCAGCAGAGCAGAAAACATAATGAAGACAGCACACATCCTGAGTATCACTTGTTTAAACTTTTACCATCAGGGTGGTGTTTTAGTTCTATTAGTTCTAGAAAAAAGAACTTGATGGACAGCTTTTATCCTTGCTACCACATGCTGAAAATTTTCAACATATTTTAAACATTACGTTTCTTCATTTAATGCTATACATTGTGTGTGTGTGTGTGTGTGTGTGTATTATTGCCCCTGGGGATTACTGCACAATTTCATTGTGCATTGTATTGACAAAAAGAATAAATAAATAAAAATATTAAAAAAGAAAACCAGGTACTTTTTTAATTTTATAAATTTCTCTTGTCAATCCCAGTTAAATTATGAAGAATACTTACCCGATTTCTGCAAAATTCTGAGATTGAATGCCAATTTGTATCATCTCCCAAACGGATCTTGTAATTACACAGTTTATTGCTTTGAGACAGAGAACAATGTCTGCAAAAAAGCAAAAATATCATTGAACAAAAAAGAATATATCAATACAGTAAACATATATATCAATACAATAAATAAACCTAAGTCCTACAAGATTATTACCATATTGAAATAAATTAAAAAATATAGTATTTCTTTTTAATTTAACTTAATTTTTAACATAATTCTCAGACCATCATTCAAGAGCAGTCAAGTAAATCAAATAAGAAATAAAAATAAACCTTCAATGAGACTCAAAGTTTATTCTTCATTGATAACAATTAAGTATTGTTATTGCCCAACCTTTCATTAGTACCATAGTGCATTGTCACAGCATTAGTACCATAGGATTTCAAACACACTAGTTAAGATATTTAGATATATCATTTAGCTCTTAATTTTCTTGTTATACAGTCATAAGTGTTCTTTCTGGTTCTTCTTGTAGTCACTTGACTGAAGTATTCTAAATATAAAACCCTTGATTTTATATATCAAACAGCTTTATCTCTCTTCTTTATTAATTAGATATTCTGTTATTATGATTGATTGATTCATTCATTCATTTTCTACAGCTTATCAACACTTTGAAGATAATTATTATATTTTTACATTGTATGAATTTTTTTTTAAGGGGAGAGATCATAATAATTTAGTGATACAAGTCTTACTAATTAACCCATAGCTGGGGGAGAAGAGGTGGATTCATATCTTTGCCAAGGGTAATTGTGCATAAGTTAATATAACAGGCGAAACTGGAATTGGAACTTGGCTCTCCAATTAACATTTCTAAGCCATATCTATTACACCACATGCACATCCAACCTTACAGCATATGGTATCCCCAAAGCAGTTACCCATCTATTTACTGACCAGGCTCGACGTTGTTTAACTTTGGTGGTCATATCTATTGTTATGGTAATGGCAGTGCCAATAAGCAATCATGCCTCATGTTGGAATATTGCATTGTAATTAGTGAGAACAGGTTGCCAAGTCATTGCTTTTTATTTGTTTTGTGCAAGCTTTTGGGGGGGGGTATACTTTTACTCTTAATGATTTTAAAAAGCAGAACTCTTTCTTTCATGTAACAATAGAGTTAATTTTAGAAATAAAAGTCCTAGATTACTCATGTAGAAAATATAACTAAAGAAACTTCAAAATTACTTCTACATAATTGCCTTTTTTATGCTACAAGGGAACTAGTTCTGTTGATTAGTTTTGCAAGTTTTTTTTTTTTTATTTTGTTTTTTTCTTAACACTTACCTAGGGTAAG
Source organism: Acanthosepion pharaonis (assembly GCA_903632075.3). NCBI lineage: Eukaryota > Metazoa > Mollusca > Cephalopoda > Sepiida > Sepiidae > Acanthosepion > Acanthosepion pharaonis. Next base: position 1,213,761 of record CAHIKZ030004155.1, on the reverse strand, counting down.
AACTGTCACCAGCAATTGGTTCAATAGTTAATGTGTTCTTGTCTACACACTCCTTCACTCTCTCAGCAAGCTGAAAAAAGAAACAAGAATATAGAAGTCCTATTCAAATGATACCAAACTATTTCATTTACATATAAAAATACACATGGATGAGTCAATAAATCTGTAGTCTGATATATTAGCTGAATTTTTATTGAAAATGTTTATTGTATAATGTTCAATCTGTGATTAATATTCCATATTGAATTAAGTGCATTGACAAGGAAGGAAATTATGTTGAAAATATTTATCGTATAAAATAAACTTTTTCATATACCTACTTAAATATATAAGGATACACCAATGTAACAACTATTGGGGAGAGATAGTATTATATAATTGGCAGTAGTGGATAGAGCAAGTCACAAGAATAATATTTTAAATAAGGATTAGAAACCAAATTTATTCAAATACCTAGATGGTAAGTAACAAAAATTTCATGATGTGGTCAATTTTATTGATATTTCATAATAACAAAGATGAAGACAATCATCCAAGTGTAAATAATGTAAGTTTATTTCATGCTGGAAATTTACTTACTGTTTGGTTGACAAAGTTCAGGCAAGGACCAATATCCTCCAAGATTACTCTGGAAAGGAATTGACTTGATTCTTCCAGATCAGGATGTTCTCGCCACTGGCAGAATTCTTCAAAATAGACAGGATCAATCTGAAAAAACAAAATATTACTTTGCTCTTTATAAAAGAAAAAGTAGGTTGAAGCTAAGAACTAAAGCCATATGGATATTGCAGATTTCAAAAGTATAGGTTAATTATCACAATTCCAATAAATTATAATCCAATTCCACTGCTATTCCAGAGAAAGTCAAGTGCCATACATGATACATGCTTGGGTAATCATGTCTCTTTCAATTGATAACTTACTAGGTAAAAGATTTCTCATAGTGGGCTGCTGTTTCTTTCTGTGGTAGACTGGTTGCCAATCAAGGCTAGAAGACCCAGTCTGTCCTACTATTCAACATATGGCTGGAGGGAGAAAAGATGGATTCATATCTTTCCCAAGAGTATTTGCATGCAAGTTAATATAATGGATAACTAGAATTCAAATTTTAATTCTTCATTCTGACTTGTTATCCATGAAACCAGACATCAATTTTTCTCATTCCATTGTTTACTACTCAACCCTGAGATTGAACCCACAATTGCTATGTCATCAAATTTACAAACCAACACTGCAGTAGCAACAACAAAAATGAAGACATTATTTCAAATGTAAATAACTTCAAATTTATTTGTATATCATGCCAGTTTGATAGTACTTTATTATTTTCAGTAGTTATAAATGATAGGAAGTTGTAGAGAGCCATGATCACTCACGTCTTGAAGAGACACAGCACATAGAAGTTCTGACACAAACTCAAAATTAATTATAAGACATTTCTTTTTGATTACTTGTCTGTATTTTCCTAGTTTGCTCTTATTCATTCATAATACGATGAATAAAGAAAATATCTCATGATATTGAAACACTATAGCCTGTAATAGATATTATTGCCACTGCAACTGGAATAAACCAAAGCTTCATATTGCACTGAGAAATGTAAGAATAAAAAATAACTTATGGCAGAATTCAAAGATTAGCAAAAATGCTATATATCTGGAGAAGGTTGAAAAGTATATTGACTGAACATTACATTCAAAACAAAGATGAGAATAGTAGTAGAATATTTTCTTCATTTTATAACATCAGATATGCAAGAATGAAGTTAACCATTTTAAGTATTAAAAAGTCAACAGTAGTTTATTTTACAGAAGAAACCAATATTGATACTGCAATGCAAATTAACATTTATTTTTTATATTAATATCTAAACTTATAATCATCATTCATATTAATTATTATCATTTAAAATTTAACAAATTTATTTAAAAAGCAGTTTCATTTCAATCAGCTAAGAATGACTGATATATTTTTTTTAAATAATTTAGTCAGAGAAAAACTGATATATACCATATTAAACGGCATATGAGATTCCTCTTTTTTCCAAAAAAGATGATGCAAAAAATCTTTCCTGGCTCTTATATTTTTGCTCAGATGCTGTGGACTACTAATAACTTTTCCTAGCCTTATTCCCTAATTTTGTAATATTAAATGTAAATAATGAGGCAACAGGTTTTAATAACAGTAGTATTCAATGTGAAAGAATCGGCAGTGTATGTTAGCAAAGTATCTAATGAACAATTTCATCCTTTTATTTTCTCTCATTAAAAATAAGTAGACTTGTGTTGTATCTTGTATTTCTAGATAACAGAAGGAAATAAATAATGAAGACAAAACCATAGGTAAATAATGAGAAAGAAGGTTTACTACACAAAGGTACACTTAGCAATTGAATTAATGCTAACTCTCCTCAACCCTGCTTATTTATATAAACATAATGATTCCATTTATTTATGTCCTATATGAGAACTTGCCTAAATAATTCCAGGTTAAAAATCACATTAAAATACTCAATGTTCACAAGTATCTATTATCAACCATAAAAAAACATCTGATTTCTCATGGCCTTCAAAAATAAAAGCAAAGATCACAACATTCATTGATTTCTATGGCTTATCAACTCTTTGTAAGTTATTTAAAGCCAGAAAAATATATTTAGATTGTAAGAACATTGTTTCAGAGATAAGGATTTAGTGATGCACATCTTACTAATTAACCCATAGCTGGGAGGGAGAAGTGGATTCATACATTTCCCAAGCGTATTTGTGCATAAGTGAATATAGCAAAACTGACAGAAATTGGAACTTGGCTCTCCATAGATCACAACAGTTTTTAGTTTTTTCCTAAGATTTTACAGACAAGAGACAAATTCTAGCTCACAGTTCCACAAATGGAAGAGGAATATATATGAAGAAAAACAGATTGAACCAATTAATGTAGATAACTTATGGTCTTCTATACAAAAGTATAAAGACGACAGCAATGTTATGATTAAAAATATATCCAACAAGTTTGTCTTTTTGTTCACTTTGTATAAAAAGATATAGTATAGACTGAAAACCTGACCAAGGAAGCCTGACCGAATAATTGACAATGTTATCCAAATTAAAATTTCTTCTTTATTCGCCATAAAATAGAAGTGGGCAAAAGAGTCGTGCTAAATGTATGTCTGCCAAGTTGCTCCAGAAAAGAAAACAACTGCTTAAAACTGAAAATAAAAGAAAATGGGAAAGTGGGATAAATAATGAGGAAAGGGAGTAAGGTTAAATAAAAAGGAGGAAATAAATTGTCTCACCTCAGTGTTCTGACCATTTTCCACTTCATCAGATTCTTGCTGAGCTTCTTTTGTAAACTCGTGGTGGCTGGTTGAACGTCGATGGGTCTTCCAAAATGGCCGACTGCTCTCTTTCTTTTTATTGTTGCTTGTATCGATCTGCGGATGTAAATGTTTGTTTGGGGTGCTTGGAGTGGAAGTCAGGACCAATGTCTTCAAAGCAGTTACTTCAGCTTGCAACACTTCAATCTAAGAAAACAGTTCAAGTATAGATCAGAAAAGAGTAAAACCACTTTAAGAAAAGATAATCAGTCAAGTAAAAATGTTCATAATCTACTTTTAGTTTTAAAAATCTTATTCATAAAAATCCATGTTATATAAAGGAAAAATAAAAATGAAAACAAAATAGCATATCAAGTGTTTGTAAATATCCATCATGATTAATATTTGCCTAGTATTTCTTTTATCTTCGTATTGCATCTATTCATATTGGAATCCTTGATCATTCATTAACCCTTAGGTAAATATCTTATTACAATTTTGCTTGTTTCTCCCTCCATTAGTTCACATGACTGTTATGCCCTGCCAATACCTCATATACCATTTTGATCACATGGAAAAAGAGGAAAAGACACTACTTGGTTTCAGTGAGAGAAAGAAAGAAATAAGGGAAGACAGAAGTGTTTAACAGCTGTTTCAGTCAAATGAAAAAAGTTGTTAATTTCAAATCTTTTCATTTGTACCTACAGATTTCATATTTATAATTGTTATTGCAATATTTTGTTAAGGTTATTAGGCTCAAATATTTGGTAAATTTTTACTATTACACCTGTCTCCCTTTAGCAGTGAAATTTATGTTTTTCCTATGGTTTTTGATGTATTTTGAATTAATCTGACTTTCAAAACCATTGCAAATTACTCATTTTTTAATTACCCCACCCCTAGAGTTCTTGGGCAGGGAGACCACAGAATCACAATATTCTAAGATATTTTTCTCCCCCATCTTCCATTAAAGATGAAATTTATGGGTTTTTTTTTTTTATGTGTTTTGACATCTTGAAATCAAAAGAAAATAAGCTATTTTTTTTTTATTGTTGTTACTCAAAAATATCTGTAAGCATATCTTCATTGTTTTCACTAAAAGTGTTTTAAAAAGACAGAACAGTTTATCTTATGAAATTCTCATAAACAACTTATTGTGTATAGAATTTGACATTATGTTGAAATTAGAAAAATCTTGGTGGCAGTGTGGAGTAACAATTAGAAGCTCGGATTGAGGAATCAGAGAGATGAGTTTGGATTCCATTACAGTCCATTACATTCACTTATGTGCTAATACTCTTGGGAAAGGTATGAATCCATCTCTTCTTTCCCCAACTATGAATAAAATAGCAGGACAGACTGGGTCCTATAGCCTTAGGTGACAACCAGTCTAGGAGAAGGAAACTGTATTCAAATTATCCTAAAAGTGTATATACATGTAGCTGGAGACCTCTTATGAATCCAAATTCCCACTAAAAATCCTATTTGCACGTTTGAATGAATAAAACCTCTGCTATGCTTGGTCAGCTTTCATTCGGATGTGATATCAAAAGGAGCTCCATGTTCCCTAGAGAACAAAAGAAAACTAACTAGAAAAATCTATGTATTTATTGTAAACTTGGCAGATGGTCATTATAACATTTTATTCACAAAAATTACTTCTATGTACCATCTCCCTTCAGGATTTTGGCAATCATGGCTCTTCACATTTGTAGCTCTTAATAAATTCTATTTTTTTCTTATCTTTCCAAAAACCTGTTTTGCCATCAATTTACTGAAGCTCACTAAGTAGGTTACGCATTGTTTTCTTCTATCCCTGTCCTGTTCTACCATTTTGCTAGTTAAGTTATGAGTTTCTTCTTCATCTGTGAGAAAATTGTCCAGCATTCACTGCCATATAGGAGGACTGATATTACATAACAGTTCAGTACTCTTCTTTTTTTCTAACAAAATTTTCCAGTCTCTTAATACTTTCTTTAACTTTTGGAAGGCATATTTCAATATTACAATCAGTCTTAGGATTTTAGTATCACACTTTCCATCCTCTGTTAAAACACTTCCCAGATATTTAAATTTCTTCACTTGTTTGATTTTGATATATCTAATTTGTAATTTGTATGTTGGACTGTTCCTTTGCTAACAACTATGCATTGTCTTCTTGCAATTGATGTTTAGTCTTTTCTTCTTGCTTTCATTCACTACCTTCTGTAGTTCTTGTAGATTCCTTTCTGTGTCTGCCATCAACATTTTGTTATCTGAATATCTTATGTTAAGATTGTGCCTGCTAATTACATTGTTAAAAATAGAAGCTAATATTACTGTTTAGACAACTTTATATTTTGGGCATAAAAAACCATTATCATGACTAAGTAATTTATTTACCTTTTGATTGGCTTCATTAAGAAGTTTTTCCACATGAGAGCGTTTTGCATTGGCATCCTGTACCATATTGTTGGCTTCCTGAAAGATACACATATAAATTCATTATATATCATTAAAATAAAATATAAGTATATACAGTTCATTTGACACAGATCTACATTTATAGGAAACACCGGCAAGGTAACCCTGCATTGCCAAAACAAAATGAGAAATTCACAATTCTACCTTCATATTCTCTGTATCTTAATTCCTGGATGTTTTTAACTGTAAGAGTTTTATGAAGAGACTTCTTGTACACACATTGCTTATCAGTAGTAAATTGATGACAATAATATTCATAAAGGATGTGATGCTTTGCCACTAGATTGCCTAATAATGGTAATGGTAATATTAACAGTTTCCTTATAAGAAAACATTCAGCTTTCATTGACCAAAGAGCCAGTGCTACTGCATGAATATGGCTTCTGCTTATTTGGTAAAGTTCTTTGTGATTCTGCAATGCCAGTCCACAAGATTCCAAAATGGATGGTCTAGAGGGTTCATTCACCAAAAGCCATTTTTAAACATTAATCTGAAAAAGCAGACAGAGTAGATATTTCTGAATGAGTTTGTGACACTGGGTCCTCAAAGTTAATCAGAAAAGAGGAAGAGGAAAGAGACTACTAACTGGATGATAATTGTTACAATTCTCAGGAAAGTGGATTGAAAGTTAAGAAAATTAAAAATGAAATGTGTTAAAAATTTTGTTTAAAATAATAAAATGAAATCAAGATCAGTTCCAAGGAGAATCAAGTTCAAATTTAACTAAACAGAATTCTGTAAGATTGAGCAAAACCAAGACTACCAGTCCTTCCCCACTTGCCACTGATAAGAAAGAGACAATGTATCATCAAAGATGTTGGTCCTAGAAAATAGAAGTTTTTGGTAAAAACATCAAAAAAGAAAACACTGAATAAATGAAATCTTCATTTATTTGAAATTGAGAACCAGAAGACTAAGTATAGTAAATAAAAACTGTGCCTAAATAATTGAATATCAAATCACCAACCTGATTAAATAAAGGTTAATTATTTTACATGGGAATTTGAAATTAATCCAGTTATTTTAAAGCTTTTCAAAGTTATTTAAAGGAAAATAAAATAAAGCTCTTATGAACATCAGAAACCAGAACACAAATCATAATACTGGGTGGAGACAGACAACAAGACTCTTGAGGGACAACACCCAATCGTCTGTCAAGATTATAAATTAATAAGGTGTGGTCATTTTTTTTCTTTTAGATACTTATTTGAAAGTAGGAGTACATTCTTATTCTTTTTTTTTTTTAATGATTTTTTTAAGGATTACTTTCTTAGACAAGAAAAAATAGAAACATTTTTAATGTGTAAAGTTGAGTTCCAAAACTAAAATCTTAACTTTTGTTCTTTCTCTTCAGAGAGCATGAACTTGTAAATCTTTAGCCTTCACATTATACTTCATGAATAATTTCCTAAATGTAACAGCATTATTAAACTCACTTTAAATTAAAAAAAAATCATTATATTTGTATTGATTGTTGTACAATAAAGTCATGAAACAGAGAAATAGACATACAAGTGGTGGTGAAAACATTCTTGGCTCAACCCACTTCCCAAAAATAAATTTTGTTTTGGTTTTAGTCAGGCTGATAACTTTTCTGAACCCGTGTGCATGTGTGCGTGTGTATAAACATTGTGAACATAGAAATTTACACTTAGTTTTACACCTTGAAAGGCCATCTGATAAACACTACATGAAACTGACAGCCACCATGCAATGTTGATTTTTATCAATACAAGTCTAAGAGAAATAACAAAAATCTCTCATTATCAATTACAGAATGAAGACAGCAACATTGCTTTGAAAATGTGAATAAACTTTGAAATACAATTAGTTTTTATCTGCTAATCAAATATTAAATCTCTTAAGTGTGTTTATTTTTCTATTTTGTAACCAACAATAGTCTAAGAGGAAGAATAAGCATTACATTTAACAAATTAAAATTAAATTCTTTCACTGAAAGACACAAATTTGGAGGAAAGTACCGCATAAGAAAAAACATTAAAATATTAAAAAAAACGAATCACTTTTGTTTTGTTAATCTAACAGAAAATTATTTTCATCTTTTTAAAATTTTCACACATTTTAACAGATAGGAAATTATTTTTCAAAAATGACAAGGAAAAGATTAAATTCTTTTTTGTTTTTACATATATACAAAATAGAGGTTTTTTTTTGTTTTTTTTTACATAAAGGCTCTTAAGCCATCTATCAATGAACAATTTTTTTTTTCGTACTATTGAAAAGTACAGAAAAAAAGCCTGTGCTAAGAGTAAAATTAGCCAACACTCCACAATGTTGAATAATACTTGCCCCTGGCTTTAATCAACAAATTCCCATTCAACTAAAAAAAAAACTTAGTGACCTTCTGTGTTTGTGTTGTCAGGTGCTGAATGCATGGCACCTGGTTTGAATGCTTAAAATATCTTGATAAACTAATGGAATTACAGATACAGAGGAAATTCTTTCCTTCAGTAGTGACACATCATACAACTAAATACTTGAATATTGTATAAGGCTCATTATCAGGTGTAAACTACAATTTAATAACATATCTTCCCACTATTGCTTATGTATACTAAAGACTTGGGACAATTTAAAAAGGCGTAATTTAATTTTATGATCCATTTCTCCTAGGTTTTGGGGAATAGAGAGAAAACATTTTCCAAGAAGATAAAGTGGACATAGGAATATAAGAGGTTATGCAGCTAAAAGGAAAAGAAAAGCTTTTCAATTTCTTTGTTAGAATAGATTAGAATATTATGTAAGTGTTCAAATATGGGCCAAAAGTAATTCTTTCTTGTGCCATATCTCTTCAGGATGTGGACGATCATGGCTCTCCACAGCTTTCTAACCTTTGTAGCTCTAAGCAAGGCTTGTCCCATACTATCCCCCTCAGTCCATATTCTGTCATCCATTTACACAAGCATGTTAGGTTACTTGATGCTTCCCTCTGACCCTTTTATCTTCAATGTATCTTGTGAATGTCATTTTTCCAACCCTTCTTTCCTCATGATGTACCCCAGATACTTTAACTGTTTTTTTCCTTAAAACTTCTTTGTTGTTCACATGTTCTGTCCATGGTATTCTTAGGATCTTTCTATAGAACCACATTACACAGCAATTCTGCACTCTTTTCTTTGTTTCTAATGAATTTTTCCTGTTTCTAAATTACTTAACTTTTGGCAGATATTCACCATTCCAATGCGTCTCTGGATTTCTGTATCACATTTTCCATCGTCTCTTATAAAATTTGCCATATAGTTAAATTTTAATACTTGTTGGATTCCAAAGTTTGTAATTCAGGAGAAATAAATGAAGGAATTCTGTGTAAACAGTTTGAAAATTGAAGATAATTGGTAAATCACCTAGATTAATGAAAATGTATTGGTTGATCGGTTTTGTTTAGCAACATATCAACCTCTATGGGTTACTTAATACCAAAATCTAAATATTTTGTATGTAATTTTATGCCTTCCACTACAGATATTTTGTATATAATTTCATACTTTTAGGGCAAATATATGTTTTTTTAGATATATAGTTTGAAGATGATAAAATTTATTGTTGGTAATTTTACTATAAAAATGTAACACTGATTTTTGTTTGTAGGTTCACTATTTGCCCAAAGATGGGATTCTAGCAAGTGCTACCACCCTAGGCCTGAGAACAACAGCAGAGGTGGTTCCACTCTCCTCAAAACTTCCAGTTTCCCAACCAGAGGCTTGTGGCTGGATGTAGTTTATCATCATGCCCAGGGTGAAATGAAAACTTGAATCATTCACAGATATAAAATAAAATGTGTGTGTGTATAACACTTTTCATAGAATGCATAAATACTACTCTCAGATCTGAGGCAACATAATCTCTTTCCTTTTCAATGCACTTAATTCAATGGTGAATATTAAATCATAAGTCATATATTATATAGGGAAAATTTCAGATCAAAATTCAAATAATTATGTGAGACTTCAGATATATTGATGTATTCTTGTATGTTTTTGACTGACAAAATGATAGACATTATCAAAAAAGAAATGTGATGATAAAAAGGTTACTCAATAGTCTAAAGAAAAACATGCTTTAGTGAATATGTCTTCTGTCACTATCCAGATATAGATCTTATTGACCATTACTCACATTAAAAAAATGTTAAAACAATTACCCTAACAAATATCTTTCAACACAATTTTCTTCCTTACAATGCACTTAATTCAGTGATGAATATTAAATTACAAAGATTGTACATTATACAATGAAAATTTCAGATCAAAATTCACTAAATAATTATGTAAGGCTGCATATTTATTGATGCACTCTTGTAATTTTATGGCTGACAAAATGATAGACATAAGCCTAAAAAAATGCAATGATAAAAAGGCTAACCAATGATTAACTTAAAAAAAAAAAAAAAGTTTTTTTTTTTCTATCTTTCCTATCGACACTCAGGAATAAGTACAATTCTTCTCCATTAAGAAATACTACTTACCTACCAATAGATACACAGGTATAAGTTAGTAAATAATGAGACTATTTAAGTTGAACATTTCCATTGCTTCCTACAAAATTTAAAGAGTCAAATTGATTCCAAATAGCTAATAATTATTGTACTTGTTTATTATATACACAAGATGGTGCTGAAAATTTCTCAGCCTATCCCAAAATCTGATCTAATGACCAAATGTTAGGGCTTTCTTTTTCTGAATACCTTCTAGGTTAGACCCAAAAATTTTCAGTACCTTATATCAATAAATATTTAGTTAATTTCTAGTTTAGTTTCATACAATAGCAATTAGTGCAGCCTGATGAATACCATCATATGAAACTCAAAACTTCTTGTTGATTGCCATTGCATGAAACTTGAAGTTGCAAAAGAGTAAGAAAGAAGAAATTAACTAAATATTTTAGGTATACAGCTCTGTGCTATGCATTAAGCTATTTTGTTAACTTTATTCCATGTGCACATTTTGTGCAGCATATACATTGGGTTGGCCAAAAAGTTTTTTTATTAAGTAAAAAATTTACTTAATAAATCAAACAAACATTTTTGGCCAATCCAATAAACATATTTATAATGAACAAGTACTTAATCTGAAGAAAATTGTTTTAAGGACGTCTGAAAAAGAGCATTGCTATTACTCAGACTAATATCCTTATCGGTTTTCAAATTAGGTTCAGTATTTTAAAAGCAACTAATCAAGCCATAACAGTTTGGGAAAGTTCAGCATGATTTTTATATTATCCAAGGATGATGAAAAGAATTAACTGTTAAAGCCTAAAGCTATATCAATAAAATAAAACAAAATTTACTTTTAATAGAGAAATTTACAAAAGACAAACATCTCATAAAACAATAAAAACAACATGAAATTATCCCAGAAAAAAAAGGAAAGTAAGAAGTGTGAAATGAGAGTAGAGGTTAATATGCAAAATGAAATGACAGTCTTATTTTGCAAGCAAGCAAAACTGGTCAGGTAAGTAAGAGGATTTTAGCAACTACAGCTGTTCAATGTTTTTCCCTTAAACAAAAGAATATAGGCTGAATAAATTCAGACAACATTGCAAATGCCCTGTGTCTGCAAATCACATGTCATGAGAAAAAATAGTTTGTTTTATAACTAGTTGACCAATAAAAGGTAAGGTCAGCCGACAATTTTAGAACAGGCTTTTCAGCTATTTGGACAGTTCTCTGATAAATCCCAATAACGTGATACTTTCTACGTATTCACAAATACCAAATACAAAGCAATAGATTTTTGAATGAACAAATTTATGTTTTCCTATTTGCAGGCTTTTTTTTTTAAATTTTCAGAAACAAAGAATAAAACAACCAAGCCGTATTTTAAATGCATCTCAACTGAGATTTTTTTTTTTTGCTTTTTTAATCATTTCACTTCAAGCAAGGCAACAATGCCAATAGAATGCAGTGGTTTACAAGGAGTGAAAAACAATGAAAAGATTGAAAATAGGGTTAGGAAATGGGGGTGAAGAAAAAACAAAAAAAGGAACAACAAGACAGAAGATGGTAATTGATGATGCATTTAAATTTTTGAAGATTTTAGTTATCAGGGAAGCAAGAAATCATAAAGGAGTTCAACAGGTGAGAACGTATACAGCTGGAACTTATTTAAGCTCTTTCAACAAAAAAAGATTTTAAATTCTTAGTAACTAGTTTTCTTCCTTTGTAGAATAGAAAAAAATATATTGGGAAATAATGGCCTTTACAGAAAACAAATTATATGAGAACAAATTTAAATGTTGGTTACAATCTGTTTGGAATGACAGATTAAAATCTCCCCTTTCCAAATCTATGAACAAATTCTACAGATGCATGCTGGGATTTCTTTCTAACCAATAAAAAAAAAAAAAAAAAGACAGACAATTTGCAGAGTTGTCCCCACATTTTTTGTTCTTTCTTGCTTTGAGGTCTGAATGCTATAAACACTTGACTGTATCCCTTTTGCATGTGAAAACTATTTCTACTTTGTGAACTGTTTGCATTATTACTGTCTTATAGTTGCTTTGCTTTTGATTTGCATTGTATATATATTGTCTCATTTTTTCTGTTCTTTTTACTCTTTTTATTGCTTAAGAATTTTGCATAATCCTAGCTAATTATTCTACAGTGCCAACAAACATTGCATTAAGAGTAATATATAAAATTTAATATAAAATAAGAGAGCAAAATACATAGACAAATGCAACATAATAAAACTATTGCTTTATTAAAATATCAACTAAAAATGCAGCATATATTTTGCAATGAGGAATTCTTATATGTTTTGCTTGGTTGTTATACTCAAAGTGTTTTCATTGTTCTTCAGCTGCCGTTGAACTTGGCAATCTTGGAATTTCAAACCAAACCCTTTATTAAATCGACAAAGAGATTGTTCTCATTTCACTATACATAGAGGTAATTTCAAATCAGTACCCGCTATTTTTATCCATGTGTGTGTTGCTTGTCTGTTTCTTCCACTGAACCAATTATGTGACTTTTCAGCACTACTAGGACCAGAGGATGAAGTCACAACTGTCAGAGAATTCAATGTGTTTTAAATAAGGCAACATGTTTTAGCCATGGAGCCATGAGATTATTGAAGAGACAATCTAGTGCTGAAATTCTGGAACCTTGAACCTGATGTCTGTAGTCAAGTGTTTCCTGGCAGTTGTGAGTTCAATCCATTGTAGTGCTGAAAGACAATCACATAAATCAAAGTGGAATGAGAACAATCAATCAACCCACTTGGATTGAATAAAAAGTTTGATTGGAAATTCAAAGAAGGTTACTGAGTACAAAGACAGACACCCAAAGAAGGTAGGAGAGTGTAACAGCCAAACTGTGGTGAGTATAACCACCAAAATGAACTTGTCGGTTCAAATAGGAAAGCATATAAATTACATTGAAAGATGTAATCCAATATATTTATGAAATACCCTCTATGCAGTTTTACTTGTACAGTTTGAACTGTGAAAAGGTCAGCTCTGATTTTCAATATTATAAGTGAATAAATGTGTTTTTAATCAGATAACTCAAAAAGAAATCAAAAGTTTTATAGATTCAGATTTAACACAATATAAAAAAATAAGACAAGCTTAAACAAAACATATAAAATATTTAAAAGCATTGTGTGATCAGATCAGATTTAAAAGCACTGGAAGCAGATCAGATTTCCAATAATGTCAAAGTAGTAAACTAAAAATAGTTCAAACTCAAGATGTTTTTTTTATTGAAAACATTGAGCTTTAATGAGAATATAAAAAAAAGATACTACTTAAAAAAAATAACACTGAAGTTTATTATTAATCTAGAACCAGTATTTTTTTTTCATCTTATTTCTATTACTTTTTTCTTGTCTGTTCCAGACTGATATTCTATGATTGTTGAGTAAGCAGTGCAAATACGAAACAAATGTTGTAGCATCAAGCCAGAATAGATTTTGTATTTAATATCACACCAGACTATCAAGAGAAACCAAGTACAGAATCATATGATCTCACAGCTGGACCTATCTTGCAAGTATTGAAATATAAAGTATGTCAGAGATAGATATATAAACACCCACTCTAGTGGGAATTGAGAAGTCTTTCAGATATTGCAGATGAGAATGTAAGGTCCACATTTTGGACAAGGGGCTCTAGGGCTGTGGGGAGTAATTGACAGTAACTGAATAAAATTCAATGTTAAATATGAGATTAAGTGATGCATTATCATTTGGTCTGTACTCATAATTCATTAAACAAAGAATAATCCTACAGCAAGATTTGAACTTGTATCCTTTCTCTTAAAATTTTTACAGAGGGAGTATTCTTTGTTTCAGTCACTCTGTGTACTTAAAATAGAATAATGATTAGAGATGTGTGATAAACTGAAATAAGATGAAAGAAATACTTGTCAAAAATTAATAATGCTTGATCTAACCAACGAATACTATTATATCTGATACTACTAACAATGTAATTAAATGTAGTAGAAACAAAATGAAAGAAAAAATCAAATTTAATAATGCTTGATTTAACCAATGAATACTATTATATCTGATACTACTAATGTAATAAAATGTAGTAGAAACAAGATGAAATACTTGTCAAAAATTAATAATAACTGACAATGATTAATCTATTACAATAGTATAACATTTAACAGCTTCTTTCTTTTTTTTTTAATACCGTGTCACTTCAGGATGGAAGCAATCATGACTCAACAGCTTCCTTTTCTTTATTATCTGTGAATTGCCAAACATTCTTAGGATAAATAGTGGAGTGGTTTTCCATAGCTTTTTCTACAGTATGAAATTCAGAGTTTTATTTCTCTTAGACTGATTGCCATCCAAAACAGTCTACTTGACTATTTAATGAATAGCTAGCTGGAGAAAATCAGATTAATGTTTTTTCCAAGAGAATTAATGCAAGAGTAAACAACAAGTTAGCCCATAACTTGAACACTGAATGCCAATTTCACTTTCTGTACTAATGTTACTTACGCTAACCTCACATCCTATAGTAATAATTTAAAAATACTAGTTTATGCAATTTTTCCTTTGATTTAAATAATTTAAAACAATTATCAATTTGCTTTTGAATCATCCTAAATTGATATTTGCTTGGACAGACTTACCTCAAAGAGACAGGCTGTGAGTTCTTCTAGTTCTTGGCCCATCTGATCACGGACTTTAGCAAGTTTCTCACACTCTTCATCTTTGAGTTCTAATTCCTGCAAGAAAAAGAAAACATCAATAGAGAAAATAAAAATAAGAAAGAAATGAAACTAAGATCTAGCCATTTCCACAATCACAAGAAAACAAAAATTCCATTAACAATTTCATTTAACAAAGAATTAACTGAAATGAGAGAGAAGAAATGCAAGTATGATAATATATATTTCACACCACCAGAAGATTATAACCAGCTTGAAACTCCGAGTTACAGTGAGTTAAAAAAAATGATGATCTATATTTTAATATTACATTAAAGATCTATCAGGTGACATTGAGCAGTTGATTTGGTTTATAATTTTAAGCTTTTCAGCTTATTTTTTTTTTTTTTACTATAAGTAAAAAATGCCAAAATAGCGAATTCAAAAAGATATTAGTTTGTAGATTTGGTTCTAATATGAAAATTTATGATCTTCAGGCTAAATCCGACAGCCACTGTGCAGTTATTTCCTGTGTCTACACTATCAAATATAAAGATAATGAGTGTGTTTTTCCTTTTTGATTATTATTTTAATAAATTAATTTCACAAAAGGAAATAATTCTTAAGTTATATATATATTATATATATTTAAGGTGTCTCAAAAATTTATGCACATTTTGTAGCTCTCTCCAGAAATAATCCAAGCAATGAGAACTAACTCTAAACAACGCATATGCAGAAAGTATTTATTACAAAAGGCATTCATTCTCTTGAGATTTTAATCACATGTTTTCATATTGATGTCTGTTATGATCCAGACATTGCTGACAACACAGGCAGCAATCAACATTTTGGTAGGTATTTAGCTGTATTCTTGCTCTATGGAAACTTTCATTTCAGCTGATTGTTGCTGGCTTTGTAGCTTAGACTTTATCTTTTAAGTATCCCCATAAGAAATATATATATATATATATATATATATATATATATTTCCTGATAATGACTGTGAAAGTCAAAACTACTTTAACAAAAATAACAAAATATAAACTCTGGATAGTTTATACACAACTTTGAGTATAATACTCAACACTTTATCTGTAAATTGGAAAAATACAATAAAAAATTAAGCAGACAAAACTTATTGATTCTTTTTAATCGTCCGAAAAATAATTCAGTCGAGCACTGCCAGGGGAGAGTGCGAATTTGTAAACAGTGACTATTACTGCTGACTATGCAAGACCCTCCAGCTGGATCAAGTTCTCTAGGTTACTGACATGTTTATAAATATGCAAAAATTTGCCTCTCTTTTGGGCGCCAATAACCTAAGGGTTAGAATCTCCAACTGATGCAAAATCGATCAGGTTTCGGTCCCGGCTTGAAGCAATCACACTGATGAGCTGTGATACAGTGAAACAGTCTGTCTGTGGATGACTATATATATATATATATATATATATATATATATATATATACACACATGTTCATAATGATGTGAGATATTTTAAATGCAATTATCTTGGATTGTAAAAATGATAGAGTACAAAATATATTTATTATATAACTGATATAAAAGAGTTTAAGATCATCTAAGATTTGAATATTAAATCCCTGCGATGGTCACCACCACAAAGAGAATATGCACAAGCTTGCTCTCTCATTTCAAATACAGTGTGGCATAGTATAACAACTGGAATGGCTATAATATTCAAATCTTAAATATGTGAACTCTTGTATATCACTTATGTAATAAATATATCTGGTACTCTACATCAGTTTTATAGGCCAAGATACTTGCATTTAAAATGTGTCCCATCATTATAGGGCACACTGTACATATATTTCATTTGTGAAAGCAGCGTGTGGCAATTTTCTAAAGCACCTGTGTTTATTTATAATTCAGTTAATCAAACAGCTGGCTATTTTATATTTCTTTTTTTAGACAAGCTGTTTCCTGACAAGGGCTTTATATATTCAGCTGCTAATTCCCCACCCATTTCAGATTTGAATGCCATCTCCCTTTTCAGCATTAAAAGGGGCATTTGAAAAGACTAAAAAAAAAAAAAAATAAAGGAAAGTAGAATCTGTTACCTGTTGAAACACATGAGTTTTTTTTTATTGTCACACCTAAATAACATTTCAACTTTGTTCTTTATTCACTTATTTTGATCATTTTTTTTTCTTTCTTTGGTTAATCTATCTAATAGACTCTTTAGCATAAGCACCATTAACTTAATGAAAGGAAACCAACTTTCACTCAATTCTTGTTCATATTAGCCTTTCAAGATTTGTTTGCCCATTATATATAGAGTGTGCGATGGATAAATTGTCATCCAAATCACACAAAAAAAATGAAAATAACACATTTTAACAGATACATTTACCAAACTTACATAAAATTGTTACCGTGGGCTTCAACTATGGCCTCCAGACAACTTAAGAATCTCCTGCTACTCTTCTGGACAGTCTCTTTGTTTAAGTTGGTGAATACTGCCATAATCTTTGCCTTCAGTTCATCTTTGGTTTTACAAAGGGTATTGTTTGTCTATTACTCAACTGCACCCCACACATAATAAGTGGGCTGCAGTCTGGGAAGTTAGGTGGCCAAATGTAAGGGGTGAGGTAGTCACAGAAACTGTCTGACAACCATGAGTGAGTTCTGCTGCTTACATGGCATGGCACAGAGTCCTGCTGCTTGACATAGGTTCTTCCAGTAGCCACCCTCTTGACCCAAAACAGCACTACCTCTTCAGGACACTTAATCTAGGCCTTCATGTTGAGTCTAACGCCATGTGGGAAGATGAATGGAGGCATAATGTTGCCATCACTAGTGATACTACAAACACCTTCATAATCACTATTAAACTCATCCAACTCATTCCGAATCCTCTGCACTGTCCTCAGATTGACACCCAAACATTCTGAAATGTTAGTATTGGAGCTTTTGAAACAAATGCCAAGCAGTGCACCATGCCATTTCGAAATTTCTGGCAGAATGAATTTCATCATTGTGCTCTTTTTCTCACAGATGGTACCCAACTGACCCTACTATACTGTGCAGTTGACAAAATCAAAAACAATGTGTATGCGCAAAATTAAAAATATAAAATGGCGACAATTTATTCAGCATACCGTCTACTTGCTTTTCTGATAACTACAATCTTCAAAAATTTAAATGCAACATCAATTGCCATCTTTTATCTTCTTGAATTCCGTTCATCTTTTGTCCTTTCCTCAATCCTCCCTATAATCAATTTTTTCTTTCATTCCCTGAATACTGTAGTCTCTTGAATACTAGTAGCAATTCTACCTTGCTTGAGATAAAATGATAACAAAAAAAAATAATAAAAATTCATATTGGGGCCTTTTGTTTAATATTCAAAACACAATGCTTTGACCAGTTTCAAAGTTTTTATTAGGAGTGTTTCTATACTCTTTAAACATCTTTTACAACTAGATGTTTTTTTGTAAATGACAGTATTATTGACAAATATTTCTTAGTCCTCATAAAAGAAACTGTATGGGTACTAGAAAAACTGAATAAAAGCTTATAAAAATTTATTTGCCCATCATATTCAACAAAACAGAGAAAAAAAAATTTCTGCTAAATATTATATAAATATATATATATATATATATATATATATATATATATATATATATATACCTATATATATATATATATATATATATATATAGTCATCCTACTTTTAGGAATTTGTTCTCTTTTGATGCAAACAAAATGAAAGCTTTGTGATACCTGTGGAAACATTTCTTTCCTAAAATATGTTTGTGTTACCATTTCAAATTTTGAGACACCTGACATCCAAGACAAATATGCCACTAATTTTCTTGAATGTATTGTGAGAACAAACAGATGACTTGGTTTTCCATTTGTGTACGTGCCCTAAATAGAAACTTGCCCATTACCAAATTTACTTTGTTGGTAAGTCATGTACCAGTTACTTATAAAGTACAAAACAAAAATAATGTCATATTTAAATATACCAGCTTGTTCTAACATCTATTCTATAATATAAAACACAATGTAACAGTTGGTCATGCAGCTTGATCTCCCCTTCTTAATAATGAGATGATCTGTTTTCATGGTAATGAGGCATTTCTCAACACCAATAAATATGCCTCCTATTACTATACAAGAATATATCACTAGTAAGTAGGGGGGTACCAAGCTGCTAATACATAGCTTTTTTCTTTTTAGCTTTCATTGGATATTTTGGCTTAATGATGTAAAACTTAGAATTTTTTTTTTTTTTACATATGATATTGTATAGGTAAGAATTCTAGATTACTACCCTAAAAATATAATCAATTTCAAAATTACTTAAATATTGGAATTATAATCCTGTGAAGTAGATAGGAACAGAGCGTGATGAAGTTTTTAATCATTATCAGCAAACAAATATTACAGTAATTACATGCAAACACATACACACATTCTCTCTCTCTCTCATATATTATAGACACATACACACACACAGCACTGTTTAAAATTTGCTATATTTAGGGAAAAAAGTGCTCAATATAAAAGATAGCACAAATGCAGATATAAACAGGGTGGACATAGAAATCAATATTACCTAGTGACTGTTAGTTTCATACCTCAATTGATCAGAGCATGAAATTATCATTCACTATGCAAGTATTCATATCTGTCTATATTGTTATATATCAGCCATTGCAAGTTCACTGTGGAACAAAGGCTTTTATCAACTCCTTTTGTGACAACTGTGAATCTCTATATCATCTATTTGATCTGTTCCTACTGTTTTCTATCTATCAAGAAACCTTTTGCTCCACCTGTTGTCCTTTCTTTCTTCTTGTGTGTATCACCCACCACCATTTTTACTGTATAATAACTTATAATATCTCTATTTCCTGATCCATATTGATCTTTCTACCTCAGAGTTATCCTGAACATTGTACATTCCATTACAACCCAAAATTAGAATAAAATTAAATATAAAAACAACTATGTAATTAGTCAGGAATTGCATATATGGGTGTGATTAATGAGACAGGGCTTTTATAAGCTGAACAAAAGTGCACATACTACGTTTTCCAATTGGCTAAGTACAAACAACCTCTAAAAGTTGCAATCCACTCGTATCCTCATTTTACTATTACATATCATTTGAAATAGACATCCAGTGTCCATTATCACTGACATTCTCTCAACTGAAACCTCTTGTACAATTTGATTACATGTGCACATAACAAGCATTCTTCACCATAAACTTCAGATAGCATATGAAAAGATTCAGTAGCTGTTTAATTTCACCAAGCAGTACATAGAAATCAGGACTGCATGATGACTGATAATTTCACAACTTAAATGATCATCTGATCTGATGAATGCCATGCCAAAGGTGTAAATCTGCCAGTTACAATATGATCTATGTCCACACTGTTTTATCTAAATATGAACAGAGCTAACACTGCAGTAAGGAAAAGTTTTGAATTTTTTTTTAATTTATTTTAGAAAAGTTTAAATTGCTCTGTTTGTTTTTCTATTTTTTTTCAAAGTACATTGATTACTCTTTTAATCATGAAACCATTACTCTCTAAACAACAAGCACTTGGCTTCCTGTTTATTTTTTTATTTGTTTTATTTTGTCACAAATTTATATATTCAACTCCGCCAAATAAAGTGGGCAACATAGGCAAGTACCCTGGAGCCCATGTATATTCAAGGGTACATAGTGAATATATTAGATGACATTAGAATTGTATGATCTCAACAAGTTGGATTTTTATCAAGGTGTCTCAGAACACAAAAATAAATTTAATATTTAATAATTTTGGGTAAAAGATTTTGGTAACTCTGCTTACATTATAAATAGGTTAAGATAGATGTATGTTTATGATATAATGGAATATGCATACACCTGTGTTCCCCTCACTGGAATGTGATTGGCTGGTGTCTGTCATAAACACCGACAGACATGTAGGTACAACAGAGAGAGAGCCTTAGTCTGAGAGCTAAGTCTATAACAATGCCCATTGGACTACGCCATTGATTTATACTTCTTACCTACGACTACGACGCATACCAGTCGATTACTGCTACCGTATTCTACTTGGTTATAGTAGCCAAAACCACTTAGCTACTTCATTCAAATATATCCCTTTCCGGAGACATCAGTTTATATATATCCCTTTATATAACAATAAATGATGTTACACTATAAAAATGCTCCTCTTCCTCGAGAGAAATACCTGGATGATTTGAAATTCAACTGCTCTTCCTTCTAAATACATACATCCAGGCCACTTGAATAGCCCACCTTATATGGCATATTATCCACCCCAAAGAGAGGTGGGGGGGATAACATCTCTTAACTACCTTCTATCTTCTGCTTCTTTTCCCAATATATAGTTTGAGTTACACAATGGCCTCCAAATCAGGATCAAGTTTCCTGTCCTTTTCTACCACCTGACAATTGTGTTTGCCAAGAAAACTGCATAAGCACATGAAACTTTGTGGAAGCAGCAAAAAGTATCTTTTTTAACATTGCATACTGTATGCTTAAATATAAAGATATCAGTTAATGTGTAAATATTTGTGAATAATATTGGAGTAAAAGTAAAATGAAGGATAATATTTTTCTTTTCAAAGAGTAGAACCATGTTTTGGAAATTCAGAAATATTTCATATAAAAAATTCATTCCTAAATAGAGGTAAAAAATAATAAAATATGATTTTTACAGGATTTATACATTTTTGTAAACAAAAATAGCAAAAGTTTTTTTTTATGTTAATGCTAATGTGTAAAGATCAAATGTTAAAATAGGGTCAGACAGTAAAATTATCAGTTGCAACTTTAAAATAATTTAAGATCTCTTTATTTCCATCAAGCTACAACAAAAAAAGAAAGAAATTGATTGAGAAATTTAGTTTCATATTTTAAAATTTACCTGATGAGTCAATTAACATAATTAAATAGCCAATTAATCAGTTGCAAATGCACCCAAAATGGAAACATCTATGACTAAACACAACTAAAATACACACTTTGATTTAAATATAATTTTGTTGACTTGGCTGGAAAACAGGATGAGAAGAAAGATTGATGGTCAACAAAAAATACAAAAGCATTAGTGTCAAGAATTATGATAACAGTATAGTCATTGTCATCATCATCATAGTAGCATAGTAATCATCATCATTGTCATGATAGTAGTATAGTTATAGTCATCACTATCATCATGAGAGTAGTATAATTATCATCATCATCATGATATATAGCATAGCCATTATAATGATAATAGTAATATAGTCATCATTATCAATTTTTAATGGTAGAAGGAAAGTACTATTTACTATATTTTCAGATATATTCTTAAATAATTTAACTGGAAAGATAAAAATATTTTAGCCTTGAACCACCTTGTCACCTTGATCATGATAAACATCAATCCACTATAATGACAGATGGCCTTTTTTAAAGTGGGGTCCATTATATGTGGAGTGAAGAACAAAAACTTTCCCATTTCTATCAATATAATGCAAGTTTATTTTATCAAAACAAAATTGATACTAACGAACCTATGTTAGTAATATTTTTATGATATATACACCTTTGGAATTACTATATATATGTTTTTATATTTGCAATAACATTTCTCATATTGTGAGATTTTATTATGCAACTTGAGTGTTGTTCATCATATTCAAAATGAATATATATATATATATATATATATATACACACACACACACACACACACAAAATGAATATATGACAGATAAGGGTTTAGATAAAGCCTCAAAAGACTGTGATCAGAAGACAAATGGTGAAAATTATTGAACAGAGATCACAGAACAATAAGAAAAAAAATTAAGAACATTGTCAAAAAAAAATTCATAAAAGTCACAATAGGAGATTTGAGAAAAATTAAAAACAAAAAAGTTGATAAACCAGTAAGAAAATATCTGAAGAAAATGGTGTTGCAATTTCAAACAGAGAGAAAGATGCAGAATATTAAAAACATCAGTTAGAGTCATAAAATCTGCCAAACAACTAAATTTAATAAGCAATAAGAAATGTATAAGTTAGGAAAAGAAGTACACAAAAACAGTATTTTTAATGATGAATATAGAGCTACATCAGATTGACTGAGCTAGAAGTCCTATCCTTCATGGAAATAGCCAAACAGCACAACTTAGGAGGAAAATAAAGTAATTTTTAGGACTGATAGTACAGTAAAATTACAGTCAATTTCAACTGATTGTTTTTACAGCTTATCAAACATTTTGAAGATTATTTAAAACCAGAAAATATTTTTAGATTTAGATTAATTATTTACTGATACATGTTCTACTAATTAGCCCATAGCGGGGAAGAGAATAGGTGGTTTCATACCTTTTTCAATGATATTTGAGTGTAAGTGGATATAATGAACTAAGCTCTTCAATTTCCAATTACAAGCCATTATCCATTGGACCATTACACTACCTGCACATCCAATCTTACAGCACCTGGGTATTCCTCAGCACCTGATATTCCTAAGCAGTCATTCACCCAGGCTTGACATTATTTAACATTGGTGATCACACAAGAACCAATGTTTCAATGTGATATGGTCACAAGTCAGGCCTTTTCACATTTATGATGCATTATAAGCGATAGATTATTGGGTTGGGGGGGTTACGTCGCCTAGGTTATAACCAAGAACTTTTAAGAGTTGATATTCATACAAGATAATATTCTACAAGAATTACTATTGCCCACCTTGCCAAAATGGTTTCTAAAACACTAAATAGGATAATCTTCAGCCTCCCCATTAATCCAACAGAGGACTTAGGATTAAGAGAGATGTAGATGGAAATGGAAAACAATATGTGAGCTATCTGAAAATCAGTGAAACTGTATTGATTCCAATCTGGGAAATGAATGCTAAACCCCCACCACCTCAAATTTATACACAAATCCTACAGATGCATGCTGGGATTTCTTCCTAGCCAATAAAAATGGACAATTCTCAATCTTACCTATACATTTTTTTTCTTTCTTGCCTTGAATTTAAAAAGACTGTAACTATTTGACTGTATCCTGTTTGCATATAAACACTGTTTCTATTTTGTGAACTTTTTACTTTTTTTATAGTCTTATATGTAGTTGCTTTGCCTTGCTTTGTTCATTTCTTGTATTATTTTGCCATGTTCTTCTTTTTATTATTGTTATTGACAATTTTGTCAAGTCCATTTAAAATGCCTACTTATTCAAAAAAATCCAATAGAAAAATTAAGATCTATCATTAAGAGAGATATAGATAAAAATGGAAAACAATATGCAAGTAACAAAATTATCTGAAAAGTAATGAAAACTGCTGCATATAAAGTCAGAAAAGTAGAAAAGTTATGAAAACCAATGGTTGAAAAATTGATGATGGTTATATAATATCAAGAAGCCTATATTAACATGTAAAGTAATCATTTATTCAAATGTATTTGATATTGTATTAATCAAATATGTTTCAATGGCATATATCTTTTAGATTAATTCAGAAATAAAACTTACTGTTGCACTTAATTTGCATAATAATACCTGACACTCCCCAAACAATTTATTATTCAATATCTAAATAAAAGCAGATAAGCCAAAACTTGACATGATACATTGCACATCTTACTATAACCTGAAGATATTACCAACATAAGCTGGACTTGACTTTAATAATAAAAATCTGACAGTGAATACTTCTTGTCATGATTATTCTTCTATATGTACCATGTTCCCTCAGAACAGAGGGGATCATGACTCTCCACAATTTCCTGCAGCACTTAATTTTTTCTTTTTATTATTTATCTTAAACCTTGTTCGGTTGTCCATTTTCTCAAGATCACTAAGTATATTATGCACCATTTCCCTTTATTCCTCTTGCCTTTAATCTGTCCTGTGAGTATCCAATTTTCCTCATTAAGTGCACTAAAAATTTCAACTGTCTCTTCCTGATGTTAAATATAAGTTTCCTTTGTGTTCCTATTTTCTCTAAAACTTTGTCGTTGTTTACATATTCAGACCCTGGTGTCCTTAACATCCTTCTGTAGCACCACCTTTCTGTTGCTTCAAGTCTTCCTTTCATCTCTGCAGAGATTGTCCAGCATTCACTGCCATATAGAAGGAAAGATATCATGTAACAATTTAGTACTCTTTTCATTGTTTCTAACAAAGTTTTTCTGTTTCTTAATATGCTGCTTCAAATTTCAGTGTTGCACTTTCTGTCCTCTGTTAAAACACTTCCCAGATAAATAAATTTTTGTTCTTGTTTGATCTGGTTATCTCTAATTTGCAATTCACATTTAGGGCTAATCCTTTTGCTAACAACCATGCATTTTGTCTTCTTGCACCTGATGTTTAATCCTTTCTTTTCACTTTCCTTCACTAACTTCTGTAAGAGTTTTTGTACTTTTATTTCCGTATCTGTTATCAAAACTGTTTCATCTGCATATCTTGTTGTGGCCGTCAATAATGAATCGTGGCAGGATTTCTAATTCTCTTAGAATTGCCTACTGGCCACAAATCAGCAGAGATTTGAATTTTAACAAAGGAAAGAAGCAACCAATCAGAATTCATGAAGGCCTCATTAAAACAAGGAACAGAAAGTAACCAATACTGACTTTCCCTAAGGATTGCTTTCACAACTAAAAGTATCCACAATAGAGATTAACATGCATTAATTACAAACATTATAATTAATGCTGTACTAGAGTTAACTTGCCTTGGCAACACCAGGTGACAGTGTTTTTGTTAGACTGTTCTAAACTGTGCTATGGAGCTGGAAGGGGGGGGGAACCTGCGAAAGAGCAGAATACAAAAGAAAAATTATATTTAAAACACCATCATTTTTCATGCAAGGGATAGACTAGTGCATAAAAAAATGCTAACATGTACACCTTCCAGAGTGAACTCAATGTATAAAAAAACCTTATAGCATTTAACAAAAAAAAAAAAGTCAAAAGTCAATTTGATGACAGAAAAGCAGTTAGCCTATAATTATTTACATCTCTAATTAACCTCTTTAAAAATGTTTGAATCCTAGAAACAAGAAGAATGTGAACTTTCTCATGTTTTCTCCTCCCCCTGTGTAATAGCAAATATTACTTTATTTTTATATTCTTTTCTACTCAGTTACCATCCATTGCTATTTTAAATAACAGGGGGGGGGGTGTTTGTTTTGTTTTTTTAACCATTTCACCCCAAGCAAGGCAATAAAGCCACTAAGATGCAAGGGGTTACTTATTGTAAATGACAATCAAATGACAGAAACTAAGAAAACATAACTGAGAAAGAAACAAGATTCAAGGAGGCAGAAGATATTGCATGTTCTGTAAAGTCAGAGCTCCAGGGAAATGACTTTAATGACTGAATAATGATTATATGAATTTATGCAAATAAAACATTTTCTCAAATGTTAGAAAATTTTGCATCAAGCTAATAAATACATTTTAAGTAAAATTCCAAAACTAACATAAGTTATGAAATTAACTGGATGTGCAGGTAGTGTAATGGTTAGCAGCATGGAAAGAGAAATCATTGAGCCAAGTTCAAGTTCATTACAATTTTGTACAAATACCCTTGGGGAAGGTATACAAGATGCAATAAATAAATTGTTATCTAAATTACACAAAAATGAAAATAACACTGACATCTCATTTCAACCAGTATATTTACCAAAATTACACAAAAATATTTAGAAATACTAAAGAGTAAATTTATCCAATAAAATCACCCACGGCTTCAGACAACTTCAGAATCTCCTGCAACACTTCTGGATGGTCTACTTGTTTAAGCTGTTGAATACTTCCACAATCATTGCCTTCAGTTCATTTTTGGTTTTACAAGGAGTTTTGATGATCTCTCGTTCAACTGTGCTTCATACATAATAATCAAAGGTATTGCAGTCTGTGCAGTTAGGTAGCCAGATGTAAGGGGTGATTTGATCACAGAAATTGTCAGACAGCTATGACTGGGTTCTTCTGCTTGTGTGGCATGGTGCAGAGTCCTGTTTCCAGAAATACAAGCTGCTGCACCTTCGTAATCACTATTAGACTCATCCAACTCTTTATAAATCCTCTGCATTGTCTTTAGATTGACACGCAAACACTCTGAAATGTTTGTATTGGAGCTTCCAGTGAATTGCATCATGGTGCTCTTTTTCTCACAGACAGCACTCAACTGACCCTACTATACTGTGTCAACAAAAATATTTAAAAAACCACCAAAAAAAAAAAAAAAAAAAAAAAAAAAAAATGCACATATGTAAAATTAAAAATATAAAATGGTGACAATTTACCCATTGCACCCTGTTTATCTATCTGTTCTCCTCTAATGAGGAGTTAATAAAAACAAGCAGACTTGACAACCAACCTAGGAGAAGGACAACTCCGAATTCAAAATCACTATATAGCCCAACAAAAGTGTATACTATACAACCACCAAAATCATTATGAGCTCACAAGTAACTACAGTGCAGGATTATATACTATGACCTCAAGTGAGGTTGAAAAAGAATACAAATATTAACATATTAAATTTACTAACCAGATATTAATTAAATTAGTTTTAAGTTATTATTCAAGATCAAGGTTTGAAAAAATCCTGATTAGATAAAAAAAAATAATTGAAAAAATCCTGATTTGCATAAAGAGAAAAAAAATTAACAGCCTCAAAACAAATTTAGGTATATGCTAAGCAATTAAAAATTAAGATAAAGTGAACTGTTTTTTTTGTAACTCATTAAATATGATCAACAATTGAAGGATTATGTTAGGAAATGTTAACAGGTGAGAACATTTAAGACACAGATCAATGTATATGAAATTATAACAAAAACTAAATTAGAAAGTCACATAAAGACATCACAGATTAAGTCAAAAATAGAACTTTATTACCAACAGACCAAAAGGCCAAGACAGAATTGTGTAACTTATGAACAAGCCCATATTAAATCAGGTAAAGTCAGTAGGGAGATTAACTAGTAAACCAAATTAAGAAATGCATTTGAACCACAAACCAGACCGGAACAAGTGAGGACAATTGATGACAGACCAAAGTAAAAACGTCAAGTTAAATTAAGGAGAATATTTAACTTAGGGAACGCAAACAATACTTTTTGAGGAGTTATGACAAATTAATAAAACTGATCAAATTGAGTTAATTTACAGATCAAAACAAATTGAAGCATTTAGAATGTAAAACAGAATTTGACAACTTCTATAACAAGAAAAAATATACAAATTATTTAAGTTATCTAACTAATGATAATTCAGCAAAAACAGGTGGCCAAGAACTATGACAGCATAGTTAAATAGAACATAAACGAAACAAGATTTCTGCAAACCAAAACCTAAATCTTCCAAAACAAGTATAAAAACTGATCATCCAAGCCAAGATATGATGACTCTATAAATAATAAAAGTGGTCCAGCAGGTAACATCAGTTACTTGATATTTCTATGGAGTTTAATGCAAGTGCAAATATGTTGATGTGATATATTCACTTAGAGTCAAGGGAAATATAAGGTATAAAATGATTTATTTCAAATGAAAATAAATGCATTTGCATTCCAATTCAGCTGACAATCATCATGCAATTTCACACTCTGGGAATTCATAACTGGTTTTCAATGTCTATGTACAAATCCTCTAAATATAGCAAACATTAAAATATTTTTCTCAAAGATCTCTTTCTTGTGGCCTCCATTACAATGACTTCTTTTTTATTTTACTGACCTTTCTTATAAAAGAGAAACGAAAATTTAATAAAATTTGTATGAAAAATAATATAGGTCAGTTTATTCTGTGAGAAAAAAAACTACAAAATATTGAACTTATTTAATGATTTTGCATAAATAGGAATTCCCAAAGAATCAGAAGTTTTATATCTGATAATCCTTTTTTTTTTACTTTAAGAAAACATTAGGTGTAAACACAAATATAATTTTTTTTTTTTTTTCAACAAAAATAAATGCTGTTTTGTCAGCTAAAGACATGATTGAATAAGATTTCCTGCATCTCTATAGAGCAATTATTTTATTAACCCTTTCATTCTTAATGGGGTAAAGCAAATATTTGTTAATAAGTTAATTTCTTTAAATAATCCCAGTTTTTATATAATAATACCCCGGCCTACAGGACAACTACAAACCAAACCATGGAGAAGACAATTACAAACCGCTGTCTTTTATGAAATTCCTAAATAAAAAAAGGGAAACTATGGAGAGCCATGATACAAGCACAGTTACATCTTCACAAAATAAGCAAGATGCTAATGTAAAGAGCTTCTTCTAGTGGGCTTTTTTGTAAAGGGAAGTGGTAAATTATGGCAATTGGCATCAACTAATACGTCAAGGAAAAGGATTTTATTGTTAATGTTGACATTATAAGTGTAGGACAGAATTATTCTCAAATGGTGCCTTCAGTTATTTAACTTCTAAGCTGTTTGTTAATATGAATATGTCATCGATATATGGGGGGGGGCTTGGTAGAATTATTGGAGATTTTTTTTTCCACGTGACATATGTAGAAATTAGATAGTCAGTTTAAGGAAAAACTCAAAATTCTAGAAGCTATTATTATCCAAAATAAAATATTCACTACAGGAGAAGGTATCTTAAAGTTCATATGTTATAATTAATGTGCACACATATTTTATTATAATAATAGAAAAATAATAAATAAAATAAATAAAAATTTAAATTAAATAAAAAGAAAAAAATCAATCTTTTTGTGCAGCCTCATTCCCAATAACCATTAGACATGTCACACTAGACAGCTTCCCAAAGAATACCAGGATGCAAGCAAAGGAATTCTAACTATTACACAGACCCCACATTAATTCTTGATAATGAGTGCGAAAGTCAAAAGGATTTGAACAAAAATAACAAAATATGAACTTCAGACAGCTTATCCACAACTTCGACCGCAATACTCAACACATTATCTGAAAAGTGGAAAAATATAATAAAAATTAAACTGACAGACATTGTCAGTTCTTTTTAATCAAACTTGTTTGAATAAAATATTCCTTTCATTATTTTTCAGTCTGTTAAAATTGATGGAACATTTGAATTACAATGCAAAGTTACTGGTGAGCCCAAACTCACGATCAAATGGAACACATGCACCACACTTTCTCTCTCTCAGATTGACTTGTCCTTTGTTAAAACTCAGTGCAATCCATGCACAGGTTGGCCAGCACATCATGAACAACCAGTAGATAACACCAAAATACTCTATAGCACCCAATGCAAGGAAAGACTCAAAAGCCTAGAAGTTATTAATATAGAAAATAAACAGCCTGCATTAGATAAAATATCATTCACCACAGGAGACAGTATCTTGAAGTGCAAATGATATAATTAATATGCACACACATATTAGTATTAAAAATATAAAAAATATAAAAAATAAATCAAATTCTTTTTGTGCAGCCTCGTTCCCAAAAGCTGTTACATATGACATCATGCAAGACCATTTCAGGCGTCCAGCTTCTCAAAGAATACCATGATGTAGACAAAAGAATTCTAACTACGACACAAGACATCACATTAGTTCTTGATAATAACTGTGAAAGTTAAAAGGATTTGAACAAAAATAACAAAATATGAACTTCAGACAGCTTATCCACAACTTTGAGCACAATACTCATCACCTTATGCGAAAATTGGAAAAATACAATAAAATATTAAACAAAAAGACTATGTTGGTTCTTTTTAATCAAACTTGTTTGGAGGGAATATATATATATATATATATATATATATATATATATATATGTGTGTGTGTAATCAATAAAATTCATCTCTTACAATGCATCAATTTTATGTTCATCTTAGAAACAAAATACTAAATTATGTTTGGTTTGTGATATTAAATGAAGACAATGATATGATGTATAGCCAACCAGTGGGGATGAAAGAATCAATAGTCTGTGATCTTAAATTCTCATGAGGCATTTGTTTCAAGAATAGGATTTCTGGTTTGTGAAGAAGAAAGAAATAGTAACTAAGAAACTTCAGATTCTAAAGAATTGGTCAAAATGAGAACAAAAGTATGATAAATATAATTCAAATTGAAATAGAGAGAGAGAGAGAAAGTACCAACAAGATAGAGTAAACATGAGTAGGAATAGAAAAAGACATGAAAAAGAGAAAATATTTGAAAGAAAGAAGAAAAGTTAGAGAAAGGAAATTTAATAAATCATAAAATAAGGAAATAAAGTTAATATTTAGAGAAGGGATGAAAGCAACAAAGCAAAAGAGAAATAAGAGGAAAATGAGTAAAAAAAAAAGTACTGAGTAAAAGAAAAAGCACAAAGTTACTTTTTTACGGTTTCATATCAAACATAACCTTTTAATATAAAATTCAAGCAATGAAAATTTGGAAACTTGTAAAAGAAAAAATGGTATTAAAGAGTAGAAAATACAAAAATGAATGACAATAAGAATAAAGACTATTTTTATTAAACAATAGAATTATTTGTCTTTTTAGTTGAATTCTATTTACAAAAAAAAATTTTAATAAATAAAATATTCAAATTAATATTTCACACATGAACTGATCCCAAATAATTGTCAACTATTATGAACTTTTAATTACTAGTTCTAAAAAACAAAATAAAATGTATCAATGAAAGTAGTCATGATAATACATAAACAGGTAAAATTTAGATTAATCTGACTGGCAACTAAATCATTAATCCTCTAAGAATATGCCACGTGAGTTCAAATCACGTTAGAGGCTACTTGCCACTTAATAGCCATAGAATATAAAATGACTTAATAAAATTTGAAAGAGTGGAGAAAAGTTGGAGAAAAGTTAGAGAAAGGAAGTTTAGTAAATCATAAACAGATAAAGAAAATAAAGACAATATTTAGGGAAGGGGTGAAAGAGATAAAGAAAAAGAGAAATAAGAATTTTAGTTGAATTCTATTTACAAAAAATATTTTAATAAAATAAAATATTCAATTAACTTTTCACACTTGAGCTGATTCCAAATAATTGTTAGTATCAAACAAGTTTCATGTTTTCATTTTATGGTCATCATGTAAATAGAATAGACTGTAAATACTGTAGCTTATGACAGAATTTGAACTCACATCCTGTAACCTTGAAAACCTGTCTGACATGGGATAGCACCTTACATAGTGACACATCTCCACATGAAATTTTGATTACTCCAACTGGCAACTAAATCATTATGCTCTCTAACAGAGGATATGAGTTCAAATCCTGTCAGAGGCTACTTCTTTCTTTATTTCTGAACTTTGCTGTTTATTTAATGACTGTAGAATAAAAATAACCTGAGCAATGTAATAATTGATTTTATTTTCTCTGCTGGCTATGCCTTGCTACACCTTAATATACAATTAATATTAATCCATTAAATACTAATGATGGAAATTTACACCATTGCAGTTCTAGGGCTCAACCAAATGTAAGAGAAATTCATATGCTAATCAACAGTAATGCTGAAGAGAAAACTGATTGTTCACAAGATCTTAACAAGTTAGTCTATTGCATATGACAAAGCTGTCTACAGAAGGAAAATGTACAAAACTGAGAAGGTAAAGCTCATTGTAAACATAACATAACATCATTCTTGAGTATTTTTCTTAAAGTGATTTTATATTTCCAAAATATTCATTAAACCTTCAGCACTCTGCATTAATCACTAGTGTTACTTCCCCTTCCATTGCATTCTTTTTTTTTTCAAGGTCCTTCAACTACAATAAACCCATTTTCAATTTCAGTTAAAGTACTTTATTTTTTATTTGACATAGCAGGACATGTCAAAATAACTGTAAAATTCAAACTGTGTCAGTCACTAAGCAAAATCACCTGCAATGGCAGGACAAACATTTCTTTCTATAAATAAACAGAGCAATAAGTGGTTAATTCTTTCTTTCAGAACATGGCTCTCTACAATTTCCTGTGCTATGTAGCTCTTAATAAACTGACTTTTTGTTATCGCTCCTAAAGCCTATTCCATCATCCATTTCTACAAGTTCACTAGGTAGGTTATGCACTGTCTGTCTTGCCTTCAAACTGTCATGTGAGTATCAAATTTTCCAAGCCCTCTTTCCTTATCATGTAACTTAGAAATTTCATCGCTTTCTGATTCTAAGCATGTGTGTTTTTTGTTTCCATTTTCTCTAAAGCTTTGTCATTGCTTACATGTTCAGTCCATGGTATTCTGAGCATCCTTCTGTAAAACCACATTTGTTCCTTTAATTCTCTTCATCTATGAGGAGATTGCCCAGCATTCATTGCCATATAGGAGGACTGATATTATGTAACAGTTCAGTATCATTTTCTTTGTCTAACCAAATTATTCTATTTTTTAATACTTCACTTAGCTTTTGAAAGGCATTTTTCTCTATCTCAATGCACTTTTGGATTTCAGTGTCGCACTTTCCGTCCTCTGATAAAACACTTCCTAGATATTTAAATTGTCATAATGGTTTGATTTTGTATCTTCAATTTGTAATTTACATGGGCTTTTGTTGACAAACATGCATTCTATCTTCTAGGTATTAAGGTTTAGTCCTTTATTCTCTCTTTTCTTCACTACCTTATATAAGAGTTCTTATAGTTTCTTTTCTATCAATACTTTGTCATATGCTTCTCTTATATTGTTAAAATTGTATCCATCGATAATGAATCCCAGCACAACTTCTAATTATCTCAGAATTGCCTCACTGTATAGGTTGAATAAGTCCGGTGAGAAGACATATTTATCTAACACCACATTCTATTTTTGTATATTTACAATTCATTTTCTCTCTATATGCAGGCAGTTTGCTTCAGAATAGTTTCTGGATTATTCTAATATCCTTCCTAAAGCTTAGTTATACAAATGTTATTATTAAAAAGGAAATATGTAAATGAATTCCAGGTAAGAACAAAAGTAGACAAACTAAATCAAAAGTTTCACCTATGTATACATATAATAACAAAACACAATTTTCTATCACAAATATATTAAAATATGTTAATATTGATAAATTTTTTATATGTTTCTATAACTGAAAGGTTATGTTGCTGCTACCACTGATCCCCGGATATATTACTGGTCTAAGTGAAGAAAAACTCTGAATTCCAAACCATGAAGAGACCATTAGGAATTCACTCGACATTCTCTACAATCTTTCCCAAGTATGCTTGGCAATTTACAAATTATAGAGAATAGGAGCCTGTGGAGAGACATGATTACCCTGAAGAGATATCACATTGAAAAATAAAAAATACAACACTGTCAGAATTTAAAGCCTGGCAATTAATAAAATAAATTATAAATCCGAACCTCAAAAGAATAGAATTTAAATTTAACCAACAATAAAGGAATCATTAAATACTTCATACAAAAAAAAAAAAAAAAAAAAAAAAAAATTCCATTGTTTTTACTTTTTTTTTTTTTTTTAGTACAGATTAAAAATCTATAACTAGATAACATAACTCTTCCCTCAGGATAATATCGGTAACAAGGAATTTTTATGGGCGAAAATTATTACTAAAGTAAAAGTACGTCCATAATCGTTGAGTTGGCCCAGATACAATAAATATAGAAAACAAAAACAATGGGGATTACCGAATTGCTATAGGGAAAAAAAAGTGCAGTCTTCGTTTGTGTAATTTTAA
Source organism: Acanthosepion pharaonis (assembly GCA_903632075.3). Lineage (NCBI taxonomy): Eukaryota > Metazoa > Mollusca > Cephalopoda > Sepiida > Sepiidae > Acanthosepion > Acanthosepion pharaonis. The sequence goes on along the minus strand of CAHIKZ030004155.1, from coordinate 1,179,186 downwards.
ATAACGTCATTTAATGCAATCAAATGCTTTTTAGTTTTCCTTTTAACTTTCTTTTTTCTCTCTCCCCAAAACAGCCTCGAGGGAAAATAAGTATTTTGTTAGCTTAGCAGGTCATTTTAAAATTAGAGGACAATAAAGGTTGAGGGCAGAGGTTATACAAATAACATTCCTTTTTTTTTGTTAGAATTACTGGGACCAAGTTATTCAGTAGGGAAGTTAAGCCCCTTCAACACAAAAAAGCGATACAATGGTCATTTACATTTACTTTACGTTTTTCTTTGATTTAAAATTGTAACTAAACACAAGCCTTAGGACCCATTTAATTGGAAACATTTTTGAAAGAGCCCGGGTCAATAGCTGTAAAAAGCGTAGAGAATCTTCTTAGTGGATAAAAATTCAGTATATGTATTGGTATTTAAAAAAAAAAAATTAAAAATACTTTTTTGCAATAGAGATGTGCCTTTGTTAAAATATGTATTGTATATCATAATGTTGAAATAAAAATTTATGTAGTTATTTAAAAAGATTTTTCACGCGTATATTTCCAGATTTAATTTTTCGTAGAAATAATAAATAAATACATACATATTGACATTGTTCTTGGCTTTAAGTTTAATACAAATAAATACAGTACTTAGTGTGTAAAAAAATACATTTTTAAATTCAGAAAAATGAAAACCATTGCATTTCTCTGCAAATCCTTCAATGTGATGTTTTTTTAACTAAATTGCGAAACAAATGTATTGTTTTGTTGGGTATATTTGACAGGACGAGGGTAGATTACCATATAACTGGGTTTTGTTTTTAGTTTGTTTCCATAAGGCTCGATGCTACTATTTTTTTTTTTTTTAATAACCTAAGTCGCAAGTAAAAGCAAGTGTAAAATTTAGTAACTCTGGTCTTCGAAAATGGCCCTATCAAACAAGTCTGCACCAAAGTGTGTGAAAATATCAGCACGAAAGCGAGACATTTTTTTCGGGAGTGGAATGAATTTTTTTAAAGTACTCAAGGAGTCAAGAGGAAAATACTTTTTGAAATCCAGAAATTTCCGGTATCCCCCCGCCTACACATTTTTATTCGGTTTCTTATTTATTTATTTTTGTTTTAGGATTTCCTCTTTTTCACAATCTATGCAGTTATGTTCTAAATATAAAATTATGACTTACAAAAGTACGGTTATTTGACTGACAGAATTTGCGTCATATCAAAAATGAAAATAAGGTGTTTTTCTATTTTTAAAATGTTACAGTCAATGCGAAGACAAATTAGAACCCGAATTGTTTTTTGGGTTTTTTTTTTTTTTTTTTTGGGGGGTGGGTTTCAAAACTAAAAAAAGATAAAATTTATTAATCACAATTGATGAATAATACTTCCTGAAAATTTCAACTTTTTCTTGAAAATAAAAACGATAGTTTTTTTTTTTTGTTTGTTTGTTTACTTTTTAGCGGCATTTTTAACTCATTACGAGTCATTTAATGTCGAAATTTAATTTTCTTGGTAACCTTTTAAATTTTATTGCTGGTATTTTTTTTATTTTTTTTTTAATTCTATACTAGCAATTTTTTTTACTATGAATTGAAAATGTATTGCTAGTATTTTTACTAAAAAATGTATTTTTATACTTTCACAGTATTTTGGACCCAGTTTGAGGTTTAACTATTTTTACCTATAGTTTGGACCCTAAGAGGTACTACCACCCTAGGCCAGGGTGGACCTCGGAACAACAGCAATTAAGAGGTGGTTCCACGCTCCTCAAAACCTCCCGTTCAGAGCGCTAGCTGCCGGGTGTAGTTTATCGTCATACTCAGGACGGGCGATAGTTTTTCATTCAACAATATATCGCGTTAAACAAGATAAAACTGAAAAAAAAAAAATTATTTGCTTTCTTAATGTTTTTCCTAGCCATTCTCAGACACGCACACTAAACGGATGGTGGATAAAGAAAAGTATAACCAACATAGAAAATAAAATCAGTAGATGGATTTCGAATCCCGGTTGAAGGTGTTTAGTTTACGTTTTCATTTCACTACCATTCGGACAGGCATGAATCCACTTCTTCCTCTATCCCATAGACAGATACCTATTTTCAAGGTGGCTAATGGGGAACAAGGAAATAAGGGTGAATGAGCACCTGGATAAATCAATGTTATTATTACCTTTCCTTGCCCAGGTATCCGGAGCAAGACACTATTATTCTCTACCCCCAATTCTTGAGCATGAAAAATAAATGCGGCTAAAAATATGTAACTTCCCGTGTTTTATCTTCTTTTGACTGTCCTTTTTTTCCCCCTTCTTGATAAGAAATAGCGAAATTGCATCTTGAATACTATCAAATGGCCAAATGCAGTTACAAGCTAAATTTTATGAAGTTACAGTTGGTAAAAGCCTCCTTTGTACAATGTTAGGGAAATCTTAGAAATGGCTTGAAAGTTTACTCAGTTATTTATGGTTTATGTGTACAAACTCTTCAAGAACTGTTTGCAGAAAAAATATTTTAAAATGTGGGGAAAATAATTGCGAAATAACTACAAAAAATGCACATTCGACAATGCTTACTATTCGTGATTAATATAGAGAAAATGCGGTGGAGGCTGCGCAATCGCATGTCGGAAATGATTTTAACAGATTTAAAAGTTAAAAAACAAAGACCGCAATTTAAGTTAGTTTTACGATCGAATAGAGGAACTTTTGGAGGAAAATTGGACGTCGAAGAGTCAACTCGCCTGAATGACACATTGTAATGTAGCAGGAAAAAAAAACATTATGTTGCTAAAAATGATAGCACCTGTCCTTATGTTGCAAATACGACGCATCAAGCGACGAGCTCTTCTTTCACATGCTGCGTAGATTTTTTTTTACCTTCAGATTATCGTTTCTGTCTATATCTCTGAAATGAGGGATTATGATTACTTACATTATTTACAACATTATTCGGACTGTTATCCTCATATTCATTGCCATATCCACAACGTTTCGGCCGTTGTATGCCCCGGCCTTCTTCAGGTGATTATCGTTTGTTTCGATACTAGCGACCTGGTTAAACAGTTCCAACAAGTCCAAGCTATCAAAAAATATTCCGAAGGAATCACTCTCAATCAGAACAGGAATCGTTCTTTTATGATGGAATACACAATTTAGCCGAGTTCTCTTTTGAGGTTATAGAAACCGGGGGGGGGGATATTTTAAAAACTAAACAATGATTTATGAATAGAAGATTGTGGAAAGCTTAACCTAAACACAAAGAACAAAAGCCAAAGGAAATATTTCAATATTTAATTAAAATTTTGAAAAGCGATATAAAAATCAAATTTATTACCTAAGCCGAAGCGTGTCAAGCGGCTTGATACCGAAGATAATTTTTGAAGAATAACACGCAAGAAGATGAATATTCACATTATGCCTGAACAAATGAAATAATTTATTTTATCACCTATTTCATTATTATTTAATGTCATCGCAAATAAACATTGTTGAAATATTATTTTTTTTAAAAAAAAACTTTTTTTTTTATATTTTCAAGTAATTTGATTCAAGTTTTACAAAAAAAGTAAAAAAAACTTTTTGTTCAACTATTGAACACTAAATTGATCAGCAAATACGAAAAGCGTTCAAATGTCGCAAAAGGATTTTATTTTTAAGTATATTATTATCGGGCCAATCTTTTCTTTAGCCAGGTAAATCGGATGAAATCACTACTTTCGGATTATAAACGTGTGTTGGGTAACTTTTTAATATTGCAGACTAAAGGATGAAAAAGAAAATCTGTTTATCCATTTTAAAAACCGCATAAAATTCTCCCGGATAAATGACAACAACAGATAATTCTCGTACAGGACAACTTTTCTTACTTTACAGATTTACCAAATTAAAAACAAATTCGTTCAAAAACACACAAAAAGACTAAGTGGCTATTTTAAAAACAAAATTACCTTTTTTCTATCAAATACCCCAACAAAATGAAATGTAATTTTTAAATGATTTTTTTTTTATTTAATGAATAATTTACTGACTTGGGTTGATTTATTTAAATCAAAATTCGGAAAGGGATTCTTTCTTATTTTAATTCCAGAAAATCACACACAATAAAAAAAAAAAAATACAGATTAATTAACTGTTGACTCGGTTTTTCATTTTCTGTCTTGATGAGAAGCTAGATGTTTGTTCACAAAAAAGCTCCTATTCCTTTCAACTTGCAAAGCAAAAATTCGGTCAGAAAATCATCGGGTTTGAATATGATCACCCGAACTGCCTAACGAATGAATAAAAAAAATGTGTTTTCAATCCATTTAGGATCAAATTCAAAACCTGTACCTTTTTAAATTGAAATATTGAACAGTACATTATTTTTTTAAACTTTTGAAAAATACGTTCTTGAAAGTTAAACGATGAGAACTGGTAAAAAAAATAAATAATTAAAAAAACAATATTCGTTCGTTAATAATTTTAAAATGTAAACGAACAAGCATTTTTTAGTATAAAAAAACTAAAAAGTAATTTCTTAAAATAAAATCTATTTTTAGCTGCTAATAATTAGCACACCATAAAGAAGTTTTTTTTTTTAATCATTATTAGTATTAATTCATTTCTTTCTTCTTAACCAACGAAAACATAGCATTTCAATTTCAACTGAAACAATGTCAACTGATTGAGACAAACAACTGTTGTTTAAAATAAATGTTTAATGTTTACAAGCATACTGTATACGGGGTACCCAGTGAGGTTCGAACTCACAACTAATGATCTACAAGTCCAGCTTTTGATCATTGCACCAAGATAAGATGGAGCCTCACAATCTTCCTATGATGATTTTTTTCTTTTTGTATCAAAGTTAAAGAAAACAATATTCCTTACTTTTCATAAAAAAAAAAAGAAGAAAAACAAAGATACGTTCTTCTTACAACATTAGTTAGGATATTTTCCTAAAGAAAATGTAAAAAAAAATGATCTTAAAAAAGTTTCCTAAATCTCCATGCAAACCAGAGAGAAAACAAAAAAAAAAAAAAAAAAAAAAAAAAAGAGGGAAATACTGTAGCAAAAAATAAAGTAAATAAGTATCCGTTGTCCTAAAACACTCAAAAAAAAAAAAAAAAAAAAAAAGAAAAAATAATAAAAGGCCAATTAATTCAAAATATATTTTTAACGTAAATTTTATAAATAATTCCGTTTTTGATCATTTTCCTTGTTTACGTTTTAAACAGGTCAGAACATCGAAAACTTCAAAATATTTTTTTTTAAATCAATCAATCAATCTTTTAGTGACTAATAGTCACAGGTATTTCAAAAACTAAACAAGAAGAGTAAATAAACAAAAACAGTTTTTAAACTTACTTACCCTACGGAGGTCTTCCTCTTGCTGATAAAGTCGCATAATATCTTTCATTATTTTTTTGTGTCTAACTTTCTGTAAACACTTTCTCGCAAGTTAAATAAATGAAGAAAAGAAAACGCAAAGGACGAACTTGGAAACAAAGAATGACCACTTGTTTCAGTTATTGTTTTAAAAAAATGAATAAAAGCTGGGATTTGTTTTTAAAAATAATAAAAACACTGAATGAAGAAGACTAGTTTACAAACGATGGAATTGAGAGCTGGTGATTTAAAAACTGAATTGAATATTTTCAAGGAAAAAAAATCAATCTCCTCTCAATAAAAGTATGTCTGGTATGCTACACAACATGGACAGAGTCCCAAGCATGTATGTTAAGTTTCAGTGTCGGGTCACGCAAGCTTAGCGAACCAGTTTTCCTTAAACTGAAAGAATAGGAAGAAGAGTTTTGGTTGGTGTGAGCGACTGAATGAAGAAACAAGAGGAATGAATGAAAAATGCCGATGACGACGACGACTGGATCACAGCAGAGGCGGGCAGCCCTACGCAAAGCTTTTCTTTTGTCGTCTTCTACTTCACTTCAGAGTGGGTGTTTGCAGTTGCTTTCTGATATACTCTGATTTTTCTCCTGTTTTGTTGTTCGCCGGTAAAGATCAACAAACAAAAGGAAAGGAGTAATATTAAAATATAAAGAGAAAAACTAAAAGATGATAATACTTTTTTTATGCGATTATCTACTACTGCTTGCCTGTAGCTTCCATTTTTACGTTGTTTAACTGATTGATTTCAAGAAAGAGAGCAGAAAAACTGGGTGGGGTAGAGAAGGAAGAAGACCGAAAAAAAACTTACTTTCTATTTTTTTTTTTTTTTCTAATAACTCTCCTGGTTCAACCTCCAGGTGTCTCATAACACAAGTAAAAAGTAATTCTTATTGTCGTTTTCCCCAAAACAAGGCCCAAGAGCCACTCAAGATAGCAGGTTACTGAATGAGGTTACTGTAAGGCCCTAAGGGCGTAAAGAAAGGAAGAAGTGCATATGAACTGAGGTGTGAAGAGGTTAAGATCGGGAAAGCAACTCCTCAGGAGACTGTATGGGCTTCTCAGGTGAGGTAATCATTGGCAGGCTAATCTAGTTGACCATTATCACTGAATAATGAGTTTCATCCTCACTGGGTGCTCCATACTTGTGATTTTGTGTCAACTTAGTAAACAGTAACATTGGCCATTGAAATGTGTTTAATTTAAATCATAAGCATAAAGACCATGTGTGTGTATATATATATATATATATATATATGTGTGTGTGTGTGAATATCTGAAAAATCAATTTCTTTAGTGGATCAATTTGGTATGTTCTTATAGCAAAGATTTACACAAAATCACCATACACTTCCATGTGAGACTCTTAAGAGGTTTGATGCATTCCTGGAAATTAATAATTTATGTATAATAAGCTCATTTTATGTCACAAGTTTATATCTAATTTAACATGCACTCAACAGTAACAGGAAAACTTCTCACATAGTTGAATCAATAAGTTTGTAGCTCAATTTGTATATGAACTTTTCATTGTATAATGTTTACTTTATACAATATAATTATCCTTCCTTGTCAATGCACTTAATAAATTAAATACACTTACATTTTTACAGGGAAGGATATTGTGTTGAAAAATATTTGCAACAAAAAAAACAAAAAAAAAACATCCTTTTTTCATGAGGTTACCGGGTGTAACAACAAAACTGTCCAAATCATGTAACAGCATAATTATCCATTCCACAAAATGTTTAATATCTAAAAAACCAATAAACTAATTAAGTTTCTTTTTTCTAAGTTTTCAGACAAGACATTTAGCCATCTTGACATCATTTTTGTAAGAATCAATGAAAAAGCCTTTGAGCTATTCAGCTAAAAAGAGAACAGATTAAAATCATTTTGTGTCAGACACACTGTCTTCCCAAGTGAGCAATGGTAAGAGGAAAAAGATCATTCAGACCTTCAGTAATGCTAACAACATTCATACTCTGGCTTCCATCTTCATTGTCCATTCAAGAACCATCAAGAAAACAATGAATAAATTTAAAAAAAAAAGGGAACAATAGAGAGGAAAACTGGACCAGCAGGTCACAGCAGGAAAAAGGGATCATCATTTGAACTTAGAGCTAAAGAGATCAGTTAGAAAAGATCCAACTCAATCCATCAGACGTCTGGCACATGTGAGTGGAGTTTCAGCTATAACAGTCCAAGGAATATATGAAAAAAAGACTTGAAAATGAAATTGTATGTGAAAACTGTGAGGCACCTTGTTACTCCAGGACAGAAAATTAGAAGGTTAGAGGGCGAAAATCATCTTGTATAATTTGGAAAATGATCTTGGAATAATATATATATATATATATATATATATATATATATATATGTACTTTATTTCAATACTTCATGAGCTTCCAATCCTTAGCTATGATTAATAATGATGAACATGTCACTTTCGTTTATGACCGATTTCATCACAATTCTTCTGTTAAGCTTGGAGAGTAATTATACATTCTTACTGCTAAAAGAAGAACCCAATAGTGTTATAAAAACCTTGGAGAATTCTAGTAAGATATCTTTAGTCATTTCTGAGATACAACAGTTCAGAGCTTAATCTAACAATTTTCTTGTTACACAATTTGAACAATTTTGCTGATACACACAGTATATATATATATATATATATATATATATATATATGTGTGTGTGTGAATAAGTAGAGCTTATTTTTTGTTGTGCATTTTTCTTTTTTTCTGATTAAGCATTTTCTATATTTTATTATTAGTTTCATGTTATTATCTTTTATTACCACATTATGGGTCAATAAATTTGGCCACTACTAAAACAAATTGAAATCAAAAAGAAAGTAATTTTCAATGAGACCTGAACTCATACCCAACACCTGAAGAGCTTGTCTTTTATGGACATCACCTTAACAATTTTAGCCACAAAAGTATCAATGATTAACACCTTCATCACCAAGGTATACTAATTAAAGTTTTTCACCATTTTACCTTCTAAGCCCAAAATGATATTCACAATCTCCCCTTTGAAATTCACGTCTTGTAAAAAAGACCAATGCATTTTCCCTACATAGCAACAAGTGTATATAGGAAGTAACTGTGTGTAATCATACACAGTTATGCATGTTTGAATCTATAATTGACTATATATATATATATATATATACACACACACACATGAATATACTGAATAATCAACAATCAGGATATTGATTTTGGTAATCATATAAGTGGTGGCCATTATATATATATATATATGGTGTATCTTTGATATTCCTTCAGAATATTCTTTCCTGTATAAAATCTAATGGTAAAAAAGTAAAAAAAATGTTTAGAAGAAAAATATGACTTCATTTTTATTACCTAAATCCTAATCACTTCTTTTCTTTTCAAAAGTTTTCCAGGTATTTATGGCATTTAGAAAGTAATGTAAATTCATAAACACTTTCTATGCATTTTTCATTGTGGGAGGGTCCTTTATAGTTTGCAAATTTCTGTTAGTAACAATAGAAATCTGTCACAGCAGGAAGACTTATATGAATCTGTATACAGAGGTAAAGTGGGCCCTCCCTGGATTCATGCTGAAAATGATTTGTCAGACTTTCAAACAGGAAAGGATATCCAAAAAATGTGTTGGATGTGAGATGCAAGGTAAAGTCATTTACACACACAAAAACAATTTGGAAAAAAAAACCTTTATTTGACAGCTTTCATCAACAACTTGGAAAGCTATTTTGCCATGCTTCACTAATGAGCTTTATAAAAGGAATCATAACTACCACATTACCAAGAAGACACAAATGCACTAAAAATACTAAATAAAAACAATAATCTATCCATCACATTCTTTGATAAAGGTGACAACATTGTGCTTATAGAAGCTTGTGATTACAATGACCAAATAAAATTTATTTTAAATGATACTTGTTTTTGCAGTAAAAAAAAAAAAAAAAAAAAATGAAATTGAAGAATATACAATGAAGAAGAAAAAATTTCAACCACTGAATTAAAAAAATTATATAAAATATAAAAGTGGAGACTGGGGTCAACACTGAGCAGCGACGGTTTGTTTCATACTTGAACACAATCTTTGTCTGGAAGATTGCATTCAAGCATGAAACTGTTACTGCTTGGAGTTGACCTCTGTGTCCATGTTTATATTTACATATGCTTTATCTTTTTACCTGTAAATATAGTAGCATAAAACTATATTTTTATCATATAACAAATCAAGGAAGTTTAACATTTTCAAATTCAAGATAGGAAAGTAATTTTCTCTGAATCTGAGTTTCAAAATCATCAAATATGCATGATTTCAATTCATTCTAATATAAAAATTTGATAAGAACTTTCAGTTTCAGGTTCAGTTTCAATTTTTTCATTACTAATGTAGTTACTTGTGAACAAATGAAACTTATATTTATTCAGCGCATTGTCCCCAATCAAAGGGACTTAACTCTGATACATTATTATTAATCCAGAAAAAAAAAAAAAAAAAAAAAAAGAGATAAAGACTTAATTTGCCTGATACTTCAATACACTCTAAACAACATTAGAGCTTTACATTTTTCAAAGATATTATAACAGATGAACTGGATTTGCTCTTCTGGATATAAACAAGTACAACTGGAAAAGTTAAATCTATAAGGTGGCAAATATGCATAGAAGTGTGTATGTATGTATATATTTGTCTGAGGATCGTATAAGTGTGAAACCGACTGTTACAAACTCATATCCATTCAACTATATATCAAATATGAAGAAACAAATGATGAAGGTACTTCAAAAATATATTTGTTGGTAATCAACATTTGATTTTTCATTACCTTGAAATTAACTAACAGGCAAAGCCTTTATGTAAGAATAATTAGTAAAATAAAAATAAAATCACAACTGTCAAGTTTTATGTTGGCCATCCCTGTAGGGAAATATTGCATTTAATGTCACAAAACTGCTACACTTCCTTGTAGATTAACTTAGCACTTATGGAAACTTAGTTCAAGTCATACACATACTGATTATCACATCACAAGCAATCAAAATATGACAACTAACAAAAAAAAAATAATAGTAGATAATACTAAGATATTATAAAGCACTTACTGTAAAGAAAAGTCAAAATACTCAATGTTATTATTATACAAAAGAAATAATGTATATTAAACACAATATCTTTCACTACAGGAGAGGGTTTTTAAAAAATTGATATATTTGTCCTTAGGTGCTATCAAATTTTGATATCCTTGAATGATTCCTTTTTCTTTAAATCTAAAATGTCTACCACTTACATATACTTATAAAACATCTTATTTATAATGCCTCTTATATCACATTCCTAAAAATGTCAGGATGAAGTTAATAAAAACTATAACACTGATAATATCAACATTCCTGATAATGACTAGAGGTGGTTGAAAGTACTCAAAGACATTATGAACTTTAAAATTTAATCTATAATTGCTGATACCTCCTGATAAATGGACAGTGATTGCCAGAGGGTCCATCTACAAAACTCTAGAGTCATGATGCTAAAGGTAACATCAATCAGTTAAGTGACAAACCTTTTATATATTTATAATCACATCATATACTTATTATAAAACCCAGGTTGTGTGTCTGTTCATTTATATATTGGATCAGATTTCCAACATTTTTCAACCGATTTCAACAAAACTTCACAGGACTACGTAAAATTACCTTGCGGTGGTTCTGACAGCACCAAAAATTGGAAAAACAATTGTTTTTGCACAAAATTAATTTAAAAACATGATTAAGAGGCATCGCTGTCGCGAGAATGAAAGGGAGACAACTCATATCGAGTTATACTTATTATAAAACCCACGTTGTTCTTTTTGTGTGTGTGTGTGTGTGTGTGTGTGTGTGTGTGTTTATATATGAGATCGGATTTCCTAAATTTTCAACTGATTTCAACAAAACTTCACTTTTTTTTGGCAGGTAGTATTTCTTATTGTCTTGCACACTTTTTTCTTTATTTTTACATTCAGAATGCTTTACAAGGCAATTGTTTATAATAAAATTCTATTCAATTGGTAGACTCATAACGATTGGAAAATGTTTTTGTTTGAGCTTGACCAACTCGTAAAAAAAAAAAAAAAAATAATTAAGACATGTCCGTCAACCTTAAACAATCTTTGTCAATTTTATTTTTCAGTCTTTATGATGGTCGATACTTGATCTATCTCTTACTGTTACATCCCCGGGCAACACCGGGCTCTACTGTTATATATATATATATATATATATATATATATAAAATAATAATAGTTGTTTCCTTAGAAGAAAACATTTGGTATTCATTGACCAAGCAGTTAGTCTTCGTCTCATATGAAATTTATAAAAGCCTAGTAGCCATGTGGGTTTCTTTCCCTGGCTTTTGTTTGGAGTAGTGTGTAACGTCTACATCCTGATTATGCTACATTTTTTTTTAAATCAAGTTCATCCCAAGCAAAGAAATAAAGCCACTAAGACACAAGGGGGGTTAGTGGTGTGGAACAACTAGAAAGCAGAGACATTACTAAAGAGCAAATACAATAGAAGAGTAATCAAGAAGACAATAGATAGCAATTGACATTGCATTCAAATTTGTAAGGATTAAAATTGGTTGGAAAGCATGGAGCTTGGAACCAGAAGAGAAGTGTGAGAAAAGAAACTGTTAGCACAAAAATCTATGGTTACCAACTCAACTGTAAATAGATGTGACCTCATCACCAGTCTAGTACTGTGTTTAAATAATAAATCCTAGGTACCATAGCAAAGAGTTTATCTGAACAATTACCATGAAAATATTTATAGAAAAGGTGGTGAGAAAGTAACTGAAGCTGAGATACCAAGTCCGGATCAACAATATTGCTGATTCTTCTTTAGATTTTATCAAGGATCTCTAAACATATAGCAGGAGCACTGGACCGTAAGTGGCAGTAATATTCTAAGCATGGATGGTTTGGTTTATGGCATATCAACCTCAATGGGCAATTTAATGCCAAGAATTTTTATTGCTGGTAATTTTTTTTTAAAAATGTATTGCTGATAATATTTTTTCTTCAAAAATGTATAACTGGTAATTTTTTTTTTCAAAAATATATTGCTGGTAATAATTTTTTACAAAGTATTTCTGCTATTACAACTATTTTTAAACTTTCATAGTGTTTCGACTCCAGTTTGTGGGTTAACTATTTGCCCATAGCTGGGACCCTGACAGGTGTCATGGTGGACCTGGGAACACCAGCAATTAAGAGGTGGTTCTATGCACCTCAAAACCACCTGATCAAAGGCCTTGTTGTTGGACGTAGTTTATAGTCATACCCAGGACGGTAAGCATGGGCAAATGGTAGACTTACATCTTGTAGGACAAATTCTGCAGTGAAAAATTGTCTCACATGACACAATGAAACAACTTTCTTAGCAGCTGACCTAGCAATGGTTTCAATATAGTCTTTCCACTTCATTTCAGCAGAGAATTTTAGCCCAAGAAGGTATAACAAGTCACTTTCCTGGAGGTTTGCATCAGTCATGTTGATGGAAGGTAGAAAGGATTTGTTCATATAAGATCTGACCAGTAAAGAATTTCTCAGAATACTGGTAAGTATGCATCTAGCTAATTTTACAAGATTACACATAAAATATGCATGAATGCTGCACTATTTTTACTGCATGGAGTATACACAAAGTTTAGTCTGAATTAATCCAGTCATTTGAAAAAAACAAACATTAAATACCACACATTAATACACAATGACTTTTTTTAATATATAAAAAAAATAACAACATTTATGCAAATTACACTATATATTATATGAATTATAATATTTATACAGTATATTATTTATAATAATAAATTTTGAAAGGTAAAAAATTTCTTTGAATGTAACATAGCTTCCCTAAGCCTTTTCTATAAATATTTTCATAGTAATTGTTCTGATGAGCTTTCCTCTAAAACTTGACTAAGTTTTGACTAGCTTGGACATGTTATGACCAAAACATTGACTAAGTTTGGACCAGCTTGGACATGTTATGACCAAAACATTGACTAAGTTTGGACCAGCTTGGACATGTTATGACCAATCTTTGAACAGTGACCCTATGGGGAAACGCTCGGGTTTCCCACGAAAAACGACCTTGTGTCACTTCTTGACCCCGTGGGAGTCAAGTAACCCCACGAAAAACAACCTTGTCACATCTTGACGTCATGGGAGTCAAGTAAGTTCCTCTTTGGTACCTAGACTTTATAAGTTTAAGCACAGTACTAGGTTAGTGGCAAGGTCTCGTCATTTTACATTTGTAATGTCCAGATGTAACAATATGTTCAATGCTAACAGTTATTTTTCTCACCCTTCTCACTTGTAGAACTCTCTTCCAGATGTCAATTTTTTATCTTCAAAAATTTAAATGCAATGTCAATCGTTATTTTCTGTCGTCATAATTCCTGTCCTTTGGTTCTCTCTCCTTAACCTTTACTTCTTTTACAGTACCAAATGTTTACCCTGCCGCTGAAAAATAGTGTATTTGAATTTCATAGTTGTGTTGTCATATCCTGCTATGGCGACAGAAAACAAATTTGAGTGAAATTAACAATAAGGATAATGCAACTGACAGGCCTTGATAAAGACTGCAGTGGTAAAGGAAGTAATATTAATAACGTTGAGTGCTAAAGGTTAATGTTATTTTTTTTCTCATTTTTCACACCTTAGTGGCCTTATGGACTGTCTTGGGATGAAATGATTAAAAAATATATTATGTAACATAAAATAGTTATTTTGTAGTTATCAATCACTAAATCTAAATTAGCAAAATTTTACAAACACAATCTTAATTTTTCTTTTGAACAAAGTTCAATATGAATTGAGATCAAATATGACAGAATGATAGAAAAAAAAAAGAACGAAGAGGAAGCATTTATCAATCTAACATGTTTCACTTTTATTAAAGCTTCATCAGAGAATGAAATATGGAGAAAAAAAAGGAAAGAAAAATTCTGTATTTTTTTTTATTTTTGTGTTGTTTTATTTTCATTGGTTAATCAGGTTTCACATGCATTTAACAACATTAGTATAATCTATAGCATTCTGAATTCTTTATGCCAAAAGTACTTTGAGGGAGTCTTAATAAATATTTTACCCACTATAAACACACATCAAAAACCTATTACATCACCAACCTTTATTAAATACATTCTTAAAGAATCTTACAGCTGCCACAACCAACGTTTACATAATAATATTCCCAAATCAACATGTAGAAACTAAACATAAATAATGTCTGCTAGACATATAAACTTACAAATATAGATTATCATCTGAATTCCACAGACAAGCTAAAATTATGATACACTTTCATAAAGCAATATTTTTGTTTTTTCAGTTAGGCATGGAATCCGTCACTTTCTTGGAGCTTCGAAAACATGTCATCTCTCATTGAATTTGGAATTTCATAAATTATGCTAACATTGTTTAGCAAGTCAAATGCACATGAAACCTGAGTAACCAATGAAAAGTCAAATAATACAAGAATAAAAATGCCAGAATTTCTTTCTTTTTTTTTTCTCCATATCTTATCCTAACTTTAATAAAAGTAAAACATATTTCAGAAAGTTTTTGCAATCCTTGATCACTCTTGAGAAATAAATGAAACAGTGACTAAGCTACATTGTATACATTATAAATTCAAATTAACAAAAAAAAATTTGATTGGGTAGCTGAACAAATGATAATAGCAAGTACCGAAAATGTCTGTAATAGAATTGATGCAGCACAGCTTCACCCAGCATGGACTTCCCTAATTTAATGGAAAATATGAAAAAACAAGGAGTATTTTTTTTTTCTTCCACTCTGGTTTGGAAATGACTACGCTTTCAGCTTACACATGTCTTGCAAACTCAATTTGATCAATTTTTTTTTGTTAATTTGAATTTTTAATGTATACAATGTCACTTAGTCACTGTTTCGTTTATTTCTCAAGAGTGATCAAGGATTGCAAAAGCTTTCTGAAATATATCTGTTAACAATAAATTATCCATTGGAAGTTTTTATCCTTTTTTAATTTAACTCCACCAATAGAATCAAGCATTTTTACAATTTTACAAAAGTGAAACATGTTATACTTATTCTTTATCCTATCAAAGTTCAATATAGAAAAATAAATTTCCTCAAATTTGCCAAAATTTCTTTCCCTTATGGATAGGAAAGTTCCCAGATGAAGTCTGGAGAAAAAAAAAAAAAAAAGTACATGACCACTCCAGTAAATAATGTAAAGCAACCGATGGATTAATCAGAGACAGTTTTTGCAGGTGAATTCACAAGTTTCTTCTACATTTTCTAGCATTTTCCAGATGACTGCTCACCAACTCAAACCAACACTCAACAAAACTAGAAATGCACAAGCCACTAAAAAGAAACCTGCATTCAACCTAAAGAACGTTTGTCAAAAGCCTTAATTAAGCAAATTGTGCATCTTTATAGCAAATCTGCCAGCAATCATGCAAAATTTGATGCAGACATATTGCTTGAATTTGTTAACCATTGTAAAGATCACAGCAATTCAAAAACAACATTAAAAATATTTGGATACTTATTAAACAGATTGATAGTAAAAGGCCTATTGACAGACCGACTTGGTATGATAGGTACTAATGAGCATTAGCTGTGTATATATATATATATATATATATATATATATCCATTTCCACAATGACAACATGCACAATCCAGGAACTTTCCAATAGTACCTCAAACAGGACTAATCAAGTGATAGAATTAATTTTTGTTTGTCTACTCATCAGTATCATTATGATAGAATAGAAAATGTTATTAATAATGTAAATATCCATAAATATATAAAATAAATATCCTCCAGCTCAGTGCTGTTAAACTCCCTCTGTAGTGAATAGAGTAACAGTCTCACCAGGCAAGATGTTGCTGTTCTGGGTTCTGTAGCAAGATGGATTTTACAGGGTGGAGTTGTCAACTCTATACCCAACTGGTTTTGAATACAGAGTTGTCCTTCTCTTAGACTGTTTTCCAGCCTGCCTCACTATTTAATCCATAGTCAAAAGGAGAAGAGATAGATTCATACCTCTTTCAAGGGTATTTGTGCAAAAGTGAGACCACATTGAATTGAAAATTATTTTATCATATCATAATTGTCTATGAGTATAATTCTTCATCTATTATCAAGTATTACTCATGCTAATTAAAATCAATAATATTTTTTCCAAGATATGAAATAGGCATGCATAGAACCCAATACATGGTAGTTTTATCTATTGGAGTCTACTATTTTGGCATAGAGCCATATTCATAGAAAACACAATAAAGGAAAGAAAATATGCATCAGTAACTTGTGAGAAAATTCTAACTAGAGCATTGTGACAAGTGCTGCAGTTTTGCTTTCATGAAAGGGGAGAAAAAGAAAGTAAAGGAAAAAGAAAGGAAAAAAAAGGAGAAAAAGAAAGTAAAGGAAAAAGAAAGGAAAAAAAAGAGAAAAAGAAAGGAAAAAAAGAGAAAAAGAAAGGAAAAAAAGAGAAAAAGAAAGGAAAAAATGAGAAAAAGAAAGGAAAAAATGAGAAAAAGAAAGGAAAAAATGAGAAAAAGAAAGGAAAAAATGAGAAAAAGAAAGGAAAAAAAAGAGAAAAAGAAAGTAAAGGAAAAAAGTGAAAAAGAAAGTAAAGGAAAAAAAAGAAAAAGAAAGGAAAAAAGGAGAAAAAGAAAGTAAAGGAAAAAAAGGAGAAAAAGAAAGGAAAAAAAAAGGAAAAAAAAAGGAGAAAAAGAAAGAAAAGCCAGTGAAAAGGCCAAGTTTTAACTACATTACAGAATGTAACCAGGTAAAATTTTAAGGTTGTCAAGGTATGAGAAACACGTTACTATATCATTTTGACACAAGTGTGAAAGTGACTGACAAGTAATTATAACTTAAGAGGTTGTAGTGGGCAGCAGTAAAACTTCTCTAATATGAAAAATCATTGAACACTGAGATGTTGACATTTATATTAAATTTTCAATGCAATTTATTATGATTACAAAACTAGACAAGGAAAGAAGAGGATATTTTTTAAAGATTAGATTTTGCATTTGTTTTTTTTTCTTAAATAATAAATTTAAATAATATTAATAATAGTCCCTTTAGAATAATATTAAACCAATTTCTGTTTTCTAAGTTAAATAAATTAAGAAAAGTATTAGTTACAAATTTAGACTGAGGAATCTGTGAGAGCATATCCGAAAATACATAAAAATATATTTTCAAATTCCTTTTACAACTACAATTTCATCAAGTTCAAAAATAGAGACATAAAAGCGGACTTGGTGCCATTCCCCACACAGATGTCATTCAATTTGTATATAACTTTATTCTTTGTTTGGAGCATGTGAAGGATCATTTTGACCTTTCTCTTGTTTGCTGGCAGCCAAAAAATCACTTTCCCTTTTCTCCATTGAAGGGATTAGTAGTAAATACCTTTATTTGACTGTCAAAACAAAGCCAGCAACAATCAACAGTTGCCTGTGCAACAAAGTACAGCATGACTGTTATAATACAATTATTGACATCCATTTTACAGCGTATCAACCTCAATGACAGTCTTAAGGAAAAATGGCAACAAAAGGACAATTATTACTTTTTTTTTTTTTTTTTTAAGTCATTTCACCACAAGCAAGGCATTAGAGCCACTGAGACATAAGGGGTTATTGAATGTAAAAGAATATATGAAAAAGGAAAACAATAAAAAAAAAAACATAAAATGATAAAACCTAGTTGCCAATCTAGTAAGGAACTTCAATTCATAAAGTCTACATACAATAGAGTGAAGTTCATCAGAACAATTACCATAAAAGTATTTATAGAAAAGGCACAGAGAAGCTACATTATGGCAGTGGGAAAGTGACTGAAGCCAAGATACCAGGTCAGGACCAATAACATAGCAAACTCTTTGGATTTTATCAAGGATCTCTAAATATATAGCAGGAGCACCAGACCATATATGGCAACAATATTCAAAGCATGGACAAACGGTAGACTTACAAATATTCAAGATAGATTCTGACAAGAAAAATTGTCTAGCATGACACAGTAAACCAACTTTCCTAGCAGCAGACCTACCACTTGATTTAATATAATCTTTCCACTTCATGTCAGCAGAGAACATTAGTCTAGGGGAACCTTGCAGGCACTACATGATTTCAGTCCACTATGACAGTGTGTTACTAATGGTCATCTTGGTGACTGTGGTCCCAGCTGCCTTGAGATTAACAATAAGACCCTGCTGTGTAGTTCTGGGTTGTTTCCTCACCTTTCTCATCATCAGGTTCTACGCTGGGAGATCTTGCATGGAGCTCCAGACCAAGGGAGATTGATAGTCAAGTGGTGTTTCTTTCATTTTCTTATTATTACACCAACAGTTGACTCCTCCTCACCTAGCTGCTTGCCAATCATAATTGTAACTCATTCCAGTCTTGTGCAGGTATACAATTTTGTCCCAGATGTCCTTAAACAATTCTTTCATCTTGCCGATTGTGGAGAGATTAGATTCTGATTCATTAAAGGATTCCGTGAACTAGTATCTTTTATACAAGTAATGAGTACTTGATTAGGAGTAATAATTGAGTAATAGGACTAGTCTATATGCCTCCTAGTCACATAACTGGTCTGTGGGGCCTAAATCACTGCTGGTTGGTAGGGGTTGAAATATTTATTTTTCAATAAAATTAATATAAAGTGATTTTCTAGAATTTTTTCATATTCTATCTCTCACTTTCAAGACAGGCCTACACTAAAAATTATAAACCGTTCCCATTTTTGTAAAGTGGCAAACTCAGAAAATCAGCAGGGGATGAAATACTTATTTCCCCCACTGTACAACTATTAGGAAGTTGTAGAAAGGCATAATCAAAGACATTCTAAAGTGTCACATACAAGAATACAATATTTCTCATTTTCTTACAAAATGAAACTGCAAAAAGATCAAGATTTTTCCATCCAGATATCAATTTCAAAACTTCAGCAAACCAAAATCGAAACATTTTTTTTTTTGTAAAAAGAGGAAAGATATTGCAGTTTCTTTTCTTGCACTTCTCTCCTGTGGAACTCTTCCAATTTCTTGCTTCCCTGCTACCTACAATCTTAAAAAATTTAAATGCAACATCAATCGCCATTTTCTGTCTTCCTGAACCCTGTTCTTTTATTGTCCTTTCCTTACTAAAGTCTTCTCATTCTCTTTCACTCCTTGTAGCCCCCTGCATCCTAGTGGTATTTTTACGTTTGCTTGGAGTGAAATGATTAAAAAAAGAAATAAATAAAATATAAAACCTTTTATAAATTAAACATACAACAGCCGTTTACAAGGTGCTAAAGATATATTTCCTCAATTGACATTCTCTATGGGCATTAAACATATTTATAACTGCCAAGATCTTTTTAACCTACTATGATAACCAATATCCATTGTTACAATGAAAGATTAAAAAAGGAATAAAGTGTCCCCCACCCAAGCCTCACCAATCTCTATACAACATCTAACCCAAGATGAAGAGCTCAAATATCCAATGCACATGACACTTGAATCATGTGACGTCAAACACTATGCCTAGAGTGAGAGTGAGCGAGAATGTCCTAAGAGCCAACGAATATGGAGAAGAAAGAAAGAAAAAACAAAGAATCAATAAATAACCACCAGTTCAATTGGTTCTTTGAGAAAGAAAATAAAAAAAAATGATATTTAAAAGAACTTCTGGCAGAAATAAAGATTGCTCTCAGAAATAAACAGATCAATCACTTAATACAAGAACAAGAAAGAAAAAAAGATAAGGATGGAAAGTACACTGAACAAGAAATTTAAAAAATATATTTTTGGTCCTTTGATAACTATATGGGTCATGTAATTCTGAGTAGTCTCTCATCTTAAAGAGTTTCAGCAAAGATAATTAGTGGTTACAATAATGGCTGATTGCTACCCATAGAGAATAAAGATTTTGATTTTTTTAAGCAATTCTCAAGACAATACAAACAGTCTATTATTTCTAAAGAAAAATGTTATTCAGAGAAATGTTTATCCAGAACATATCTTTAAATTATGAATCGTAAGTTGTCAAACATTTAACAAGTAGACATTTTGTATAACTTTCAAGATAAATACCAGAAATCAAAACTATATCATTAAAGCTTGATAAAGAAACTATATTTAATATAGTACCAGCCCAAGAAAATATCTATGACTATATAATTATTGACTTGTGGCAGCCAGATTTAAATCAAGATCACTTGCCTCATTCTGGTGTGAAATAAAATCAAGAATAAAAGGATTTTTACATGAAGACCTGGATAATAGGTAAATGTATGTAAAAGTAACAAAGTCCCCTTTTTTTTCTTTTTAAACAAAGGCAAAGAAGAATTTTCCTCACATGCCAACAGTTCAAGGGAGGCAATCTTTAACACATTGCAAAATTAATCTTTAATACTGTAATCCTTTGTGTATAGATTGCTAGGGAGCATATGGCACAGTTAAAAAATGAGAAATTCCAGGAAAAAAAAAACTTATGCAACTGATTTTAGAACAAAGAAAATCACCAAAATGTTGTGTATGATATTTAAAATCTGCCCATGTCATTATTTAGACAATTAGTTACCATTTTATAAAGTTTGAATCAATTAGCAATTAACTGATGTTTTGCCAACCATCCCAATAAACAATCTAATAAATAAATAGTGTTTATTATTTGTTATCAATTCTCAAAACAAAAAAAATGTATAAATTCACCTTCATATGTTTAGGTTTTATTAAAATTTCTTTTTTAAACAAATATTGCCAAGGAGTAAAGGTATTTAAAATAACAGCTTTGTCAAGGGAAAAAACTGTCTTTTTAATACTCCATTAATTTTTTGGGGCACAAAGGAACAAAGATTGCCTAATTTGCTTTAGCATGATAAAAAAACAACCAAAGTGATAATGATGCCTTATAATCTTATATTAGATATCAGTACAAGGCTCAAGGTAAAGGGTAAAAAAGATAATGCTAAAGATGTATTATATGAATGAAAGAGAATGTGGTAAGAAATTATGAGAATAACAAGAAAAGATAACAGCTGACCATTGACTTGATGAGGTCAAGATAAAAACCAATATATTGCTTAGAGTAAAAAAAGAGGAAGGTGAAAGAGGGAGTCAATAAATGCAAAGTCTACCTTGCAATGACTGTTCTTGCCTTACATACCTTGCCTGCTATTGGGACTCAAGCTGACCAATATCTTAAGTGAAATTCATATACACAATCCATCATTAAAGATACTGTAAAAATGGTCAGTTCCTTGTACCAATCCAGTTATTATCTGACTCCGGGTTTACTTTAACATTACAAAAGCCAGATCAAACCAAAAATAGAATATTGCTGTTCATTCCTCACTTGCCAGTCTTGATAAAGGTCAGAAGCATCTATGTGACTTTGTAGGTGATGAATTATTTTCCACCTTACAACCCCTTTCTTACAGATGAAATGTTGCAGGACTCCTACTACTTTATCGCTATTTCCTTGGTAAATGTTCTATACTTATTGGTTTCACCAGTCCCAGAGTTTCACAGTTAATACCCACCATGTGATGTACACTGGGACAAATCATCACCATATTCCATTAGCAAGAAGGAAGTTTCACTCAGACAGCTTATTCCCAAGAACTGCTACTTTGTAGAACAAATTCTTGAGAGGATGTTTTCCCAATCACTACAATTTTAACCTCTTCAAGGCTAAAGGTTAACTTATCTCTCTTACATAACCTCATGAACTTCACTTGCTTCCTCATACATCATTATCATTCAGTAAGCCTTGAATAGGTTGACAATTAACCAATGTTTTTGCCAACCATTCCAATAAACAATATAATAAATAGTGTTTATTATTTTTGTTGTCAATCCTCAAGAACAAAGAAGACATACAAATTTACCTTGAGTAGTTCTTGGGTCTTGTATTGGGTAAACGTTAGTTAAAAAGAAAAAGTACATAATTTATAAAATTTACCCAAAATTTCAATAAGCTTTATTAATACAAGATATAAAGTTTCTCCACATGACAAATCATCAGAGTAACGGCAATCAAATTTACAATTTTAATTGGTAATTATTTCAAGACCAATTGGGGCATTATATAAGTTATGTCTTGGAAGACATTACAAAATCCAATTAGTAGACTCAAATGGTTTGGACTAACATAATTTGCAGATTTTAATTGCACAAGAGTATGTTACTTATTGGACATGGGTGAAACTGTATGCCACTAAGATACAAGAGGTTACTGAGAGTGATAGAGAGTTAGAAGACATTAGTGATGAAAAAGGACAATAAAAAAGGGGGTTCAGGATGACAGAAATCTTATATGTTAAAGATTTACAGAAAGGTATAAAAATACCTCCATACACCTGTAACAAATTCCAAGAAAATTGCACAAATTCTCAATTAATATTTGGCTTCATTTAAGAGAAAGCTAGAAATCTATCAAAAGTATCCATCATTTTTCTTGCTTTGGCAATTGGTCAACCTAGACAGATATTTGGTGCCAATTGTTAAAACATCGATTAGATAAATGGACAGAACTAAACTAAGCAAGCCTGAATGAATGATGATCTGAAAGCAGTGCAATTGGACAAAAGACAACAGCATACAACTAAAGCACTTCAGAAAAGGTTTCTCAATGACAAAAGAAACTATAACTCTATTCATGAATGTAAAAATAGTTATCAGACACCGTTTCATCACTCAACCACTATAAATACTGAATTTATTGCTGCATCTCTCTCTCTCTCTCTGTGCCATGTCCCTTCAGAATATAGGTGAACATGACCCCCCCACCACCACCACCACAATTTCCTGTCCTTTGTAGCTCTTAATAAACTGTCTTTTTGTTATTTCTCCTAAACCTTGTTCCACCATCCATTTACTCAAGTAGATTATACATTGTTTTCCTCTA
Organism: Acanthosepion pharaonis; assembly: GCA_903632075.3. Taxonomy (NCBI): domain Eukaryota; kingdom Metazoa; phylum Mollusca; class Cephalopoda; order Sepiida; family Sepiidae; genus Acanthosepion; species Acanthosepion pharaonis. The sequence continues at coordinate 1,155,845 of CAHIKZ030004155.1, read as the reverse complement.
TCCCTCTTAAATTCAATCTGTCCTGTTAGTATCAGATTTTCTAAGCCCTTTTTCTTCATTATGTGCCCTAGAAATTTCAACTGTCTCTTCCTGATGTTAAATGTAAGTTTCCTTTTTGTTTCCATTTTCTCTAAAACTTTGCTGTTTCTCACATGTTCAGTCCATGGTATCCTCAGCATCCTTCTGTAGAACTACATTTCTGTTCAATAGTATCATAACAGAATATTACTTATGTTATAGTCTATAACTATAAGAGTCAATAGCATCCCAAATTTTGTTTGAACAATTGAAATACTCTTATTTACATGTGTTTCGAGTTAGCTCTTCTTGGTTATTATACTCTCAATGTTCCAGTCACTGTACCCTCAGGACTTCTTCAGAGCTCTATCTTCATACTTGGTAATCTTCTTGGAATTTGGAACCAAACCCATTATTCAGTCCACAAGAGTAGATTGTTCTCATTCTGCTTTCCATGCTTAGGGAAGATAACTTATCAGTTTGCATTATCAGTCTTATTCACCTTCATGTTGCTTATTTGTTTCTTCCACTAGATTATGTGATATTTTAGCAATACCAGACCCAGGAATTGAACGCACAACTACCAGGGAGCCAAATGTATTTTAACCAACACTTTAATCCATGTGTACAAGAAAGACAAAGTTTTTCTGATCTGTTCTTAAACCTTACATCAAGTATATAATCAGTAAGTCAAAATAATAATTGCTCATATACCAGTTGGTTTAGTCTATTTCAGTAGTTCTAAATACATAGAAAAAAGTCATAACCATTAATCCATTTATCCAAGTGATTCCACTCTAGACATGAAGGTATTTTCTTCATTGTCTTCTCTGCCAAGCAAGGAAGGCCACTATTGCTAAAATCTATGCTTAACTGACTGATACACTTCAGACAAAAAGCAATTGGTCCAGTTGTTATATTTGGACCATTTCTGTGTCACCATTTCTTTTTTTTTTTAAATAGTGTTTCTTTTCCTTTTATTTACAGATTATATACTTGTAAAGAACGTGTGATGTGGTGTAATAGACAATGGCTCAGAATGAGAAATCAGAGAGCCAAGTTCAAATTCCAGCTGGGTTTGTTATATTCACTTTCATGCAACTTACCCTTGGGAAAGGTATGCATCTATCTCTTCTCCCAGCTATGGGTTGCATAGCAGGACAGACTGGACCCTATAACCTTGTTTGGCAACCAGTCTACTGTAGAAAGAAATAGCAGTCTATTGCAGGAAATCTTCTGCCTAGTCATGAATTGGAAGAGACATGATTGTCAATGCAGTTATGGCACTTGACTTCATGCTTGTAAAAGCCTGAAGAATTGATCAGGTGAAATATTGTGATACTGTTATACTAGAACATACCTATTCTATTGTTAATAGACTCTCCCACATATAATAAGTAGTAGTAGTCGCCAGGGAGCTCAGTGAGTTGGTCAGTCAGTCAATGTCGGACATTAAAGTATCAACTACCACAACTAGATTGCTGCGTCATTATAACAAGTTCCTAACGTTTTGTACATCGAACTTTTTTAGGACTGACTTAGTGAAATACAAGCCTTCACTGTGAATGTACTCTACAACAGATACAAACATCAAGAACACAACAAGGAATAAATAAATTCATTTAATAAAAAATAATTTCCATTGTTTAATGATAATATCGTTATAACAAAAATGCTTATAAAATGTCATTTTTTCTTTAAAGTCCATTGTTAGACATAGGTCTTCCCTAAGAGCTGTAAAATATAGTGAGTGATGGTTTTACTCTGCCAAACAGGCCTATATGTTAGCTGTTGTGAGAGAAGAGGATTCATGAGTAATAGTGTGAAATGAACATAAATTCTTCCAGCTAGAATTTGAATTTCACTAACTCCATTCTCTGTGCTATTAACCACTAGACCACTTGCACCTCTTATTGTTGTTATAAGTAACCATAAAATCAGATTTAAACTTTCAATAATAATTATAAACTTTAAAGATTAGCATTTTTTTTCGTTGCTGACATCCTTTTTATGAATTCATACAGAACTGTTCAAACTTTTGAAAATGCTAATGTTAGTATAGTGAATCCTGATAAAAAATACAAAGAATTCAAATTAAAATAAGACATTTGTTCTTTCCTTTAAAACCCTTATCACTTTCTTTCTCTCTCTGAACTTCTCTTTCTATACCTCTCTTTCAACTAACGAAAAGGCAACCCTCAGGTAAAAAGATGAAGAACAAAATTGACTCAAATTTAAATAAGGCATTTGTGCTTTCCTTTAAAACCTTATCTCTTTAAAACTTCTCTTTCTATACTTCTCTCAACCTATAAGAAGGCAACCCTCAAATAAAAAGAGGAAGAAGGAATAACTGAACCCAGCCCAAAACACCAAGAGCTTGCAGGAGCAGAATTTACTTATTTGTGACTGAAACATACCAAAATTCAGGGAAGCGCCATGCATAACTTCCATTATATAAAAAAAAATTAAAAAGAAAGAAAATAAAAATAAAAATAACATAATATGACCAATCAAAAAAATTGACACAAAGAGACTTCTGAGTTAACTGAAAATCATGTTCACGCCAAATTCTCAAGCCTATTCAATAGTATAAGAGCTTGACACCTCTAAGTCAGTGAAGGCAGACCAGAACGACCCCAGGAGAGGATAGAACAAAAGAACATAGCCATGTGAAAAAACAGTCAAGAAATCATCTGCTATTTACATTTCCACTCAGTTCAGGGCCAAGAGAAAATAAAGCAGATTGACATCTGACCTAATTACTACTACCGCTACAGTGGTCTGACTTCCATCTACCAAAACATACATTTCTTCAAACTAACATCAATGTCCGCATTATTAAGAAACTTTTTGCTACACTGAATACCAAAATACTCATCACTCTAAAGAAAATAAATAAAAATATCTTATCTATTTTAGACACTTGAGTCAGTTCGTTTCATTCCCAAAGTTTCTGATAAAATAATTATCCTATACCTCTCCAAAAGGCAATATTCAGAAATGAACACATTACGAAACATTAGTATTATTTATAATTTTGAAAAAAAATCATCATTTCAAGAATTAAATGGACAAATGTTTTGGCCTATCTATTCTATAGTATTCTTCAATAATGTGTACTGACTGTACAGGTAGAGAGATGTCTTTTATTGTAAAACAAAGCAAAAATGACAGCAAACATAATTCAAAACATTCAGGTTAGGTTATTTCAGTTTTAATAATTGTTCAATTTTTGCAATACTGTTTATTCTTTAATTTATAAAGTGATTGCTTTCTGAAGTAAAAATTTCTATACCATACCTTAAGTAACGAGAACCACACTTCATTTTATTTATTAGTTTTAAGCTTTGCAGTGCTGGAAAAACAAACCTGCTCTTTTCATATGTATAATATACCTGAAGAAGGCTGCAGAATGAATCAGCCAAAACATTGTGGGAACAATATAAATAACACAAAGAAATTACATGCAAAAATTGTTCAGATGAACTCTCTGCTAGAGTACCTAGACTTTATTAATTTAAGCACAGTACTAGATTGGTAACAAGGTTTTATCAATTTACATTTGAATTGACTAGAACAGTTTTTTTCTCATACTTCTCACTTGTAGAAATCTTTTCTGGTTCCATGCTTTCCAGCCAACTTTGATCTTCAAAAATTTAAATGCAATGTTAATCACTATCTAATGTCTTAATTACTCACTCCTTAATAATGATTAAAAGAAAAAAAAAAAGTAAAATAATATAAAAAGGCACTTTATTTTGTACAGCACCAAATTTTCTAAGTTTCCTTACTAATTTTCACGATGTAACATTTTTTTTGTCTGAAAAAAAAAAATTAAAGTTATTTTGGTATATTAACATTATCAGCAAAAAATAAAAAATAAAGAGAAAAAAAAGCAGTTAAATTTACATAAAAGTCATAAATCATGTTCTTTCCTGAAGCTGGTGAAAAAAAAAAGACGACACATCACTGTCCATCTTACACAAAGACTGGAGCAGAAACGAAAATTCATTTTAATTTTTTTTTGTTTTGCTAAGAATACAAACAATAGATTTCACACCAATAAAAATGGATTTCAGATCAATAACAACAAAAAATAAAATAAAACCTTATAAAACCAAAGAATCCCTTACAATGTTAGAAAATTTGAATCCAACTGATAAGAATTACCAAATAGATGAAAATAAAAAATATTTGGAAGTATAAATTAGTATTATTTACACTATTTATATTCAGACGATTGTCTTTATCTTCATTGTTGCCTTCCTCAGATGTATATCAGTCTAAGTAATTGACAGGGAATTCTGAACTGAGCCCTTTATTTAATATATGGGGGTAGATTGTTCTCATTCCACTGCTCATGTCTAGGGATATCAAGTATTTATTATTTAGTACTGCTCAGTTATTGCTTGCCCATTTCTACTGACTACAAATACACACTACCCAATCCTGGGAGTGAACTCACAATCACTAGATCACCAAATACAAAAACCAAGACTTGAATCCACTAGACCATTGTCCTGTGAACTTGGAACCTTAAACCTAACCTGCTGGCTGGTGAGAGTTGCTGCTGCTGTCATTGAAGACTTGCTATCATTTTTCCTTATAAATTAGTAATAGAAAAAAAGAAAAGAGCTCTCCTATTTTATCCCTGATATCAGACTGATGATGTTTATTAGATAGGTATAGTAACCAAATTGAAACAAGAAGAAATAGTTCATATTCCTTTCAGTTAGTACTTGTAAAACCTATAATATCTCCAAGGTATAATAATTTAATATATAAGCACAAGAAAGTAAAATGTAGGTTAATATATTTTCTATACAAAAAAAAAAATATGTTTCAATTCTCTTTGTACAGAAAATTAACATCAAATTCAAAATAAAAAAGAGACAATATCCCAGGTAATATATACATTTTTGGAGAATGTTATGAATTTACAAAAGCTATTATTAATATGCTGAGATTCTCATCTGGAAGTAATGAATATTTGTTGCTTCAAAACATTCTGAGGCTTCTATATTGATACAAGCACCACCAGACAATTTGGCACATAAATCTTTGGACACTACCAACATAACTCATCTCCAATCGAATATATTGCGTAATTAAATATCGACTATATAATCCAAATATAACTGACAGTATTCAGCCAGAAGTGATATCACTGCAATTATGAAAACCAGAATCTGCAAGGTGTTTTAAAAACAGTCATAATTTAACAGAGTAAATTTACTACAAATAAGGACCACAAGTGACTGTTTTACCTTTTCAGTATTTATCTCACAAAAGGAAAAAAAACAGCAATGTTCAACCATAGTTTTATTTTTCAGACAAAAAAAGTGTGTCAAAAGGACAGTTATTCCTTTGATGCCACTATTACTGTATACAATTTTGACTACCTTAGCAATGTTTATTTATAACATTATAAAAATATGTGAACAAATTACAATGTAATATTTATTATTTACCTTTTATAAAGAAATAAATTTTAAAAGAAATCTTTTTATTAAAATTTTTTAAAAAATTACAAAATTATCAAAGTATGTAAACCACTTGCAATTTATTATTAACCATTTTATAAATAACTATTTTATTCAATCTAATAAATAAATAAATCGTGTTTAACATCTTTGTTGTCAAATCTCAAGAATAAAGAAAATGTATAAATTCACTTTCATGTGTTTGGGTTTTATTAAAATTTTAATCATAGCTTTTTAAAACAATAAACATTGCCAAAAGTATATGCAGTAATAGTAGTGTCAAGGGAAGAACTATCCTTTTGACATACCATTTTTTTTCTTGGGGACAAAAGTTAAACATTTCCACAAAAAAAAAAAAAAAATAAAAAAAAAATAAATACAATATCATAGATAAATATGAAGTTTAAACTCTTTGTTATTCACTGTATATTTTTGATGTCTTAATTTAAAATATGTTTCAAGATCCCCCACATGATAAGAATGCCACATACTCTTTTAAAAATGTATAAACATTATTTATAACTTTCAGTAATGTCATTAACATTTCATGATTTTATTAGGACATTGAATGCATTCTTTGTGGTGTTAATGCTGTTAACCCTCTCTTGACCAATTTATTCTATAACTGTCTTCAGGAATATTTATCATCTATAACTTTAAAAAGAGTCATTAACATACTGAATACTTTTCAGACAACTGAACCACTTTTTCGTATACTTACTCTTGTTATTGTTTCAGTCAAAATTTGGTGTTAATAATTGCAAATATATGAAGAAATGGTTCAATTGTCTAAACAAGATGAGGCATGCACAAACCTTTCACATGTCTTCAAGTTTAGGAAATGTTCCAACACCTTTAAGTGCAACAGGAAGGGGCAATGTAAGAGACAATTACCTAATGCTCAGGGAAATCATATTTTGCAATTCTCACCAAAACTAAGAATCAGAGTCTGCAAAGACTTATCACTTCACTGGTACAAAGTAAGAAAAAATAGAAATAACCAAATTCTCAAACCCAAATATCTGAATTGGTTGAAGAAATACCAAAAACTTTATTCATCCCATTATGTTTACACCTCTTTTATCTTTACTGAGTTTCCATACCTCATTTTAATATATTTAGATGACAGAGAATTTGATTTTAGTGCCTATAATGATCTTAAGACTAAGAGAATTTCAGCAAACTGTAGGAAATTCTCTGAACTTTCAATACAACAGAGAAGTGCAGAACTGCAGACAGCTATCCCAGCATCCAGCCAAATCACAATTTATTTGTTAAAACAAAACCAAAAAAAATCTAAGAAGTTTACAGGTATTTGAGTACTAATTACATTCATACAAGGTACATTTTTCTTCTTAATTACTATTATGTCAATTGTAATTTTCTTTTCAGTTTATAAGATAAACATATACTTGCATAATAATTAGCTCATTACTAAGACAACAGACAGATCATCAGTTACCAAATGGACACATAGAAACAAAGCCTGAACAACTGAAGAGAAGGTGAATCAACAAGATGCATGCCATTATAGGTTCAACATTGTCATGCCCTGCCAAGAATAGACATTTGGGTGAGGATGCAGTAGGGCTTCAGCCTTCAAAAGTGTGATGATACTGCATAGAAATTATTGATTCAATTTCACAACTCTTCAATTGTTATGTAACAGTCATTTTGACTTCAGGTTTCATGAATAGATAACTATCTTTTATTGCAAAGTTTTGAATAATCCTCATCCTCTGTAAGCCAAATTGGGGATGATGGTATTACACTTCACACAAAGGTAACATGGAATCTGATTCTCTACATCAGGCACAAGCAACATTTTTTGAGCAGTGGACCATATGATCTATGGCTTGTTACAAGGTGGCTGCACTACTAAAAAGAGTAAAGTTAATTTTTCAAAGTAGGTACCTCAGCTATTTTCACTACAGAATTGATAGATTCATTCATTCATTTTCCACAACTTATCAATCCTTTACAGGTTATTTAAAGCCAGAAAATATTTTAGATTGTAAGAATTTTTTGGAGATAATGATTTTGGAATACAAGTCTTACTAATTAACCCATAGCTGGGAGAAGAAGACTTGGATTCCTACCTTTCCCAAGGGTATTTGTACATAAGTGAATATAATGAACCCAACTAGAATTGGAACAATTCCAAGCAATTATCCATTTCCCCACCTACACATCCAAGTTTACAGCACCTGATATTCCCAAGTGGTCATTCATCTAGGTACTGACCAAGCTCAATGTTGATTAACTTCAATGATTGTACAGGAACAGGTATTTCAACATGATATGGTCATAAGCCTTTCACTACAGAAAATCATATACATAAGCATATACCTTAGAAATGGGGGAAAAGTTGATTTTTTTTTTCTATGGAGAAAAGATTTTTCTTTAATTAAAAAATTAAAGTCTTGGTATAATATTATCACTGGTGACAATGACAATGTGATTAACACATGTTGCTGCATGTGATTTGTTTCTAATTTATTCATTTGAAATTAAAAACATTTCTTCTTTAGAAAAATAATTATTATGAATGTTTCCAGTTTCAAAAACAAAAGATGTTTACACATATTATCTTCCTTAATGAAAATTGTGAAGTAATCCACAGTTACCTCCCATGTCAAGAAATGCTATCTGCCTTGGCTATAAAAACAGAACATCAATGAAGAGGGGAACAATTTTAAATTCTATGTGCTAACAAGTTTAAACATCAAAACAAACAATCAAAGACTTCACCTTCTCTTCTTTCCTTGTTCTAGAATTTAATACATTTAAATTATACCGCAAAAATCACCAATGGTTTAAAATGATTAAAATATTACTTTTACTGAAAGTTTATAAAATTCATGAAACATTATACTTAATCATTGTTTATTTGATAATGAAATGAAACAAAACAAAATTCTAAAAGGGCAACAGTCTTCTCATGACTACTCTACATATTCATTTACTGTTCTTTTGTCACCTCTTTCCAGAACAGAAAGAGAGATACATTCCAATCTGCACCTGCAAAGATTAATGGAAGCTAACCGAATGTCAAGAGTTTGTGTTAATAGAAAATTGTCTTCACAACTCTTTGTACTATTTGGTTGCTATGCTTTGTACATTGGTCACTTCATAAAGTAAAGGTGTAAAAGAGAAATGACCTTCAGAAAGACGAGGACAGTTCTCAGTCTTTAATTCAAATATCAAGGAATGTTAATGGTAGGAGAATGTTCCTTAGCAAAATTACAGTGAACGTTTGCCAGGAATAATCAAAATGATACCAGGAATCCATGATTACCATGGAAGAGTATTGGTGCCAGCCACCATCAGCTGCTCTATATCACAACAAGTCAGAGTAATCAGTGAAAAACAGAATTATTTCTTTCCCAATCACCACTTTTGTTTTGTTTTTTTCTTTCAGAGATTTCAAGATAGAAATGGCTTTGAAAATTACTTCTTGTTTCAAACAGTCTCCAATGATTAGCTGCTCTGTGTGTGTATGTTTATTTATTAATGCATTAGTATCTGTATAGATAAATACATGTGAGTATGCATATATAATCACAAGTGTGCATGTGCGTATACAGATTATATTTAACCAAGTAAAGTATATGGGAGATCCTGCATGCTGCCTGTAATAAATTATGTATGCAGTCACAATATAATTATGGTATAGAATTGTCAGTATGCAGATATGCATAGATTTTTTTTCTCCTACACACACACACTCACTCATATATATATATGTGTGTGTGTGCGCGCTTTTTAGGTAATTTTTATGTGCTATAGATAAACACATACAGCACAAATACAATGAAAGTACAGGAGTTAGCACGCTGATCTCACAAGATATTGAGAGTGAACTCATTCTTCATCAAGTACTCTAGAAAAATGGCCTTGAATCAAAATTCACTGATTTTAAAAGTACCATTTAATATATTGCCTTTATTTTACATATGGTACATATACTCTTATAATTTTGCTAGTGTACATGTATTTAAATGTATATATCTGGACACAAGTGTGTGTGTGTGTGTGTGTGTGTGTGTGGTGCATTTGGACACAAATCTATCATTTATACATGTTTGGATAAAGACTAATGAATGTTCTTTAAGAATTTTTGTTGGTCTTTAGCTTTTATACTTCAACCCACTTCCCAAAATCTGACCAAACATCAGAATTTAATTTGGAATCCTTTGTCATAACTTTTCAGCATCCCATCACACAGAGAAACATATTGCTAGCATATATTAGCATGTACTTATATTCTGTTTTAATATATATATCTAAGCTTATTTAAGGATGACTATTACAGAATAAATGTCCCAAGTTTTTTTTTAGCTTTTTTTTTTTAAGCATTTCACCCCAAGCAAGGCAGGAGTGCCACTAGCACGCAAAGGGTTACAGAGAGTGGGGACAACAGTAAAGAGGTGTGATAAAGGAAAGGATGGAGAGAAGAACGGAGAATAGATCAAGGCATCTGGAGATGTCTTCCACAGATGGGAAGTGTGAAACCTGAAGCTATTGGAGTAGAAGAGATACATTTAACTGTTTCGACAGTGAAAGGTTGCGACTGAGATGCCAACCGAGGAGCACATTTAAATTCATACAGTTTGGGAACCAGCGAAAGTAGCTTGATGGAGCAGTTACCATGAAAGTATTTGTAGAAAAGACTTGCGCAATGCATCTTTTTCACCCTAAGCCAAAATGTCATACCCCTCCCCTTTCCAAGATTGTCCAACTTAAGATGCATTCCAAATAACATGCATATATTATTGAAAATCTTCATTTTTTTTCCATATTAATATATATACATTGACATGGATTATTTTTATAGATGAGTTTTACAAAATTAATAGTACTAGAATATGTTGATGGATTTTTAAACTTGAATAAATGTACAGTAATTTGTTTTAATTCATAACTAATGATTAAATAAACTGAAGCATACTGCAATAAACAAAGTTCAATAGAATGCCAGTGTACCGTAATTCAAGAAACAAAATTCTGTAAATAAAAAATAAAAAAAATTACAAGATTTCACCCCCACCCTGAAACCGTAAGAATCACCTGATTGAGAACCCCTGTCCTAGAATAAGATACAAATTATTAAATACATAGGTGCAAATATTTCACATACTTAATGTAAACTCATTTCATAACCATTATATATAGACAAAGGTGTAAATAAAGTAATTAATATGTACATAATTATGCCTGGATTTGCATAATTCCCTTTGTCTAGAATACTTAAGTAGATATGAAAATGTTCTGAAGAAAACGTATTTAAATATTTCATGTGCTGCTAAATAATAGTAATCTATCTTAAGGAAAATTATGACAAAGTGGAAAAAGTTTACATGTGACACGTTTTTTCCTTTATGACTTCATCAGATTAAAGTGACGTTTATATTGATGCAACTAAACATGCACATGAAGGAGAGAGAACACCGAGAATTTTACCTTAAAATGTAAAACTTTTCTTTTTAAAATACATACATTGGCTATATAGTCTAGCCAATTTCATTTCATTTATTTATGTTTCCATCACTTTTTATTACATATCCCATACGGTGATAATAAAGATCTGCCAAGAAAGGTGAAATGTTGTAAGAACCTGGACATAAATTTACTGTGGATGATCTAGCGATTAAAGCACTTTCTATATGTTATACTATAATACCTATTTTATTGTAATAGACTCTCCCACAGATAATAAGTAGTAGTAGCAGTGGCCAGTTGGGCTCAGTGGTGTCGAGCGAGTCAGTCGATATCGAACATTGAAGTACCAACCATCACAACTAGATTGCTGCGTCATTAACTCTTATTTCAAGTTCCTAACGTTTTGTACGTCGGACTCTTTTAGGACAGACATAGTGAAATACAAGCCTCCACTGTGAAAACTACTCTACAGCACTATATATTTTCATCTTAGTAAATTGCTTTCTCTTTTAATTGGATTAGCATTTTTTTTCTAAATCAAAATTATAGTCAGACTCATTATGGTGAGCAACTAATGCATTGAATATGGCATTTTGTAAAAGATCCCCTTTGTGTTCATATCTCCTATGTATTCCTTGTGGCAATTATTACAGGTGATAGAGTAAATTCCACCTTCAAGTTTTAGATTATTATTTTGTTTTGTATTAAGTCTTTTATTGTTGTAGAAGTAGTTATAACAAATTTTATGTTAAGTTTATATAAATTCTATCAACTATCACAACTACAATTGAAAAGAATTTATCTAAGCTTAACATAAAATTTGTTACAACTACTTTTAAAACAATAAAAGACTTAATACAAAACAAAATAACAAGCTAAAACCTGAAGGCAGAATTTATTCTATCACTTGTAATAATTGCCACAAAGAATACATCGGAGAAACCTCAAAGAATTTAAATAAGATTATATGAACACAAAAGGGATCTTTTACAAAACAATATACTAAATGCATTAGTTGCTCATTGACTGACCATAATTTTGAGTCATCCAATCTATCTATATAATATGCTTCATGTATTTTTATAATAGCAAGAACTTAACACAATATACCAACTTTTTTATAACATGGGTAAACTAATATTATTATAACATTCTACTGGCCAGAAGGTAGGGATATGAATTTTTATTATTTTTAAGTAATAAACTGATATCTCAAAATTACTTAAACTGCAGCAGGTCACAATCATAGTCAGATGATAAAATACTGCATCAAGGATTTTCTTTACACAGGCATATGATTACAGTTAACCTAAGTGAGAAAAGTATACTAAAAAATTACCATGTGAAAACCTAATAATAGTAATACCTTAACAAAATATACCATCATTTTGACAACATGGGTACACTATTAGTATTCTGTTTCTATTAAAAAGGTTTATATAATCATTTATTATACTGTGTACAGGAATGGATGTAAATATGTTTGTTCATTATTTCATATCGTTATAAAATTACCAACATTCATTTCAAATTATGTCAAGAAAGATCCAATCAATTTAGCATTTTTATAGCCAAATAAAAATCATTAACAATAACAATGTCTGCTGAAGAGTCAATTTATTGGGACACTTGTGATTTCTCTTTTACTAATTAAAAATAAATGTCAAAAATTAATATAACAATCAAATTTTTATTTTTATATAACAATATTCATAATCTTGTCTGGCCAAATCTGGTATGAAAAATAAGAATTTTAAATAAGAATAAGTTTCAAATTTATTCATATCAGCCTAAAGACTTGAAAATATTTTCCCTTCAAAATTTAATTTAAAAGACAATTTATTTTAAAACTATATTTAAAGCCAAATGCCCAGAACAAAACGTAGATCTATCAATTTCTAAAGAATTAATGCATTTATTTTTAATCAGATATTTTTATTACTTCAAAGTTTATTTTTTGTAGATACTCGATTTTTATTTTACAATGTGCATTATGTCTATCAGTCTGCACACTCAAAAAGTCTTAATAAAAAAAATGTGCTCTCTGGCAAGATTTAAACCTATGTTCCTCTTCAGGCCAATAGACATAATAATCACTGTTTAAAATAAAAATGGAGCATCTATTTCAAACTCGGTTATCCACTAAAAATAATATTTAAAGTAATAACTTTATCAGTAATATTTAAAAAATATTTAATATATAAACATACAATGCTCCTAACACCCAGCTTTCTTCTGACCAGATCCATATATAAGATTCTGTAACTTCCATTAGTCAGTCTGTCCATCCATCCATCCATCCGTCTGTCTGTCACACCCTTTAAAATAGCATTGATTGATTGATGGAATCCAAATTTAGGGAAGAAGTGAAAAAAGGTAAGAGGTTGAAAAGTACAGTTGGTGAGTAACTTAGTACAATAAATTTTCATTAATTTGGGGGGAAAAATTCAGTTTTATTATTTAATATATAAAATACTCTTAATATTTTAAAACAATTTAATAATTAGAATAAATAATTATTTAATAAAAATACAATATTGTTTTTTGCATATCTTTTCTTTAAGTTTATATACAAGAGAATTTTTTTTATATATTGTGAGAACTATAAACAAATCACAAGGACAAATGCTTCAAAAAGTTGGAATTTGGCCACAGAAAGAAATATTTATGCATTGCCAGTTGTATGTTACATGCTCAAGAGTAAGAAATCCTAAGAATTTATTCTTCATTATTTAAAAAAAAAAAAAAAAAGGAAAAAATAAATTCTTAAGAAATATTGTTTAAGTCCTATAAAATTTAATTAAAGACATTATTAAATCACACTTTGTCAAAGTATTTTTCCAAACAAATCAGCTTATTTAAATTTCCTTGATTAATTTACAACATTGAATGAAATGTAAAGTTTGTAAATTTCAACAAAAAATGTTAGCGAATGTTGCCAAAAAATTTTAGTATATAAAAACCTTCATTTCTATTTCTATTTGTGTCTTGGAAAGGCCTATTGCAAGCTCACAAGAAAACAAAAGGGGAAAATAAGTGCCACAATGAGAAATAACACTGTTTCCAATATATTTAAGTGTTTATTTCAGGGATTCACTTGTATGGTCTAAGTGGGTAAAACTTGAGAAAACTTCTGACATGTCAGTCCAACAGATAAGCTCTTCCCTTCAATTCTTTCTCCTACCAACTATCTACACCTCTCAACATCACAACTCTAATAGGCAGCATCAGGACTACCCAAGAGACAGTCTTTCCCTGTTAACAGGTGGTTCAGAACTCAAATACTTCAATCCCAACTGTGACTTAATATAAGCCTGCGACTGGAAATCCTCAATGTCCATTTGTGTTGTCACTTTACACACAAAAGTTTATTTTATTCCCTTTCAGTCAAGTGAGTGGTCATCCTGAAGACCCCAATTCACAGATTTATCACTGATCATAAAACACAAAACAATTGCGACCAAGATAAAAAAAAATAAATGTCCCAATCATAGTGTCTCATATATATTCTAAATGAGTATAGAAAATGTTAATTGCAATTGTTTTTATCTAAGTAGTACTCAGCAGGTAAAGAATCCTCTTTTCTGAAGAGAATTTAAAGATTTTAGGAGGGAATTGGGACAACAGATTGGCAGATTCAAACTGTTAAATTACTGATCTTTCTAAAGTTCTCTAATTCAAATTTTGAGTCAATTCTGGAAAGAATCACATTCTGGAATATGCAAAATAAAGAAAAAAAAAAAAAAAGAGGCATGGGTGTTAAAAAAAAAAAAAAAAGACTGAGATCCATTGTTTTATACAAGTAGATAATAAAAAAGAAAAAGCAACATTTATTTCTTTACTTTTAATCAAGACAACCATCAAATTTTTTAAACCTGCTGAATGCCAATGCATAAAAACAATAAAATAAATGTTATAGGCTTCTGTAGTTACAAACTACAATTATTTGACAATAAACTGAATTAAATTCACATTAAAATAATATTTCATATTTACCTTCTCTCTGTGCAAAAAAAAAGCTATTATAAATCACTTAAGAGCTGACTTGCCTCAACACAATCAAACTCCAGGAGTCCCAAGTCAATTATCAACATCTCTTACCATTATGTGCCTACTATATAACAACACTGCCTCTTGAGTTATTTTCCTACAAAAACTTATGAAAACTTATGCATCCCTAATTATATATATATATTGCAGTTAATTGTTTTTTTTTAATGGGTTAAAACTGAAACATTTTGGATTATACTTTTTGTTTTTGTAAGTGAATATTGCATTATCAATTATTTGCAAATAACAATGATTTTTCCCCCTGATACAAGTCCTACAATTCAACCTATAGCTGGAGGGTGGAGATAGATTCATACCTTTCTCCAAGGATATTTGCACATAATATAATGACAGGAATTTGAACTTGGCTCATTGATTTCTCATTCTGAGCTGCTATCATAGAGTGGCAAGTTTTCCATGATACAGAAAACAGAAAAAAAAACACAAAAATAAAATAAAAACAGAAAACATGGAAAAATAACAGAAAACAGGATTTTTCCTACAAGAAAATAAAATATTCCAACAGTAAAATGTAAAATTCCTGAGCTGGAACTTGACAGAATCATTATTTTGCATAAATTTGCAATACACAATAAAGTCTCTTATGTGCAAGCACTATGACCTATATTGCTGCAACATGCCATTCTATGAATAACATGGGGTATTTTCCAGTACTATGCAAGTGCCATAACCCAATTCATGCTATTAACCTGGCCAAACCAGACACCATTGGTCACCACAGGGCAAATACCCACATGTGATATTAGCACATGAACAGCATGGCATGCACCATCAAGGGTAGTAAAAATAAAAGTTGTTGTTTGTTTAGTAATTAAATTAGATTTTTAAATGCCTTTTGATTATCTTTCATTTTTCATACAAAATTAACATGTCTGCATTCTTCGACACATAAAACTTAACTCGCTGAAAACACTTTCTAACTCTAACATTCCCACATTCAGCTTAGCCAATCAAAATCGACACCTCTATTTTGTCTACCAGCTGACCCCATGGTCAGCCTCAGAAGGTCTGAGCCAAATACACTGCCACTAAAAAATAATAGTCTGAAACTATTATTTAACAACACTTAAATTATGAAGTCCAACAACGATGATGTCTGATCCACTAAATGAAAAGAATGAGAATTGAAGAAATCACTGGTTGATGATATGTTGACATTGATGGTTGCAAAGACCAAAGTTAGATGCACAATGCCATCCACAGGTTGCACACTGAATTCTGACACCAGGTGCTGATGACACACAATCTAGACAATCATGATGTTGTTGCCAGCAAAATTCCTGATCTTGAGTTTGACTAGTTTAAAATCTTTCTATGGCCTGATAGCATAGTATCCTCCAATTTGCAATTGGCTGCTCTAACTTCCAGTTCCACAGATTTAATATCACTGTTTTAGCATTACTTTCAGGTGGTCTTTGAAACATTTTTTCTGTCCTCTAACAGTGACGGCCTTCTGAGAGTTCCACTTTTTGGGAGACAGTCTTCAGGCATCCTGATAACATGACTAATGTACTTAAGCTGTTGTTCAATGATATAAGCCTCTATGCTTCTTCTGCTAGTATGCTGGAGAATATTGACATATGGTATTCAATCTTGCTGTGACAATCTGAGAATGTGTTGAAGACTGGACGTGGAATGTTTTAAGATCTTGTATGTGAGTCCAGGATATATATATATATATATATTGATGTATGAATCATCACTTCTACCTGTGATCAGATTAGTTCCTGTATACTCAGTCTAACTTAGTACTATAGTTAACAGATTAAAAAATGATCAAAAGACTTATCTATCAGACTTATCAAAAATTTTTCATATTATCAGTCACTATATATATATATACACACACACACACACAAAAAAGTGTAATGCATGTACATATATATTTCTAAAGAATTCTTCTATGTGCCATGTCCCTTCAGGACATATGCAATCATTGCTCTCCACAATTTCCTGTCATTTGTATCTCTTTTAATCCAACATTTTGAATACTTCAAACATTATTATAGTGGATACTTGATATCTGAAAAAATACAGTGTATTTCAAATACAAGTATCCACTATAATAACACGTGTGTGTGTGTGTGTGTATATATATATATATATATATTATATATATATATATATATATATATATATATAGAGAGAGAGAGAGAGAGAGAGATTCGTTTTCTCTCACTTATCAAAGTATTGCAAGTTATGTAAAGCCAGAAAATATTTTTACATTTTAAGAATTTTTTGATGGGAGAGATAATGATTTTGTGATACAAATCTTACTAATTAACCCATACCTGGGGCAGAGAAGAGGGTTTTTTTTTTTCATACCTTTCTCAAGAGTATTTGTACATAAGAGAATATAAAAAACCCAACTAGAATTGGAACTTGGATTTCCAATTAACAATTCTGAGCCATAATCCATTACACCATCTGCACATCCAAGCTCACATTACCTGGTATTCCCATATTGTCACTCATCTAGGTATTGACCAAGCTCTATGTTGTTTAACTTCAATGATTGTACAAGAACTAGAGTTTCAACATGATGTGGCTGTAAGACTTTTTCTGTATATAATTTGTACAGAAATCAATAGTATAGAGTATAGTAATAATATTTTCCAAGGAACACTGAAGATGATTTTAGTAAAACCTACAACTGAAATATTTGTTCAATACAGTTTATCCATTCTTTATATTATATAAATGTTAGGAAATTTGTCAATAATAAAAAGATCAATGCTATTACTAAAAGAATCATTCCATTCTCTATGATTATATATTGCTGAACCCACAAAAGAAGTAGAGTACTTTCCCTGGCACTTTACCAGGTTTAGTTTTCCATACTAGAATGATGCAATTAGCATAGATCTTTTTTTTTCCCAGGACTGGACAGCAAGTTTGTTGTAAATATTGTATCAAATTGTTGTCAAGGGTTCATTTGCACATCAGTAAGTCAAGTCCATGGGAAAAAATACTTTGCATTTTGGACTCCCAAAAGAAAATTGAAAATTCTCATTGCATTTTTTAAGCCACCAAACCAGCTTCCCTGTACCAAGATAATTTGAGAGGATATATTAATAATTATAGTAGTAGTAGTAGTAGTAGTAATAGTATTGTAAATACTAAATGAAACTGAGTGCATGCATGCAAAGACTGGCATATACCAAGAGACAGTATAATGAAATGCTGATGCTATCATTTTGGAGGACTGAGAAAGTAAGAGCTGTGTACCTTCAGATAGTAACTTATTCCCCCAAAATGATAGAATCACCATTAAAAATCTAGTAGTAATAATAATAGTAGTAGTATTGCAAATGCTAAGTTAAACTGAGTGCACAGATACTACACTGATCAGAGACAGAAGCAAAAATTCATACTTCAATAATCCTCTCATTTTTTTTCAGTTAATATGCCTATAAAGTCAGAAAAATCATCCTCTATCAAGTATTCCAAGAAATAAGACTCAAGATAAACCTTTCCAAAGAAGAAACTATGATCTGGAATTAGAATAAAAGTAATAATAGCACCTACTATGAATCCATCTTGAAAATTTAGTATGTGGAATTAGTAAATACTAAACACTTCAGATACCTTGGCATATGGGTCAGTTATAACAATTTAAGTATAGGAGAAAAGGAAATTGAGCATAGAATAGACTGCACCAATTTTTCCCAACACTGCAAATTGCTAAAAAAGCAAAACATCAAGCTGAAAACTCATGTTCTTAATAGTCTTGATCTGACAAGGCTTTCATATGGATGTTATGTATGGCACCAAACCTGTTCAGAAATATCTAAACTGTATACAACAGCTTTCTAAGATCAATGATGAAAAAAGACTGAGCAAGTAAAGCATGGGGGTCTTGACAATGATCATTCTTCTTTAAATGTTCTAGACTAGTGTTACAGAATCATAAACAAAGAACTTTACCAATTAATAGAAACTATATCACTTGAGGACTACCACCAGCAGCAACAACTAAAATGGATAGCACAATAAAAAATTAGAAAATAAATAACAATCAAAATCATAACTTTCCATACTACTTGAAATAAAAAGTCCCCATCAGTATCGGAAAGAGTGATAACAGCTACTGAACTTGAGAAACCTGTTTTCCTGAGAAATTGTTTTAAAAGAAAGATTTTATAAAACCTTATACCATTAAAATAGATATGGCTTAATTTTAAATTTTTACAAAGTTGAAAATGCATTTACTATAATCAGGAGTGAGACAGTTAATGTTAATGTGCATATTTTCACAAAATGATAGATCTAAGCAGAGAAAAACTGCAAGAGAAGAATATTTTCCAGTATTGTGTCAGTTTATATGAAAGTATTACAATTCTAAGACATATTTACTTGTTTACAAATCAAAGTCCCACCTTTGAAAAATAGGAAGCCTTTTTTCAAATATTTTATAAAATATTGGCAGCTGAACTCAAAAATTACTTAAAATCTATTGTTAAATGGGGCAAGAAATGGCTTGTTAATTTTAATGCCTCCAAAACAAAACTGCTCTCTTTTAATCATCTTAGAGAACATTTGTTTGCCTTCCATCACCATGGCTGATGCTAACCACCAGGTGAATGACTTCTCTCACCTTTTCAAGTTAATGTTTTCCACTGACATGAAGTGGAAAGACTATATTGAATCAACTGCTAGGTCTGCTTCTAGGAAAATTGGTTCACTGTGTCATGCTAGACAGTTTTTCTCACCAGAATCTATTTTACATATTTATAAGTATACCATTCATCCATACATTGAAAATTTCTGCTGTATTTGGACTGGTGCTTTCACTATGAATCCAAAAAAGAGTCTACAATGTTATTGGTCCTGACCTAGTATCTCAGCTTTAGTCATTTTCTGTCATAAAATAGCTTCCTTGTGCCTTTTCTATAAATAATTTCATGGTAATTGTTCTGAGGAGCTTTCCTCTTTTGTACCTCAACTACACAAATTTAAGTGTAGTACAGATTGGCAGATAGGTCTCATTATTTTTTAGTTGAAATTGCAAGATATAATCGTAAGTTTCATCTCTTATACTTCTCACTTGTGGGAATCTCTTTTAGGTTCTTGCATTCCAGCCAACTTTAATCTCCAAAAATTAAAGTGTAATGTCAATCATTAGCTTCCGTTTTTTTAATTTCTGTTCTTTTATTGTTCTCTCTGCTTAATAATGTTTTATTTTCTCATTCTCGCGCAGTCATCTTATTGGCTTTATTGCCTAACTTGGGATGAAATGGTGAAAAAAAAAAAAAAAAAAAATGGAAAGTGTTCATCAAAATGCCAAAATCACATTTGCACCAATTCTCAGCATCAAGAAAAATAAAGTTTTGTTGATTTACTTATACAAGAAAATGTCTGAGAATATTTAAAACAGAATTCACATAATTGCAGATTTAGATTATTTCTGCCACAAACATCTTGTCCAACTTGAAGTTCTTTTGTTGTTTTTGTTATAGTCATTTGTATGAACTTCATTGTCAGCCATCTAAAATATTGCTTAATTATTGTCATCTGCCACTAACCCGACTTCCTCCAAAAGTTATTTTTTGTCTCTTAACCAAAGAGAAGACCTGTCAAAAAAAGTTGTTATTATGACAGTATTTTGCACATGCCAAACAAGTTGAATTTCTCATTAAAAGATAACAATTTTAGATTCTACACAAAACCTCTTCTGCTTGTCACACTCAAAATTTTAAGATTAGATTATGAAACAAAATTAAATACATATAATTATGTATGACATGCCATTTTCAGTACTAAGGCTTGTAGCTATACATATCTAGCACTGCTCTAAAACATGGCAAACAATTTACTGATCTAATAGAAAGATCAAAATTCTGAAAATCTCTGAAACTTGCATCTTCTAAAGATCTAATATTACTACTGCTACATCTGTTGTTACTAACAACTATTTATACTACTACTACTAAATGTATTAGTTATGCATTCCAAGTCATTTTCTTTAAATTTATTAAGCTCTAAGAAAAGAGCATAATAAATTTTCTAAATCATTGAACTAGAAAAGCATTCATTAATAATATATCAAGCAATGCTTTGTCAATATTTAATGGATGACAATATGAAAATAGCAACTTATGGTTGAAATAAATACCACTTCTCCATGATAACTTGAGTTAAAATGCAGCCTGTAAATACAAAATGGGTGATGTGAGAAGTAATAAATGCCATCATCCACTGATGGCATTTCAAGTTTAAACAAAATTAAAGCTTAAAACACTTAAATTTAAATTAGTAACTCAAAGTTTACAAAAAGTAATTTATGAAATAATTTGTAATTCAACAAAATTAAAGCTTAAAATTCCATCAACCACTGAAGGAATTTTAAGTTTAAACAAAATGGATGATGATGTGAGAAGTACTAAATACCATAATCCAATGTAGAAATAGAAGTAAAAAATATTTTATGTCTGTGACTTACAGGATGACCAAAGAACCACTGAAGGATCTGTAATTGCTCTTGGAACACTGTTAAAATACATTCATTCTTGGACAAATACTACCAAAATAATTATTTGAATTCTTTAATAATTGAAAAAAAGGGGAAATGAGTCAGGCTCTTTCAATGGCATATAATTTGCTTCTAAACTTGCCAGGAAATTGGCAATCATACCTTTTTCTTGCTTAAAAATAAATTTATAACTAACTTTAATTATCAGAATCAAATTTTACAATAAGATAATTTGTCCTCATTTATTTAAAAATTTGAAAATCATATTTGTTTCTTCTATTTTTAGATAAACCTTATTTCATAATTGAGTGGGGAGGGGGTGATAGCAAAATTGTACTGTTGTTTTTTGTGGCTACAATTTTTTAATAAAAAAGTCATTCTTGAAAAATTATTCTCTTTGGTCTTGAATTGCACAAACTTCTAAATTTTTGACCAAATTGTCACAGAAGTGTCATTTCATAATTGTGGACAACTTGTTAGTGACATTAAGTATGATAACTTCTCAGATTTGACATTAATTACATGATATTTAACATTGTATTTAAATGAACCAAGACAATTCTTTCTTTCTCTCTCTCACTCGCACACTTGTATCTAGTCTACAGTAGTGCCCTCATTATCTACATTTTTACTTACTGTAGTTTCAGTTAGTCAATGCCAGAAATAAGCAATTCATAAATTTTACTTAATAATAATTCCAAGGCATAAGAGTAATCATATCAGTAATTTGGATATGCCAAAGAGAGGCTTTTATAGATTCCTCTAAGAGAAAAAAATGTCTATTCTCATTTTAATAAGGAATGAAATAAAATTGTATGTGAAAATTATAAAGAACAAATCTTCTTTTGACCACAAAATTTTAATTTCTCCCTGAATTTCTAAGATGGGGAGTTATCATTATTTATACTCAGACCATTTTTGTTATCGTAACATTTTGAATGCTGTGCCCTCCGACATTCATCAGATAGTTCTCAATCTAGGTAACCTTAAGGGAATTTTATTATAGTATATTGTTATAAGTAGTATGATATATTAGAAAACACAGTATATATAGAGTTCAGTAACTATTCACGGAAAGGTAGCCCATGTAGATAAAGGAAAAGTACTGTATACTCACAAACTTGTATTTTTAACAAGAAACAAGTCAAAGTATATTGACAATTTCCTGTCTCAAAAATTAAATATGCAGTATCCCTCATCGACCAGTAAGCACATACAATATCCTCTATCAACCAAAATAATAGATACATGAGGATAACCAGCAAGTACTTGAATATTTAACAAAGAAAGATGAAAACAAGTCAAAGCATATTGACAATTCCACATTTAAAAAATTAACAAGAAATAACTTAATTAAAAGCAAAATTGTGTGTTTATCTTAGTTGTCAGAGTAATGGGTTTAAATCTTTAGAGGTGTAATGTTTCAGTAAGAGCAACAAATTAAAGACCTATAAACTGAAATGTGGTATTAAATGAAAAAAGTTCATTAATGTATTAAATTATACTAAGAAGGATGGCAAAGTTCAGATCAATAAAGATAATAGCTGCAAGGCATTTTAATGTTTTTCTTTTACATTATAAATTAAATATAAATTTTACCTCAAGATAGATACAAAATCAAGAGGTTTAAGATTCTTTATCAATGCTTCATTTTGAGGAGGTAATGTAAAATTCTTGATCTGACCCATTTTTCAAAATATGACCAAACACCAGAATTTTTTTATTTCTTTATTTGGGTCAAGAACTTTTCAGCACCCTAATTTAATACCATAAAGAATTACCAACAATGAAAAATATTTTTATTATTCTTATTAATAGTTTGATTCTTTATTGTTGCTGCTTTTTATCACAACACTCTGGGTTGATTTTCTTCACTTCAAGAGCAAACAGCACAAAAATGAAGAAGTAGCTTCTATCAAGAGTTGAACTTTCATCCCACATAATTAGCGCATGTATATTCATAAAATAACATGACTTCATGTAACATTTAAAAAAATAAGCCTATTACATGTTTAAAAGTTGATACCAGCTTTAACTTGCGCATCTTTGCAAAGTTCTATAAAAATAGCACACTAAGCAGTAAAAATTATATTCTTAAAAGTTAATCAAGAGATGAAGATACTTACTCATTGTCAAAGTTCTAAGATAAAATTCTAAAACCAAAATTATATTGGATTTGGCTGGATTAAAAAGAAATGACCTCTGTCCAAAAGTTTCACTAGAAATGACCCATCTAAAAGTTAAGGGCTTGCCCGTCAAAATGCCATTTAAATAACAAACAGTTCTTACATTAAATCAGCATCTTGTTCTTGTTAAAACTTTTCTCAACAACTGACAAAGAGCAATACATCAATTTCTCCAAATTCTCTAGATATTTTATTCGTCACTCTTCATTATCTTCATAATTATAAAGGGTTTTGGAGAAACTGATTCGGTTTTTGAAAAATTGTACTCGGTCAGTAATAGAGAGAGAAAAGAATAATCAAAAAAAGATGCCGCTTTTTGGAAAAAAGAAAAGGCTGCTGTTATTTGAATGACATTTTTATAGGCATTTATGTTTTTTCTTCAATAATATTTTTAAAACCTGGGCTTAAAAGTTATTTTTATCTGATAGTATCTAAATAATATCATTTCTTGAATTGGGTTACATTTTAAGACTTCTGTTATATCATTTCTTGTAAATTTTCAATCAATAAGTCCTGCCCAGTTCTTCACATAAACTATTCATTAGCATAAAGACTAGTCTTGAGATTAACAAACACTTCTCATCAATAATATTTTCAAGAGCCTTTTAATTGCTTTCATGGTTATAAATTTGTTAAAAAGACTACAGAACTAATTAGCATTATGATTTTGTTTACTTCAATCAAAAGCCACAATAAGAGAAGAGACAGAGAAAAGAAATTACTAAAAAGTTTGATGAGATAAGAATTATCTGATTCATATCAAGGTTACTGTGTAAAAATTAGTTTTTTATCTCTTTTGAAATCATCAGTTTTTAATACAGAATTATCTTCATTTCTTTAAATTCTATTTTTTCTGGTTTCTGAAGAGAATATTCTTATCTAAGAATCAAACACTTTATTACTTGCATGATTATTAATACTTTTTTTCACCTGGATTAGAAAATATATCCTTCTGCATCTCCAAAGCAGTTCAGACACTTTTACTGCTTTCTTCTTCTTCTGTGCCATGTCACTTCAGAACGTGGGGGATCATGGCACTCCACAAGTTCCTGTCCTTTGTAGCTTAGTAGAGTGTCTTTTTTTTAATCCTTGTTTTGCCAACCATTTACACAAACTCATTAGGTAGGGATGTGCTGTTTTTCTGTCTCACTTTCCTCTAATATGACAAGAATGTCAAATTCTCCAAGCCCTCTTTCCTCATTATGTGCCCTAGAAATTTCAACTATCTCTTTCTGATTCTATGTGTGCTTTTTGCTTCCATTTTATCTAAAACTTTGTCATTGTTCACATGTTCAGTCTATGGTATTCTTGGCAATCTTCTCTATGACTACATTTCTGTTGCCTCAAATCTCTTCATCTGTGAGGAAATTGTCCAGCATTCACTGCTATATAAGAAACTGGCATTACATAACAGTTCAGTAGTCTTTTCTTTGTTTCTAACAAAATTTTCCTGCTTAATACTTTGCTTAGTTTCTGGAAGGCATATTCTGTTATCCAAATGTGCGTTCAGATTTCAGTGTCACATTTTCCACCCAATGTTAAAACACTTTGATATTTAAATTTTGGCACTTGCTTGATATCTCCAAATTGCAATTCACAAGTTGGGCTATTTCTTTTGCTAGCTTTTTTCATGCTTAACTGTTTCTTCACTTTTTTACCTTCCAATAATGCATGATTTCATTAATCAGATATATTTTGGTCAATTGGGAATTCTTAAAATTCTTTCACATAAATAGCATAATTTACTATATATTTTTAACAAGTTTTAATTAAGATCTTAAACAGAAATCCCAGTCTAAAACTAATTTTGTTTTATTTAAATATATTTTTGGAAATTCAAAAATTTTAATATATTTTTGAAAACGGAGATATATATATATATATATATATATATATATATATATATTGAAAACCAATATATAACAGAGGAACAGAGAGTAAGGAAAAGGAAAAAGGAGAATAAAAAAAAATACCTTATAGCAAGTAAAATGAAACAGGAAAAGAGAAATCAAAAATGTGAACCAGTCATTGTCTTTTCTTGTTTCACTTTACTTCATTTCAGAATTCTAATTGAAGAATAAAAAAATGAACATCAAAATGAGATCAGATAGATTATTTGATAAAAATTTAAGACTCAAAAATTCAGTATTTTCCCCTCGGTATATAATTATAACTAAGTACATCCAAAGAAAAGTGATACTTAAGGTTTAAAATGCATTTTTAAAAATGAAAAATTCTTCTTGAAGTTTTTACTTTAGTTTTAATTCCAAGCTAATTAAAGGTTAAATTTAATATTTCTAATAAGCAAAAAGCTTTGTTGTATTTCAACCAGATCAATTGGAATTATTTTTGTTATTTTTTGATTATCAGTAAAATCATCAAAATTGACAAATCTGTCAAAACAGCATAATTCTCTTTATTAAAAAAAAATCTTTCAAAAATAAAATTTACTTTCCTAAAACTTTATTTGAGGATGGTTAACCAATTTAAAGTTTAATTAATCTTAATTAAAACAAATATTACTTTTAGTTTAAAATATCACCAAAAAGCAATTTTTTAACATGAAGGTGAATATTTTTATAAGGTGTTGA
This sequence comes from Acanthosepion pharaonis, assembly GCA_903632075.3. Lineage (NCBI taxonomy): Eukaryota > Metazoa > Mollusca > Cephalopoda > Sepiida > Sepiidae > Acanthosepion > Acanthosepion pharaonis. The sequence continues at coordinate 1,129,582 of CAHIKZ030004155.1, read as the reverse complement.
TATATCTATTAATAATCTGATGTTTATAAGATTTATGCAAGTAGTGTCCATAATATATTTTATTCATAAAAGCAATTAAAAGTATTTCTAATAATGTCAGTTTTATTGCATTTTTTATTTTACAATTCAGAGCACATTTTCTGTAACTGGGGGTACAGTTTCACCCAAGACAATTTAATGATTAAAATTCTCCTAGGACTTGTCCTTATAACTAATATAAACATTAAACACTACAAAAAAGAATTTCTCAAAATTTCATAAAATTAAATATATGTGGGTTAACAAAAAAATATTTTTTACCAAGATTTTGTAAAGAAAGAAAAATTAAAAAAATAATTTAACTCATTTATGAATAAATTTTAAAAGTTTCATTAAAATTCAACAATTATTTGATTTTTGCAAGAAATCCCAAATCTATGTGTTTTTCACCATAAAAAAAAGACACTCAAATTTCTTGTACTATGGTCCCTGGTTGACACCAAAGAAACAAGATTTTTGGTTTTTCCCCTTAATAATAGCAGAAAGGTGATAAAACTTTGTTTTTACTAAGTTTAGAGTATTTTTTTTTCATCATATTTTGTTAAACAAAATCACTGGAGATATCTAAATAACTGATCCTAGACATATATAATTCCATAAATAAAAGAATTACTTTAGTCTGATGAAGTCCTTCTAGAGGACGAAACATGTTACACAGAATTTTTCCACTTTGTTATTCAATTGCTTAACAATGTATATTTTAATTGTTTTGCACATTAACTTTTAATCCTTGATTAGAACTTTGAAGAGTGAAGAACAACAGATGGTAAGCACACCACCACCCTACCTATCACTACTGCTTTTCCTGTTTCACTTTATTTGCTTTATGGCATGGTAATTTTTTTTCTTCTTATTTGTCTTTTTTTCTTGTTCTTTGTCCTCCTATAAGATTGTATTGAATGGGCACTATGGGTTGTAATGGACAAGGTCAATGCTGGTCACCAGTTTGTAGCTGATTAGAATAAAGGCTTTAAAATTTAAATGGTTAATGAATTCAACATTTTTAAAAGAAATTAATTCAACATGTGGAGGAATTTTATACATATTTATATAAAGAACAGTATCACTCACAAAAGAAGAGAAAGAGAAAATTATATTTACATATATACAGGTAGTTCAAAAAAGGAAATTAAATGTGTGCGTGCATGTGTATGATGCCTATTCATTTTATATGAAATTAACTAATTGATTTGACAGGTGACTAAAGCTCCCCTTGTGGGGAGACGGGATACATTTCCTAATGACCTCATCCTGTTTTTAATTACACAGAGAGAGAGTGAGAGAAAAAGGATTTATATCACTTGCTTTTATAGTCCTGAATGAAACAACTAGTGGTCATTGTGGCAGACAAGGTGTGGTAACCACCACAATATATTGCTTTTAATATGTCCATTATCAAAGCTATATTAAAATTCTATTTTATTATTAATTTTTGATTAGTATTTCTTTCATCATAATTTCTGTTGACAACGCTTCATCTAAGAAATTCAAACGTTACAACACTGGTTTGTGGCATTGACGGGAAATAAGGAAGGTAGTTATATATTTAGATTTCAATGATTGAAAATGATGATCATCGTAGCCTAACTGTAAAGGCAGATGTCATGGTAAGACAGGCTCCTAATATGAGTCTTTTACTGGTAGTTTATTAATTTCTGGTCTTTTCTCTTTACTAAGGATTGCGGAATGACAATCTGGAAACTGTAATAAAAAACCACTGAAACTGAGAAGAAAGAAATACTAGTTAAAACTTAATAATAAGATCTCTAGAAATCAATAAAACCTGTCACTAATACTGTTAAATTCAAAACAGTAGAAAAGTTAAGAAAATCAGCAGTTGAAAAACTGATGATGGTTACAAAATGTCAAGGAGCTCATATTAAGTAAAAGAACAAAATGTTTTATTCATATATTCGGAGTATGGTATTAATCAAGTTTTTTTTTTTTTTTTTTTTTTTTAGTGCTTATATCTTTTGAATTTATAAATAAAAATTTAATAGTACTTTTTTTGCATATTAAAACCCCGATAACACACCCTACCCTCTAAAAAAGTTATCAGCAATAATTTTAATAATGATGATTAATATTATCAGGTGAAACTCACAGGATATATTACATGTATAAATATATCCTGAAAATTTTACCAACATTAGTTGGTTAAAACCAATTATAACCAAAAGATCACTTAAGTATAAGCCTGATTCTTAGAGATCCATCTCTCAACCAATACTTCCCCTTTGCACAAAAGGGCCTTTGTTTAGTGGAAACACAGCAACACCTATGGTAATACTGATAGAACTGAACAATAAACACTACCAGAGATAAATCTATGAGTCTCCATGATTAACAAAGGCCTTGTGCCACATCCTGTCTCTATAAGAAAAAAATAGATACCTATTTGAACCCTAACAATATTTACTTATAATAAATCAATATTTTAGAAAATGACCTATTCAATACTGACAGAATCAAACATTGTTCAACTTTGATGGCAAAAGGTAAATCAGTCTATCACAATGTTGCAAAAATAATGTCTTATCAATGATAAATAAGCCCAAAAGCAGCAGAGGAGAAATGAAAATTGAAAGGATTCCAAAAAGAATTCCAAAAATTACTGGCCTTTTTTGCCACAGACTCACTCTCACCAACATGACATTTCCAATTTCTAACAGAAAATTCCCTCTCGTGTTGCATTTATAAAAATCTCAATTCCACTGTGATATAAATACCTATTTAAATGTCTAATTCCACATAGACCACAAGGACTAGTGTCTGTGGAGATGAGATGAGATGAGATTATTCCTAGCTACCACTGTCATTAAACTGTCATCTGATCCATACAATTACTGGTGATAAATGCAGAAGAGAACAACAAAAACATTTATGAAGTGAAGATAAAACCTATTGCTTCAACATGGAAGCCCAGGACACTTTGTACCAATCAATATTCACTGCTATATTGCTATTTCTATGAAAAGTGTTCAAATTACATTCCTTAGTTCTATCTGTTCTAACCTTCACAACTAAGACCTGCAATGTCATGTACATTATAGCACATCACCATATTTCCCTTCAAATACCATTGGTGAGATATAAGTTCCACTCAAGCAGCTTCCTCCCACAAACTGCAGCTTTGTGAAACCGACTCCCAAAAAGATGCTTCTCCAATCATTACAATTTTAACTTGTTCATGTCTAGGTTAACCGTTATTTTCCCCACATATCCCCATAAACAGTGCTTATTACTCAGTAACCCTCTACCTTGAATGACTCTTGGGCCTTGTACAGGGTGAACATCATTGTTAAAAAGAAAATAAAAGTTAAAAAGAAAATAAAAGTTAAAAAGAAAATAAAAGTTAAAAAGAAAATAAAAGTTAAAAAGAAAATAAAAGTTAAAAAGAAAATAAAAGTTAAAAAGAAAATAAAAGTTAAAAAGAAAATAAAAGTTAAAAAGAAAATAAAAAAAAAAAAATAAAAGTTAAAAAGAAAATAAAAGTTAAAAAAGAAAATAAAAGTTAAAAAGAAAATAAAAGTTAAAAAGAAAATAAAAGTTAAAAAGAAAATAAAAGTTAAAAAGAAAATAAAAGTTAAAAAGAAAAATTAAAAACAAAATAAAAATTTAAATTTAAAAAAAAAAAATACTTTATATCATCTATTCTGTTAATATACTAAATGTTAGTCCAAATATAAAGAGGCTTACAGATGTTACATTATTCTGCATAATAATGAAAATAACTTCTATTCTGTTACTATATCACAGGTTAGTTAATTATAGGTGGTATTTTCTTCTTCACTACTTATCAAAATAGCTTCTCTTCAGTTACTTTAATGCCAATGATAGTGTGATTATCAAGTTTTGCAGGCTATTGTTGAGAGTTCTATCTTGACTGTGTCCTACTAGCTTTGATTGAAGTTCATCCTAGTAAATACCTGCTATACCAATTCCTAAAGGAAGTGCTGCAACAAATAGAAATCAATGAGTAAAAGAAATCATGAAACAGTAACTTCTAATTAGCATAAATTAACACTTGTTTTCTTAACTATAATGAAAATTATCTCCAATAAGCATGGAACCTGTCAAAAATCATCAGTAAAATATCTGTTCACTTTGACTTAATATCTGTAACTTAATTATACTATGCTGTACAAGCAGCAGAACATTAGCACAATGTTTGCCTGTTTACCTGAAATTTGGGTGTTCAAATATGGACAGGATTCCCTTGTTAATTTTAAGCATTTGTTTGCAAGTTATGAACAAAGAAAAAAAGTGAAAACATTTCTGTTCATTAGATAGATTTCATTTTTTAATGAACTTTCCAAATAAAATAAAATAAAATAAAATAAAATAAAATAAAATATTCAATATTTAAAGGATGACAGTAAGTCAACTGAAGTTGCATACAATAATGAAAAGTACATAATATATTAAGTACAAAAACTAACTGAATCAGAGACTTAAAGATTAACTCTTATCATAAAAGAAACTGACATATATGTGTGAGTGACATAAAAATCAACACTGCATGGTGGATGTTTTTTTTTCTACTTTAATTGATCAACATTGATTTGATGATTACATATGGTGTGAAGCTAACAGTTGCCATGCAGTGTTGATTTGTATGTCCACACAGTTTATATTTAAAAATATCCTCAATATTTAACATTCTTCAACAAATTTTAAACAAATACATATAGAATTTATGATATATATAGATATAGATAGATATATATATATATATATATATATATATATATACATACACACTCACGGGGAGAGGGGAATATTTGTACGCCATGAAATTTTTTAATTAACATAGTCATAACTTATGAAAAAACTTAAAAATCCATACAATATTTCTGCACCATTGCATAATGCTGTAATATGCAAAAAACAATTAGAAAACTTTGTTATAAATTAAATGATGTGTTATAAAATTTCAAGGCCAAAAAAATATCAAAAGGCTTAAATTACCTTTATTTACATAATTCTTTGTAAGATTTTGCTAAATTCTTCCAATTATTTTATTACTAGAATAATCTAGAACATTCTGCAATTCATTTATTATATAAGGTTATACCCACACACAAATCATTCACGATAATTATCATCATGAGGAAAGGCAAAAAACCATCAAATTAGCAAAAAGAATTAATCATCAAACATTATAAGGAAGGCAAAAGCTATGGGAAAATAGCAGATATCCTGAATATACCATTTACTACTATTATTTCAGTTATTGCTAAGTAAAAATTGAACTATTTGAGCATAATTCAAGGACTCACATTTGGAGAAAAGATGGCACAGCCTTTGCACTGAAGAACACAATCCCACCAGTGAAATTTGGTGGTGGCAATATCATGATTTAGGGATGTTTTTCTGCTAATGGTACGGGTAATTTAGAGATAATAGATGGTAGAATTAATTCAAAAATATACCAAGATGTTTTGGACTCTAATTTGTTTGAGTCAGTAGTAAAGCTTGAACTCCCTAATGAATGGGTTTTGCAACAAGATAATGACCCAAATTCTTTAATTTCATATAATTTCATTAATATCACAAATTTTTTCTGAATTTGTTTTTGCCTATTGCAGCATTATGTCATGGTATACAAATATTGTATGGTTTATAAAATCTAAGTTAAATAAAAAAAATTCATGGCATACAAATATTTTCCCCCCATTGTGTGTGTGCATGTGTGTGTGTGTATATATATATATATATATATATATTAAATCAATATTACCCCATGCAAGGCAGTAAAACCACAAGGGGCTACAGAATGTGGAAGAGTTAGAAACAGAAACATTAATAATGAGCAGAAAGAATAATCAGGAGGACAGTAGATTGAAATTGCATTTAATATTTTGCAGATTAAATTTGGCTGGAAAGCATGGAGCCAGAAGGGAGATCCACAAGCAAGAAGTGTGAAAAAAGAAACTTAGCATAGAATTTACTGTTACAGTTAGCCAGTTCAACTGTAAATTGATGAGATCTCGATAGCAGTCTAGTACTGTGCCTAAATTCAAAAAGTCTAGGTACCATAGCAAAGAAATTATCCGTAAAATTACCATGAGTGTATTTATAGAAAAGACAAAGAGAAGCAATCTTATGATTGTGGGAAAGTGACTGAAGCTGAGCAACCAGATCAAGACCAATAATATTGCTGATTCATCCTTAGATTTTATCACAAAGCTCCAGATAAATAGCAGGGGCACCAGACTATATGTGGCAGCAATATTCAAAGCATAGATGAATGGCAGACACATAGATATGTAAGAGAGATTCTGGAGAGAAAAATTTTCTTGCACAACACAGTGAACCAATTTTCTTAGCAGCTAACCTAGCAATGGATTCAATATAGTCTTTCCATTTCATGTCAGCTAAGAATGCTAGCCCAAGAAGGGGGAATGAGTCACTTTCCTGGAGGTTAGTATCAGCCATGTTGATGGAAGGCAACAAGGGACCTCTCAGATGATTAATGGAGAGATGTTTAGTTTTGGAGGAGTTAAAATTAACAAGCCATCTTTTGCCCCTAGTTAACAATGGACAGTCATTTTGGACATTGGCTGCCATTTTAACTTTGTTGGACTGATGAGCCTTATTATTCAAGGAGTAAATAGTTGTGTCATCAGTGTAGATACCAAGTTCAGAGCTGATATCATTCAGAAGGTCATTAATGAAAATTAATGACAGGGTAGGACCAAGGATGGAGCCCTGGGGGACACCCACATTAATACAAAAGGATCTAGATGAGTGGCCATTCAGGATAACCTTCATTTCACAATTTGATAGGAAAGACTGGATCAGTTCAAAAATGGGTCCAGAGACACCATAACTTTTCAGCTTGTGGAGAATACCTGTAGGCCAAACCCTGTCATATATATATATATATATATATATATATATATATATAAATATAAAACAAGAGGAAAACTTATCTTAGTCAATGCATTTGCCTTGATAAAGTCCCTCAGAGAAGAAAACGTGTTGGCTAAGTTTTCCTTTTGTCTCTCATATATATATATATGCATGCATATATTGAATAATATATTATATCACAAGGTATAAATTGAAATTATTAATTTTTGACTTACACTTTTTCATATTACCCTGGTCTTTTTTTTTTCATTCAGGTTGTCATAATAAAACCTGCTGCTGATAATAAAGGATAAAAATTTGAGTTTCATTTTAAGTTTATTCTTTATTTCTGATATATAAAGCTTACTTAATTGTCATAGAATAAGTGTAAAATTGAGACAAGAATTGTGATTAAAAATAAAAATGAAGGAAATAAAATAAGACCAATAGTAACAATGCTTTCTCTAAGAAATTTACATAAGAAACTATTCAATTAAAACCAATTTGACCAAAAAGGATGAAAGAAATACCTAAAACCATATTTGCAAGTAGTCAGTATTTTACTAATGAACAAATATTGTTTACTTTTAATATTTCAATGTTTATTCACATCATTAAAGAATCATGCTTAGCAGCTGATTTTTATGTAAATTTGCCCAACTCGGCATTTACTTTTGTCTAGTCAATATTCAAATACTAAAAGATGAAAATAACTATTAAAAACAATCATATAAAATCAATATTTTGAATAATAATGATGCAAAGCTATAAATTTTTTTATTATTCTCAGAACACTATAACTATCAGAATTTTTGACATTTATACAAAATTCTGGTGTCAAGACAGGGTCTAAAAAACAATAACCAAGGCATCTTACATGAATTTGCAGTCTTCAACATATAACTATCAACTACTACTGCTACTAATACTATTACTATAGAAATAAACATTGGGTATTGCTACTAAGGAAGTAATACTCTCCTTGTGTGACTGACTCTCACTGACTATCCCTTTGGCAGTTCTAGTCATAATTATGATGTAGCTTCTCAGATATATTACTTTACTGCATAATTTCCCATGAGTAAAGTCAGGTATGAAAAAATAAAATTAGTCATTGTGCTCTGCATTTCAGTTTGTCTCAATTTCACACATTTTATTTTAAATTTAATTTGAAACATTAGCTGCCAATTAATTTCCTTAATTAGTCATACTTGCCTAATATGCAAAAAAGAGTTGAATAATATTTAACTGATAGTCATATCCAACAGAGGTTTCCACTGATCATAGTCCTCTATAGTTTAATTTTCTGCAGTCAGTGATCCATCATCAATATGAAGAGAATCTTGACTAAAGTTAAAGATCAGAAAAGGATTGATTGAAATATTATGGAAACGATGAAAACAACAAAGAGAGTAAAATCAATCATGCTAACAATTCTTGAAATGGTAACCCATTTCAGAATTATAAAAGGTAAACATATCAGTCTCTGAATGCCAAGTTCAGAAACTGGTAAAATATTGACCAATCACACCTGGACATATAAGATTTACTCCTTTTTTTTTTTTTAAAGATTAAAAGGTATCAACCAACAATACATTCATAGAATAAGGCTAGATAAAAACTGTATGACAGTACAATTTTAAAATAAGATATACCAGGTAAAATGGATTCATTTGACTGAAAAATCTAGCTTATAAAACTTGCTTTGTCACAACCCACAAGTCTAAACATCTTCTAAATGTTCTACTTATAAACAGTAAAAGTCAAAGATTCACTCCTTCTGAGAGAACTACTAAGTGAAGATGAAACAGTTGAAACATCACAAAAATCCATTATGCAAAAATATATAAAGAAATGACACAAAAAATAAAACCAATACAAAAAAAAGACTTGCTATGAATAAGAGGTAGATTGCAGTAACTGATACTCAGACACTTCAAAGAGAATGAAAAGCAAAGAAATCAATGATGTACATTTACACATGACCCAGACAAGATTTCTTAACACATATGTAGATCTCTTTAAATATGTGAATACACAAGTAAATGGTTTTTAGTCTATGGGAACCCATTATAACAAAATTAATAATTTCTAAATAACATATTTTGATTAGATTCTTTTGATGGCCTTAACTGCGTATTAGTATTTTATATACCATTTACACCAACCAAAGAAGCTATTTGGTATCAAAATTGTTTATGCTTATTACCAAACTGACAATATTCTTTATACCAATACAGAGTATAAAAAAAAAGGATACATATAAAGGGGATATTGATTGGGGCTAAATTCTTCATAAAAATGAACCTACTCCTGCCTCTGGAATAAATGGTGGTAGACATATGCTTATTAATATTTTTAAAATCCTTTATTAGAACCCTACTTTTTGTTAAAGTTCCATGATGGCAAACAATGCATGTCCTGAAAAATTAATGTTTATTGATCTTGATTGTGTATCAATTGTATATTCCATTACAAGGTTTCCTAATCTGGAAATGAGCAACTGAACAGAAAATCATGAGCCATATAGAATTTTGAGTATTAAAAAGGTATTTCAACATATGCTACCCCAAAAAAAATATTTAAAGGAGATATGCAAAGAACCTGCATTAAAAAAAAAAAACAACAAACAGGAGGTTAAATAGGAATAACTGGATTACCTTCTTAAATAATATATAAATATTCCCACAAACAAGGAATATTTCAGTATTTTCTATAGTTTTGAGAAAGGTCATTAACATTCAAATAGTTCTTCAAATGAAAACATTTGTTTTTATATATAAATCAGATAAAGAAAGACTAAGAACAACTTTACCAGTAACATTAAGAAGTGGTCACAGGATAATTTTTGTTTAATATAAAATAGTTTTTACTTTTTTTTATATCACATTGGTCATCTCAAATTTATCAAGGCAGGAAAAGTGCCCATCAAAACATAATTTATCAATCACTGTATACTTTTGAATATTTACTATACAGGTGGGCAATGTAAATTTTTTCCACTTGAAAGTGGGCAAAGACACAAAAAAGGTTGGGAACACTTATTCTATTACTTTACAAATCTTAGAAACTGAAAGACCCCCCCCCCTTTTAATTAATAACTGCCCTTCCACCATTTAGTCAAGCATACACTTGTACCTAAAAAAGGAAGTTATGATTTTATTTTTAGTTTATTAATACCATTTATTTATCATAGATTTAAAATTACAAAATTAAATGATGACATGCAAAACATTTCTTCAATGTCTACAGATATTTTCATGAACTGAGATTAGTCTGTTAAAGAATTAACATTTATTAATTAAATGTTGAGTCACAAAACTTATGCCAATGTCATATCAATTTATTTCACTTGGAGAATTACAATAGGAATTGTTGAAGATACATTGTTTTAGAAATTGGGTTAATCCATTTAAAAGCAACATATAAATAATTAACTTCTTAAGTAAAAACAATATAAAGTCACTCCTTTTAAGTAAAGTCATTATATAAATAGTTAATCCACTTAAGAGCAATATATAAATTTCTCAATATTAAAAGCTGCCCTTTAGGAATTAAATGTTTTATCTTCTTTACAGACATCACTTGCATGTGGTATCTATACAAAAAATATCACTTAGATTGTTACAATAAGACTGGCTTTCTACTCCAATTTATAAATTGTCATTTGCAATAGAACTTTTACAAGTATACAAATAGAGTTAATTAATAACAAGTCTTAACATATGAAAAGACTAAGCAAGTATTTAATATTTACCCATGAGCTCAAAATCGTACCTAACATGGCAAGCAGATATCACAGAATAATTTACTATTCAGTACCCTACCAATATGACCTTGTGAAAATGGTATTCACCTTTTTCTTCCTCTATGTATCATGTCCCTTCAGGACATGGGCAATCATGGTTCTCCAAAGCTTCCTTGTGACTCTTAGGTTTTTCTCATTTCACTAAGGTTCCCATCATACATTCACATATCTTTCTTCCTCTACATGTTTTTTTTTTTCTTTCCAATTTCAGTTTATTTGATGTAAGTCTATTTATTTCATTATTAATTTTTTTTTTTTTTGCATTATACTCTGTTCTGTTATTGTCATTTATTTTAAATATTTGTCCACATACATAGTTTCATTTAATGCCTTCTGTCTCCAAACAGGTCAGTTTTGGTAGCTGTTGAATCTTTTAAAAAGAGAAGTTTTTTTTTGTTGTTTTTTTTTTAATGTATCTACCTTATCTGTGAAGTGTTCTGAGGATGGAGAGTGCAACACTGAGATCCTAAGACATATTGGGAGGGGCAAAGATGCATTTCAAAAGCTAAGCAGATTATTAAGAGACAGAAATTTATGGCAGTGAATACTGGGCAATCTCCTCAAAGATGAAGAGATTTGAAGCAACAGAAAAGTGGCTCTACAGAAAGATGCTGAGCAAAACAAGGTTTTGGAGAAAATGGAAACAAAAAGGAAATTTATACATAACATCAGGAAGAGGCAGTTTAAATTTCTGTGACATGTAATGAGGAAGGAGAGCTTGGAAAACCTGATACTCACAGGACAGATTGAATGAAAGAGGGACAGAGGAAAGCAATGCATAACATACTTGATGAGCTTGAGCAAATAGATGGTAGGGCAGGGTTTGGGAGAAATAAGAAAAAACAAAACTTATTAAAGGGCAGGAAGATGTGGAGGACCTTGATCGCCTAAGCTCTGAAGGGATACAGCACATAAAAGAAAATCTTGAAAGAAAAAATGTTTAACTTTGTTTCTCAATCTGCTTGCAACTTGACAAGTATTTCTTTGTTCATCTGTTTTACATCCCAACACATCTGGCTAGGAGCAGAAGTAGATTTAGCTATAAAAATCTCAAGGATAATTCCTCTTTTTCAGGAATGCCAACTTACCAAAAGAGGAGATATTTGACCAACTAGATTGGATTTTCTGTACAGGATGATATAATTTAAATAAGGTGTATTACGGCAACAAGAAAACAAACATGTTTGATAGAATTCTTGCTGCTGAAATACACCTTATTTAAATTATATGATCCTACAGCAAACAAAGACACCAACACCACAAAATTTTGATGTTCTCTCATAGAAAGAGAGATCAAAACATCCAAGGATAAATTGATTTTATCAAATGTGAAAATGCCAGAATTAAAAAGTAGTTGTGTAAAGATACAAGAATAATCCTTAAAAACGAATGGAGCAACATTCAAAAGTACTGGGGGGGAGATTATCTATAATTTTCAAAATGTGTGTGTGTGCTTGGATGTTGTTTGTGTTTCCACAGTTTTCATCCGATTTCAATGAAATTTTTTTCTTTGATAGATAAATCTTCAGTGCCAGTTTTCAGTTCAAATTGTCTAGAAAAAATTACAACCATGAAGGTGAAAAAAAATCAAAAAACCTGATTTTTTACACTTTGCGCAAAAATCAAAGGCAAAATTTAATGTCTGTAAAAAACAGCATACAATCAATTTAGAGAGGTGAAAAATCAAAAAAACTGATTTTTTACACTTTGCGCAAAAATCAAAGGCAAAATTTAATGTCTGTAAAAACAGCATACAATCAATTTAGAGAGATGAAATCTAACACAAAAGATTATTATAATTATAAAAAAAATTATATTATATATAAAAATTACCATATATTATTATGATGGTCTATGGAAGATGTTCCTCTTCCTTGCAAGATTGAGAATGTAAAAACAGCCCTTTTCGGGGCTACCCCCCATTCAATTTGTTAACCCCGCCATTTGGGAATGTGCCTCAGTTGCACCCAATTGTTGTTACTGATATTGATTTTCAGGTGGGCTGACTTTAAACTTAAATTGAACAGCAAAAATTCCCAGTAATGAAACACCCGGTCAAAGACAGGTTATACCGCTAGTATAAAATAAGAGTTAATATGAATTTTAGCAAATTTATCTATAAAACAAACAACTTATTTGGAAATTTGAATGTTTTAATAAAAAAAAAAATTGATGGATAGAACTTGTCTATATTATTAAACAAAACCTGATTGAGAGAATTCTTACTGCCAAAATACACCTTTCTCTGTGTGTGTGTGTGTATATATATATATATATATATATATATATATATATATATATATATATATATATATATATATACTATAATTAGTATTTTTTTTTCTCTAACTTTTGCTTAAAGTTACTCTAAAATTATTACTATTTTTAGAGTTCTCTTTTTGGTCTGGCAACACTAAACAATGTTTTTATTACATTAATAAATACAAAAATATATTTAAAGCCCTACACATGAAAACCCTATAAGGATTTAAAATATCAATTTCATATATGATGTTATTTTTTATAGAATGTACTAGTACTTTATATAAGTGGAAAAAAAACTACAAATTCCATCTCAACTTCTAAACAAATATATCTCATGTCTATTAGAGATTTTACAAGTACAAAAAGAAATTAATTGCCAGAGCATATAATGAGAAAGTTGCTTGGTTTAAGAACCAACTGACATAACCAAGTAAATGTGGCTTGAATATGCAAGCAGCCATCTAAAAACTACTTCTACTAGATGCCAGTTTTTTTTAACCAATTATTGTGCTTATGCAACTTGGAATTAAACCTCCTTCTGTACCTTTGATGAAATGTTCCAAAGGAAATCAAACTGAGGAAATAGACTTTCATTTTCAATTTGCCTTTTGGTAAAATTCTGAAAATACTTTAAGAAATTTGGAAATTGGATTTAGAATTGAAAATCTTTTGTAATTCCTTTTCTATATGTTCATCTGTGTAGAATGTATAGATGGATATATAGTTTCATTCAATTTTCTTTAGATAATCTTAGATATTCATGCTGACATGGAAAGAGAAAAAAATAAAATAAAAAAAAATAAAAAATAAAAAATCACTCAGCATTGCATATTCTGTCATCATAATCATAACAGTTTGGGTAATGATGAAATGAAAAAAGAAAATGAATTCAGAAGATAAATGCATTCATTTTCATTTTATTTTTTATACTATAGTTCACTAAATAAAAGATTCAAGAGCCACTCAAAGTAGTGGCTTGCTGTTAAAATGGTTATAAATGAAGTGTGTGACATGAATAAATCTTCATAGCAAATTCCTTTCTTACAATGCGCTACGGCAAATTCCCTTCTTACAATGCGCTACGGCAAATTCCTTCTTACAATGCGCTACGGCAAATTCCCTTCTTACAATGCGCTGCAACAAATTCCCTTCTTACAATGCGCTACGGCAAATTCCCTTCTTACAATGCGCTACGGCAAATTCCCTTCTTACAATGCGCTACGGCAAATTCCCTTCTTACAATGCGCTACGGCAAATTCCCTTCTTACAATGCGCTACGGCAAATTCCCTTCTTACAATGCGCTACGGCAAATTCCCTTCTTAGAATAAAGTATAGTAAATTCCCTTCTTAGAATAAAGTATAGTAAATTCCTTTCTTAGAATAAAGTATAGTAAATTCCTTTCTTAGAATAAAGTATAGTAAATTCCTTTCTTAGAATAAAAAATGGCATTTTTATTCTAATTTTATAGTTCTTAACTATGTAAACAAACAAGATTGTTGAAACTAACACTGTACAATTCCTGTAGCTCATCTATGTATCTTCTTTTATCCCATTATTTTTCCCAATGCATCACAGTATGTGAAAACTTCATTTAGAAGAAAGGACTCAATGTACATGCTGCTCTCTACTTCAAATCTTCACTGCCACAGGCCTGAAACACTATTTCACTGGGTCTCTTACAAGACACAAGAGGCAGTTGTAATAAGCATACAAAAACCCTTGAAGGATTTTTCAATGATTTAAATAATTTTCCATGAATTTTCATTTGTTAAATCATTATTTGATAAGTATAAAAAATAAATTCATTGCAAGAGTATATAGTGAGAATGTTATCTTGTTAAAGAACCCAATAATACAAATGAACATATGTATACATGTATGCAGATATACATGTTTGTTTGTCCAAGACAGAAGAATGTATTTTGCCTGGATCCCAAATGGATTTTCCCCCCACTTGTAATTTTAAAATCTACTTTTCCTTAGTTAAGACAAATTTAAACTTTGTAAACTAAGCATTTGAAAAAAGAGTGTGTGTGTGTGTGTGTGTGTGAGTGAGTGAGTGAGAAAGATAAAGATAAAGAGAGAGAGAGAGAGAGAGAAAGAGAGAGAGAAAGATAAAGAGAGAGAGAAAGATAAAGAGAGAGAGAAAGATAAAGAGAGAGAGAAAGATAAAGAGAGAGAGAAAGATAAAGAGAGAGAGAAAGATAAAGAGAGAGAGAAAGATAAAGAAAGAGAGAAAGATAAAGAAAGAGAGAGAGAGAAAGATAAAGAAAGAGAGAGAGAGAAAGATAAAGAAAGAGAGAGAGAGAAAGATAAAGAAAGAAAGAGAGAGAGAAAGATAAAGAAAGAAAGAGAGAGAGAAAGATAAAGAAAGAGAGAGAGAGAAAGATAAAGAAAGAAAGAGAGAGAGAAAGATAAAGAAAGAAAGAGAGAGAGAAAGATAAAGAAAGAAAGAGAGAGAAGATAAAGAAAGAAAGAGAGAGAAAGATAAAAGAAAGAAAGAGAGAGAGAAAGATAAAGAAAGAGAGAGAGAAAGATAAAGAAAGAGAGAGAGAAAGATAAAGAAAGAGAGAGAGAAAGATAAAGAAAGAGAGAGAGAAAGATAAAGAAAGAGAGAGAGAAAGATAAAGAAAGAGAGAGAAAGATAAAGAAAGAGAGAGAAAGATAAAGAGAGAGAGAGAGAAAGATAAAGAAAGAGAGAGAAAGATAAAGAAAGAGAGAGAAAGATAAAGAAAGAGAGAGAAAGATAAAGAAAGAGAGAGAGAGATAAAGAGAGAGAAAGATAAAGAAAGAGAGAGAGAGATAAAGAAAGAGAGAGAGAGATAAAGAAAGAGAGAGAGAGAAAGATAAAGAGAGAGAGAGAAAGATAAAGAGAGAGAGAGAGAAAGATAAAGAAAGAGAGAGAAAGATAAAGAAAGAGAGAGAGAGATAAAAAAGAGAGAGAGAGAAAGAGAGAGAGAGAGAAAGAAAAAGAGAGAGAGAAGATAAAGAAAGAGAGAGAAAAGAAAGAAAGAGAGAGAGAAAGATAAAGAAAGAGAGAGAGAAAGATAAAGAGAGAGAGAAAGATAAAGATAAAGAGAGAAAAGAGAAAGAAGAGAGAAAGAAAGATAAAGAGAAAGAGAGAGATAAAGATAAAGAGAGAGAGAAAGATAAAGAGAGAGAGATAAAGAGAGAGAGAGAAAGATAAAGAGAGAGAGAGATAAAGAGAGAGAGAGATAAAGAGAGAGAGAGATAAAGAGAGAGAGAAAGATAAAGAGAGAGAGAGAAAGATAAAGAGAGATAGATAAAGAGAGATAGATAAAGAGAGATAGATAAAGAGAGATAGATAAAGAGAGATAGATAAAGAGAGATAGATAAAGAGAGATAGATAAAGAGATAGAGAGAGGTAAAGAGATAGAGAGAGGTTTCAATAAAATAACAAGTATATATGTAAAAAAAAAATCTATTCAAATAATATTACAATACATTTAGAAGAGTTTCATCCCTATATATAATCAAAGAAAGAGCCTTCAAATTTAGTATTCATTTGTATTGGACCCAAGAGAAAGCTTTAATATAAACAGTTTTTTTTGTTTATGGAAAAGTAATGGTTACATTTCTCTTCTGTTATATAAATTTTTTATAGTAACTATTACTGTTTGTAACCATTCAATGTAAAAACTATAATTTATTCACAGAAAAAAAACTAATTTATTCACAGAACAATTTTTATACAAAAATATGATTTATGTTTTTCCTAGTATGCTAAGAATGACTAGAATGTACTTTGCTTATCTTTTCTTTATTACTTATTTTTATGTATATCTTTACAAAGTTACTGTAAACAAAACCACCATGACCAGAGTCAATGAAAATAAACCTTGACATATGTGAATAATAATGATAAATTTTTGATTCACAATAAGAATGTAAAAAAGGCACCTCTTAGTTATTTTCTTTTGTTTTACTTGCGTATAAGAAAGATAATATATCTCCAACAGTTTGACATAACTTGACTGACAGAAATAATACATGCCAAAACCCAATCATAGTACTAAGAAGTAATTTTTTCAGTCAACATAATCAACTGCTAGCCAAAGTCTTGACTTCTTAGCTGGCAGAGACATGTACATTATTTATGTTCCATTAATTAAAGGATTTGTATAAAGGTAAGGACTTTTGGAATTTTTTGAGGGATTTTTTTCTCTTCATATACTTACTGATCAATAATGAGTCTAAAAGAAAAACAATGAAAACAAAACAAAAAAAAAAGAGTAAATTAATCAAATCCAGGAACATCCGTTTGCAAAGGAAGTGAAAACGGGCAACAATTTTTTGAATTATAAAGAAGAATACAGTATTAGTGAATGAAATGGTTAAAAATAGAAATTAAGGAACAGAGAAAAGGAATGAGAGAGAAAGAGGGTGTGAAAAGGGGACGAGAGAGTGAAAAGGGTAAAGAGAGTAAAAAGGAGAGAAGAAAAATAAAGAATGGTTTTATGCAAAAAAGAAGAACCACAAAAGAACTGAATACTGAAGAACAGAATCAAAGCACAAGACAAAATAATGAAACAATCAATGAGTAAATCAAAAAGAAAGAATACAGAAAAATGAATAATGAAAGACAATGAAAAAGCAAAAGGAACCCCCCAAAAACTCAAAGAAAAGCCATGAAAGATGAAATCAAAGAATAGAAATAATTTTAAAAAAGTGAAGAACAAAGAAAATTCAGTTATGGTAAAACTAATCTGGATATATGTGTGGCATAATTCTAAATTGCTAACAAGTGGAGAACAGAAAACTTTTTAAGCAAAACAAAAGCCAGAATGAAAAGGTCAGTTGTAGAAAGCTGATCTATTCAACATGTCAATCTTAAGTATGTTAAAGTGTTGACCTGTCAGATGTGATCCAAAATTCAAATGCAGTTGATTTGAAACAGGATATGTTAAATACAAGTACATTCTAAAAAGTAAAGACTAAGTTTTTTGTGTAAAGTGTGTGTGTGTGTGTTAATATACCTACATATAAAATACTATGAATAGGTTAAAGCAAAAGCAAAAGCTTTGAAAAGGAAATGCTACAATTTTGTACAGATGCAAGCAAATAGATTTTATACTTTGACAAAGTATAAAATCTATTTCATCAACCAGAATATAATTTTAAGTTTTAATATGAGATTATATTTAAATAGCCTCTGATCAAAGTTTGTTTTTGGGTTTTTTTTGGTTTTTTTTCCATTACAAATCAGCAAATATATTTCACTTTTCAGGTATACTGTTCTGTAAGTTATTTATAAGTTCACTATTCATCCCTGCACTGAATATTGCTGCCACATCTTGTCTGGTGCTTTTGCTATATATTTTAAAATTCTTAACAAAATCCAAAGAAAAATCTACAACTTTATTAGATTTGACATCTAGGCTACAGTCACTTTTCCACCACTGTTACATTGCTACCTTGTGCTTTTTCTGTATTCTCATGGGTGCTATTCTAATGTGCTTTCCTCTTTGGTACTTTGACTTCAGCAATTTAAGCGTAGTACTACATTGGCAGCTAGATTTCACCATTTTACTTTTGAAATAGATGTAACGGTAAGTTCCATTGTAATAGTTTCTTCTCTTACATTTCTCAGCCATGGAACTTTTCTAGCTTCCTGCAAACCATGATCTTCAGAAATTTAAATGCAATATCAATTGCCATCTTTTGCCTTTTTTGAAACCTGTTCTTTTATTGTCCTTTCTCATCACTAACATTTTCTCATTTTCATACACTCCTAGTAACTCCTTGTTTCTTAGTAGCTTTATTGCCTTGCTTGGGGGTGAAATTATTAAAAACAACTATTTGATGAATGCATATATAAGTGGGATTGGCGCCAAGTAGTAGGACATAAACAAACAGAAGATATTAAATTTTTGGCTCTCAGACATAGAAAACTAGCAATATAACCCGTTTTTGACCGGATCTTTCATTACTGGGAATTTTTGCCATTCAATTGGAGCAGTTTAAGTTTAAAATCAGCCAACCCAAAAATCAATATTAGTAGCAACATTTGGGTGAAACATATCCCCAAATGAGGGGTTAACAATTTGAATAGGGAGGCTGAAAAGGGAACTGTATAATAATATTATTGTAATAATTTATTTATTTCTATTAGTTTTTATGAAAGATATATATCCAAGAACAGATAGTAAATAGTAAAACATTGCTGAGAGTTATAATGGACAGGAAGTAGTGGAGAGCCATTGTCACCAACAATTTGGACTCAAAACTGCCACTGAAGAATTATCTATCAAACAAAAAAATTTCATCAAAATCAGATGAAAACTGAAAATTCATAAACAACATCCAATCACACACATACACACATATTTTGAGAATTATAGAAATAGAAAATAGTAAGAGGGGAGAGAGAATCCATTCACATATACATATAAGGAACTGCTGAAAAGTTTCAGGATGTACTAAGAAGCTCTTAATTAAAAATGTTTATTTTGCTCAGATTTTGGCAAGTTGACCAAGGCCAAGAATTTTTCAGCATCCCTGTGTCAAAGTGCAAGAGGTCTTGATATTACCAAATCAAAGAACAGAATACAAAAAACTTCAAATTCCAATTCCGTTTTTATCCATTTTGTACATAATGTCCAAGAAAAAGCATAAATTCAACACATCTTGTTCTGTCCCATCATGTGTCATCTTGAGGGTGTTATCAGTATGCCACAGAGAGAATCATGGGTGCATAACTGGCTAATCCATGCACCTAAAAGTACTGTAACTATCCAAGCAGTAGCAGTAAATGACTGTTTATGAGTAGATACAAACCAATTCATCTTCTTCTCTGTACCATGTACCTTTAGGATGTAGGTAATCATGACTCTACAACTGCCTGTCATTTGTAGCCCTTAGTAAAGTGCTTTTTTTCATTATATCATGTAATCCCGGTTCTGCAACCATTTGCATTAGCTCGTTAGTAAGTCTATGTGCTGCTTTCCTCTTATAACCTGTGAGTATCAAATTTTCTAAACCCTTTTTCATCATTATGTGCCGTAAAAATTTCAACTATCTCTTTCTGATGCTATGTGTAAGTATCCTTTTCATTTCCATTTTCTCTAAAATTTTATCATTGCTCATTGTGTTCAGTCCATGGTATTCTCAGCATCCTTCTGTAGAACCACATTTCCATTACCTCAAGTCTTCTCCGTCTGTGATGAGATGATTGCACACACACACACACATTTACTAGTTTAAAGTAATGTTAAAAAAAAGTAGTTTTAAAGTAATGAAGTACTCAAAATATCTATTTTAACTTTGCTAACTTATAAGCTACAATAGAAGTTTTGATGGTCATAAATTGTATACATTTTGTAACAAACATTTTATTACTCATCTATCTTGAACATATCCAGTCATTTTGAATATCTCTAAAACCAGCTGTATAGCCTTGATATAATCGGAATGTACTACTGTGTGTCTGTGTGTGTATATGAGAGAGAGAAAGTGAGAGAGGAAAAAAAAAACACTCTTATAATTACGCAGTTAGCTGGCACAGAGTGAGCATGCACAATGCATGACCGTTACATATACAATTAATGAAAAAGTAGACACTTCATATCTGTAGAGTTTTATTTTTTTTGACAAAACATCACATCATCCAGAACAATCAATCTCGCACCAACCACCATTAACATCAGTCTTTGCTCCCTGTAATTTCTGGCTTTTTTTAAAGCAAAATGAAATCAACATAGAAACACTAAAAAGGATAAACCGATGACATAGTTGATGGTAATCCCATAACAGGACTTTGCAAAATGCTTTGAAAAGTGAAAGGGACAATTGTATAAGTTTGTGAGGTTCTAAGAAGATTACTATTTTTGTGAATATTAAATATTTTCCAGACAGACACAGATATATATATATATATATATATATATATATATATATATGTGTGTGTGTGTGTTTGTAAAAATTCACTTATAAATACATGTCTGTAAAAAGACAATATGAACAAACACAAATGAAAAACTTATTTACCAATGTGTTTTGTCCTCTGAAACATTAGTAAAAAAAAATTTTCAGTCTCTCTCTCTCATATATATATATAATTTTAATAAAAAGAAAGAGCAAAAGGAAAATTTACTTATACAATGCTTTTCATTCTTTGACAGACTTCAAAAGCAAATGTAGATCATTTGAGAAAAAACATTTATACATAGAGAAAATGTATGGTCGAGAAAAAAATAACGTTGGTTTTCAAATTTTAATTTAAAAACATAAAATATTCAAAAAAATTTTTTACACACTGCATATATATATATATATATATATATATATATATATATATATATATGTGTGTGTGTATATGTGTACACACGTGTTTCAAACATGCTCAGAATATTTGATACTCCTGTCAAATATTTTAATAATTCATATTTATAAAACAAGGTAAATTACATAGAAAATGGACAGCATTACCATTTTGCTAGTAGAAATAAAAATTAGTACTTAGTATCCTATTAGACAATCAATAGTTTATACATAAATAATCACCAGAAAAATCTTGTTCAGTTATCATGATATTTCCTATTATAAAATATCAGTAGAAAAACAAGTTCAAAATGACTGATTCTATGAATGCATGGGGAGTTTTAAGTTTTATCGCTTTCTATACTAATGTCTGATAATCAGGATTCAAATTGCTTTGTCCTTTTTATTCACTGGCATATTAATTATCTACAAGGGTACCATCAAATATTACAGGCATCAGATTCAAGAAGAAACATATACAAGAAGAACACTTCTTTTTTTATTTTTTAAATTGATTTCACCCCAAGCAAGACAGTAAAGCCACTAAGGCATTACTGGGTGTGGAGGAATTGCAAACAGAAACATTACTAATAAGCAGGAAGAGAAAAGAGGACTCAGGAGAATAGTAGATAGTGATTGACATTGCATTTAAATTTTTGCAGATGAAAATTGGCTGGAGAGCATAGAGCCGAGAGGGAGTTCCACAAGCAAGAAGTATGAGAAAAGAAACTGTTAGCATAGAATTTACAGCTGCATCTAGCCAGCTCAACAGTAAATTGATGAGATCTCAATGCTAGTTTAGTACTGCACTTAAACACTTGGCAGAAATTGGCTTTTAAAATTAATTGAGGATTATGTACGATTATTTGCGGTTTTTTTTTCTAAATTTTCTTCATCTAGTTATTTATGAAAAAGTTATTAATTGTAATTTGTCAAAGTAGTAAGAATCCATAACTCATGAACACCACCTGTTAGTATCAACAATAAAAGCTTGTCTGTATTTTAGTAAATCTATAAATATTTTGTTAAAAATTTGTTTCATGTATGGAGGAAAAGTGCTCAATATTAGAAATGTTTAAAAAGATATAGAGGGAGGGAACATAATTATCAGCACTGACTGTTAGTTTCATGCATCAGTGCACGCTTCAGACCTTGTCTTGGGAGGGGTATATATATATATATATATATATATATATATATATATATATATATATATGGGCACATGGCCGAGTGGTTAGAACATTCACTTTCTGACCATGAGTCCTGGGTTTGACTCACCATAGTCGGTTTGTCAGGAAGGAGACTTTCTGATGTTATCATTCTGGAGGGGGTGATTCCAGCATGCAGCACTTTTGGAAAGTGCCTGAAGACCATACCACAGGTTGACCCAAGCCTTGTGAGGGAAAATGGGTAGATGGAACCCTTGGGGTCCATCAATAGCTGTGCTAGCACAAAGTCACAAGTTATCATGACTGAGGGTTTGAGTGTGCTGGCCTTGTTCAGATTGTTAATCACGCTAGATCACATGCTCTCTCCCAGAAACTGTAACTAAGGTCTGCTCAGCATAGTTGCAGTATAAACCACAGGTTGGTTCTGTGGATGCTGAACAAAACACAAATGTGCTTGAGTGAGCGTCTGCAATAGGGATTGTCTAGCCTCCCTAATAGACAGGTATCTTCAAATATAAGTAGCCAGGTATTATATATATATATATTACATACAGAGTGAACCAAAAGTAGGTGGACAGTAGGTTGAATAGGGTCTGTGTTAATGTTATATTATAACGATAAGAGCAGTCCATATGTACCTTGATGAAACATTTTGTGAGAAATAGAATGGCCGAAGTGTTGGTGATTTGAAAAATTACATCAGAGTTGCATTTCAAGGAATTAATACCCAAAGATGCTTGTGCAAAAATGTTTGTCAAAACATAGAAGGTAAACTTCAAAGCTGTGTAAATTGTGACGGATACCAGTTTCAGCACCTGCGCTGATAAAATTTTCAGTGCTTTTTATTGTATTATTGTTCACAATAAAATTTAATTTTACATGTAATAATTTTTTATCAAAATTTAATTGTATCAGTATGTAATCTCAAAGTAAATGTTATTTAATGTTCATCTACTTTTGGTTCACCCTGTGTGAGTGTAGCCACACTGATGAGCTGTGATACAGCAAAATAGGCTGTCTCTGATGACTATATATATATATATATATATATATATATATATATATATGGATCAGAATCTGACAGAATGATGAGACAAAGAAGTAGTAGGAAATGTTTATCAATTTAACATATTTTACTTTTATTAAAGCTTTGTCTTCTTTTTCTCCATATCTCATTCTCTGATGAAACTTTAATAAAGATGAAACATGTTAGATTGATAGACATTTCCTATTTCTTCTTTATCATATCTACATATATATATATACATATGTGTGCGTGTGTGCACACACATTCAAATCCAGATTAATTTAGAGAAAGAATGTTTTAGATTTTTTTCCAACCCATTGAAAGTTGGGATATGAAATGTTACATAAAAACTTAAAATATGCTTCCCAAGAGCTCATCTAATATCAAGATAAAATCTAAACAAATAAAAATAAAATAGCTAAGGAAACTAAATCCAAACAAGTTTTGTTAATGATAACATAAGTTATGTCTTATATTTTTGTAATAAGTTTGTTCTTGTTGAGATGGAAACTAATTCAACAACAAGAAAAACTCATGAAAAACTATAAAACCTAACGTTACTTTATTATCTTTAAAAAAAACTTGTTTAAATAAACATTTGTTGCTAAG
Organism: Acanthosepion pharaonis; assembly: GCA_903632075.3. Taxonomy (NCBI): domain Eukaryota; kingdom Metazoa; phylum Mollusca; class Cephalopoda; order Sepiida; family Sepiidae; genus Acanthosepion; species Acanthosepion pharaonis. The sequence goes on along the minus strand of CAHIKZ030004155.1, from coordinate 1,105,525 downwards.
ATAAAACCAAGGGAGGTAAATCTTATGCTGACTTCTATTTTCAGAATTCTAATCTAATAAAAAAAATATAACACTTGTTTGTATTTTATGGGTATATTATTGAGTGTTATGTGCTGGATTTATAAGCCAAGGAGCACCAAAAAGATAGAGAAATTAGTGCACATTCTTTTGTATACAGCAGAAGTTCATTTACTATAAGTATTGCTGTTCAGAGAATTACATTACTGAAAATCTGTACTCAGGTAAATTTCTTCATATAAAAAGAGATCCAAGCAAATCCTGAAATAGATGAACTGAACGAGACAAAATTGTACAATGATCTTTTAACAAACTCATTGTTCTTATAATTAGCTACTTGTTCGAAATCCCATCTGCAACAAGAGCTGGGCTATAAATCAGCTCAAGATAATAATGTCATTGAATTCTCAAAGGCTCAAATAAAAAGATCAAATTAGAAAGAACAGATCAGATTAACTTGACTTGCTTCTCATCATTACAAGTTTCTCAGAAGACAATTTCTTGACAATTTCACTCTTTGTTTTAACATCTACAGGGAAAAACTTAAGATAGTACACATTGTAATGGTGTACACAAGGCCTGTATCAAAGCAGAATACAGTGGTAGAGCTCAAGTCCCCTGATGATAAAGCTTGAGCTATTGTCTCAAGAACAGAAGGATTTTACTGGGCCAAAAAACAAATCAATCTTTATGTATGAGGTATATGAAAAGAAATCAATTAGAAAAATTTTGTTTGTAAAAAATAGTGTGTATGTATGGGATAACAATATATAAATTTTTATATATCAAGAACAGTTAGGGAGGGAAGATGCATGACAAAGTGGGAAAAAGTTTTTGTATGACACGTTTCATCCCTTAGGGCTTCATCAGACTAGGTTTGTTTACAGTGATGCATGCACACAAACAAGAGATGCTGGGAATTTTAAATTTAGAAAAAAAATAATTTTTTTTTTAAATGTGTTTTGGATATATAATCTAGCCAATTTTATTTAGACTTTTTATCATCTTTGTTATTAAATTAAAAGCAAAAATAATTCAGTAAAACCAAAATGTTTAGAAAGTGCTTTAATCGATAGCTCATCCCCAGTAAATTTGTGTTCAGGTTCTTACAATGTTCTCACCACAGATCTGTTATCACAATGTGGGACATTTAATAACAAAGATGATGGAAACAAAAAGAAAAAGAATCTACAGAAAAGTGACTAGATTAAATACCCAAGACACATTAAAAAAGACTAGTCCAACAAAGTCCTAAAGGATGGAATGAGTGACATAAAACCATTTTCCACTTTGTAATACATATTTCCTCCAAATATATATATATATATATAAAACAATTGCAGCGTCATTTTATAAACATGTCTTATTTAAAAGAACAGACATTCTATGTCTATTTAATTTACAAATTTAAATGCTGCAGATGCAAAAATTATCCAAAATCTTTATCTTCAGGGGTTGGAAGTGAGAAAAAGTAGAAATACTTTACTGGTTCTAACTCCCCCAAACATAATTCATGAGAGTTGAATGCTTGGACAAGCCCTTGATTCTGGATATTTTTTATCTGCAACAGCCATGTCTGCAGGTTATGTGCAGTTTAGAAAAGATGATAGATAAATTGAATAGACACAGAATGTCTATCTTTTCAAATTATTTATTTATTTTTATATATCACACATACACACACACAAAAGTTGTATAGTTTCTTTATCCCAAACCCTTCATTGTACACAACAACTTCAACTTTGACATCAAATAAAACATTGTTAACCTTTCATTGCCATTTTCAATTTTGGGAACAACCAAAAGTTTGATGGTGCCAAATCAGTGATAGACAATGTGTGTACAACATATTTCAGGCTTCCCACCATCTGTGCTATTTGTTGACTGCAATGAAGCCTTGTGTTGTCATAATGCCAAGAGAGAGAAAAAAAAAAAAAAATATGCTTTAAGGCAGATACATTGAGTGCTTGCAAGGTTTCATTGCTTTGATATGTCTGAATTTCAAATAATGCACAGGCATTTGATGCTAATATTTCTATTATTGATCACTGCTTTATATCTAGCTAATAAATTAATTACATCTAAATATTACTAATGGATACTATTACTCAATGCTATCACACAGTGAAATGATACTCAGCACATTTGAAGAGGGCTTTATATGCTACCAAATACATATTCAAACATGTTTTTGTCTCTACTATTAATGATAACATTCAGTAGGAGATTTTAATTATCACTCAACTATAGTACCAGTAAACCCAGAGGTTAATGACGAAAAAAAATATCATTTGTTTTACATAATAAATTACAACAATCTTTCTTGTCAATGCATGTAATTCATTGTCAAATGATAATCAGAGTGATGAAAGGATGAATTTCAGATGTAGGTTAATCTAACAAACAAGTTAGGGTATGAATTTATCGATTCACTCTCATTATACATTACAGAATACAAATATAAAATTTGTCACTTAGCTGATTGATGTTATCTTCAGCCTCTTGACTAGAGTTTTGTAGACAGACACTCAAGCAATTGCTCTGTCCACTCATCAGGCAATAACAGATGAAGAAAAGCTCAAACAACTTATCTTTACAACAAAAACTTTAGTTTCACATATAAACTACCTGTCAGGATGAGAAAATGATAAATGTACTGAATTCATTAACAGATATCATATTTATATATACTATATAAAAAATACTAATTACGGAAACCAAACAAACTTTAAACTTGTGTTATGCTATAAAACATTATCACAATAGATAAAGAGAAAAATCCCTATATTATGAAAACTTAAAATAGTGACTAATGAATTTTTTTTTTTACAAGGCCTATCAGAAATGTCCCTTTAACTTCACTTTGATATTTAACCAACAACACCAAGTCCTATTAGTACTTGTTTTAATTTGACAATATGAAGAAAAAAATCTGTACATAAGAAAACTGAACTTGATACAAAATAACAAATATACCATGCAAGAGAATCATTCATACCATTTTATTTGACTATTTTAATATTCTCTGCAAAGTATTAAAAGTGAAAGAGAAAAATATTGATGCTTGCCCAACATAACAGAACTGTGCCACAGGTTTATTGGCAACTTGTGCACAAAAACATGACACTACTTTGGTAATCAGTTCTGGCCATAAGGAATAATACTAAGAAAGGTGGATGGCAAGAATCTCCCCTATAGGACAAACAAGACAAGTCTTCCTTCTTTTTCTCAGTGTCTTTCTATAAAGCAACTGTCACAGTTGTCTGATACACATTGCAGGCTGAAGTAACTATTAGAAAAGCAGCCCAGGCCAACTTGGTTCAGTCTAGCCTCTCTCAGTAGGGGGTATGTAAATAACTCGCTTTCAAGAAGACAAAGTAAGACTGAGTACAATTTGGGGGGCTTGTAGTAGCAGTGCATGTAATTAATTATTATAATTACACTAAAGTTGATGAACAGTAGAAATAAAACCACTGATAATTGCAAAAAGTGTTTGAGTAAGAAGCTAAGCAGAAAGAATAATAATAGTATTACTACACCTGATGAGCTTGTGTGAATGGATGGCAGGGCAAAGGGAGAAAAACTACTAAGAGTCATACGAAATAGGAAGTTGTGGAGAACCATGATCGCCTATTCCCTGAAGGGATGTGGTAGATAGAAAATGAAGTAATATTACTGTTAATATCTAAATACAATTAAAAAAAAAAAAACATCATAATAATAATGACATGTCGTAGTAGCAGTAGTAATAAAAAAATTTATACCACACAGTTTTCTTTAATTTTTTTTCTTAAGTATACACAATTGTTGTAGGTACAGTACATGAAAAATAATTCTTTGGTCCATACTCTTATGTGCTGAAGACTTCATTTTTGTTCTTTTTCAGGTCTTTTTGTGGTAATTTTTCCTCCTCAAGCTTATTAAGACTCCCTTGTCTATTAATCCTGGACTGTTGACTCTTTAAATGATTTTCAAAGCCCCTTTTATTAAGAGCCCCATTTATTGCATACTGTAACCACCCCTCCCCTTGATTATTAAGACCTCACCATTTGTATTAGGCACCTCAGATTATATACCCACTTATTTGTTTATACAGACCAACACTGTATAAATATGGCAAGTTAAAATAGAATAAAGAACAAATTTCCTCAGATTATTTAATTTAAGCCAAGAAAAACACAAAACCACAGCAGTTTTGCCTAAAATACCTCAAAACATTTAAGTACCTTAAAAACAACAACAATTCAAGAAGGGTAGTAGAAATAGTAGTAATATTGATACCTGTGCAGGAAATATGGCTTTGAAGGATGTGATATCCTTTCTGTTATTTAGCTGCTGGGTAGGAAAGATTGTTACTACATAAACATCAAGAAGAAAAAAGTCTCTTGCTTGTACTTCTAAAATCTGCAGGCTAATTCAAATAATCTAAAAAGCTGTCAACACTACTGAATAAAGAATAATCTAATAGTGATAATTATGTCACTAACTGCAATAGAATAAGAAAAACTAAAATAATCAATGTTATTTCAATTTTGAAAAATGAGGAATAATTATAATAAATAGTATTAATATTATCATTAGAATTCATAATTACTACATTGTGTGCAAAAATGCCATAAAATTAATAATAAAGATAAAAAAAAAAATAGATACATTCAAATAGTATAACAAAAAATCTAACTCCATACATATTATCAAAATACTGATTTAATTCCATCAAAAACAGTTTTTAAACTTAGAAAAAAAAAAGTAGGCATTTAGAGTGTATTTTAAGGAACCTCATCCAAAATTATGTGGGTTGAAGAACATATATTGTATGTCACTACCAAATATGAAGAGGCAGCACTTCGCTTGCCAAAAATTATGGCAAATAAAATTAACAAACCTAATATGATTATCAAGAACTGACATAAGTTACAGAATAATTTCAATATTAATTGCTAGAGTAGCAATAATAATGAAGATAGAAGTCCTATTAAAGAGTACTGTGATAATATAGATAATGATAATACTGAAGTTCACAATAACAGCATAGTATTAAACATTATTACAATTAATTTTCTAAAAGCAGTAGTCTTATAATACTGTTAGACATAGATACAAGAGATATTGTACAAGTTCTATACTGCTATTAGCAGATCTTCTATAAGTTATATACCATTTCTTTCTTGCTGCTTATACAGTCCATGTCTGCTTATTCATATCGAAACTCCTACACAATTTCTTTTTTTCCTCAACAAGTAGGTTCCCCCCACTTCAACTTAAGTTCTCAGCTGTTACCAACTAATATATATATATATATATATATATACACACACATACATATACATACAGTATAAATTGATTGATTTGTTTCACTAGAAGAGTACTTAATATAAACAAGTCTGATTTTCTGGCTATCAATTCAAAATTTTTTTCTCCAACTATTTATCTCAGAATTAAATTCTTTATAAATCAAAGAAGGGTGCTGCTCATAATGTGGTGATACTCACTTTAGATTCAAATTTCAGCTTTAATCCTATAAAAATATGAGTAGTTGATATTTAACATCATCTAAAATAAATAAAATAAACAGTATACTGCTGAATTATGAAAATAACCAAGAATATTTAAATAGATGTTTAGAAATATTAAATGAAATGTTTCTTAAGATGACAGCGTTTAAATGTTGGATATATTTCAGAAAATAAAGAACTTAATATTTTAAAATAGGTTTTTCATATCAAAACAAACTTTAAGGTATTTAAAATATCACAAATGATGCTTTGAAATTTGAAATAATAAGGTAATCAGTATGTCATTAATTAATTAATTAATTAATATACCTTTAAATAAAAAAAAAGTATCTAATAAACTTTGCTATTATTAAATATTTGATATTTTCAAATGATAAACTTTTCAATATGTTTAAGTTACCAAATATTTAGTCCAAAGTGTCAGAATTGGGATAAAGTATTTCATGCACTTAATGGTGAAGTATTTAATACATTTAATAAAACATTTAATGCATTGGAAAAAAAAAAAAGAGTACGTGCTATCAAATCAGCAACTACTCCCTCAAATACTAAATATTCTTACAGCTTTAGCTCAATGATAAAAAGCAGCATATACTATTTGAAGCAGTATGAGGTTGCAGTTTAAGAAACAAGCTTGTACAAAAAATAATTTTAAAAAAACAAGAGTAAATTGAAAATCTGTTACTTTTGAAATCTTCATTTGCTGATTCCTATATTTTGTTTCATGAGACCAAAAAATAATATAAGTTTTAAAAGTCATTCATTTTATACACCCTAGCATTTGCATAACATTTTTATTAATTTTTATTTTTTTTATTTTATTAATAAATTTCTTACAGATCCAAAATTCATTATTTCATGATATTTCAAGTTGTATTGAAAACAATGAAAAATTTTAATCTATCATAAAAAAACTAACAATTCTGAATTTATTTGGATACTGGTTCATTTTCTATAAATTGAAAAATTTTATGAATTTATTAAGCAATTTTTTTATTTTTATTTCTCAGCCTTCAAGAATTAATAAATATAATCTTGAAATATTAAAATACAAAATCTTTTTCCCTGCTTATTATATAAATGCTAAGTACAGATTTGGTCTATTGCGGTTATAGCAACCAGAACAATTTTAAATATCCCAAATCCATAGAGCCACAATCATTCAATAAATTTATCTAAATGTTTATTAAAAGAAAGAGAAAAAATAGTTAGCTGATCAGTAGACTGTAAAAAAAGCAATCGTATAAAATAGAACCAAGAACAATCAAAGAGTTTGCTAAAAATATTAAATCCCAAACTAAACTGAGAATAAAAGTCAGAATAACTCACTAAGTCTGGATTGTTAAAAATGCTAATAAAAAGAACTTAAAATAAAAATAATCATCAAAACCTTTTTGAAAGGAAGCATATTTACAGATTATGCATAATGAAATAATAAACTGAGATGAAAGAGTTTTATAAAAATATTAAAAGAAAAATCTTTTTGACAGCAGATTTAAAATAAAAGTCAAACCGTTTTAAATTTTATTTCACAAGTAAATTATAAGTTATTTTCAAAAACATTATGACAAACTTTATTTGAATAAAACTGATTATTAAAAAATACACTGTAAAAAATTTGTTTTCTGCAGGTAATCTAAATTCATAGGAATTTAAATCAAATTTTTTAAAAGATAAAAAAAAAATTAAATTTTTAATGTTTATTTATTTATAGAAGCAACTGCAAAAGTAAGCAACTTTTGCTAAGATTTTTGTTTCATTTTTTTTTTGTAAAATTAAAATACATTCAATAAAAAATTTAAAAAAAAGTAATTTGGATTTTACTAATACACAACAGTAACACTAACAGTCGTCAAAACAAAACAACAACAAAAGAGGATATGATTTTATTTTTAGTGTGCGCATTTTTCAATGCTCCACGTCGCTACTGAATGAGACACAAGGTCAGTTTAAAGAGTGTAAAAATTGCCTAAGCCCCTTCTTGGGACAACTCAGGTGCCGGGCAATAAACTCATCCCACCTCCCGAAGGTGAGGTACTGCCTGAGAAGGAAGGACCCCTAGGGCTTGAGCATTAAAAAAAAAAAAAAAAAAAAAACAACTTCCCCCAAGTGTGAAATAGTAAAATATTACATGGAGGGTCAGTTGTTGCTTTGGTTGCTCAGGTTGTTGGTTTTTGATTCCTCGCACATGGAAAAATTATTATTTATGAAAAAAGAAAAAATATATATATTATTATTCAATGAAGTTGTTGCAAAATTATTCTTAACCTCATTACTAATTACTGTATAATAAATTAATACGGATAAAATAAACGATTATTATTAATGATACTTCTTTTATTGTACTTTTTTTAACTGATGGATGAAAAATAAGGGTAAAAGGGAAGCAAGTGGTGAGGGGAAGTGAAAAGGACAATAAAAACAAAGTTGGGAGAAGAGAGAGAGAGTGATAAAGAGAAAGTGAGGGAAAAAATAGATAAAACAAGAGGAAGGTAAAAGAAATAAGTGGAGAGGTGCTGAAGTGAGAATATTATTATAATAATTAAATAAATAAATAAATAATTCTTACCAGGAAAGTCCGCGCCAAAGTAGTTGCAGAATGAGACAACTTCTCATTGGACGGCATTCGCAAATAGAGTCTCATTGTGTATGCAGATTGTTCCATATCTTCAAATGAGATTTATCAGCATAGATAGAAATAATGAGAATGAATGGGAAGAGGGGTTGGGGAGAAGAAAAAAAACCTTGAAGATGGAAGAGAAGTGTTAGAAAGTCAGGAATGAACAGAAAAAGAGTTGAAGTTGAAAGGATTTAAAAAAAAAAAAAAGAAAAAAAAAAAAAGAGTAATAAAGGAGGGTGAGGAAAAAAAAAGAGAAACAAGAAGAGAAAATGATTTTAGAAAAATCTTGAAAATGCGTATTCAAATAAAAAAGATTATAGAAGTAAGTGTGTGATAGAGAAAAAAGGCAGATTATAGAAAGAAAGGTTTGAATGAGGTAGACAGCAACCAAAAAGTTGAATTAAGTTAAGTAGAAAGATAAATGAAGCAGAAGATAGATAAAAAAAAATGAATGAAGTTGAAAGAAGGAAGGAAAACGATTAATGAAAGAAAATTTGAAAAGTAGAATGAACAATAAGAGAAATATGAATCAAGGAATGAGAAAATGCAAGGTGTGAAAAGATGAATATAGGAAATAAATAGAGAATGAATGAATGAAGAATGCTGGTAGTAAGGAGATGCGATACCCTTTTTCAAGAGATGAGCAGACGGCACCTTCATTCATTCGTTTGTTCAGCTGTTTCTTCCTGTTATTGTTAAACTCCGCAGAGCTGGGCATGGAGTTGATAATTTCACGATTATGTACGTCTGAGACTAAGGGTGTGCGTTTTGTTAGTGAACAGCTCGAGATGATTACCTTTGTTATTTATTCGTGAAATAATCAACCAAGTGGAACCAACCACGATTACGCACACATGCGTGTACGCATATCGTTTGTATGACCTGTGGATTGTATAGTGAATGATTTTGTTTGATAAATGAGAATAATATTGCCAATGTTATTTACTGTTTTGTTTTCTTATTTTGTGTTTGTGTATCTGTAAGTTGTGACGGATGAGTAGCCAGGACTATGAAACAGAACAGGTTTTTAAGTCGATAACCCGTGCAAAAAAGGATATGTTTGATTCGGATCAACCCCTCTTCACAGAACTTACAGATAACCATATAAACAAGCTAAGCATCATACCTACCCATGCATTTATGTGCACACATACTCACTATGGAAATTATTATTGTTGCATTGTATAATTTAATACAAAAATTCACATATCTACCCACAAGTATTCAATCAACAATACATATACACACATATTTTTGTGTAAAAAAAAAAAAAAAAAAAAAAAAAAAAAATAAATATATAAAAAAAACGCATACAATTTGAATTTTATTCTCATCGCCCATACATATTGATTGTCGGTAAAATATGTGCCTATGAAGGCATTTTAAAAAGTTCTCAGCAAAACCAAGAGAAAAAAAAATGTTTGGTCAGATTTTGTGTTAGGTTGAGAACTTTTCAGCACCTTCTCACACAATTACACGCGTTCGCGCGTGCGTGTAATTAACTACGCTTATACATTTTTGCATGCAGACATGGCTTCTGTTTTAAGCAGATAGGTAAAAAAATATACATAAAGTAAAAAAAAAAGTATATACACATTTTTAAACGTAATTAAAAACAAGGCCTACGACGTGTATGCATGTAAATAAAAAGTATACTCTCTCTCACACACACATACATACACAAATAATTTTAGCAGTAAGTCTTTTTTTTTTTGCTTTTTTTTTTTTTTTTGGCATGTACAAAAACATTTTGGTGGGGTCAGTTTATAACACACGAAAGAAATTGAAATTAAATATTACAAAAGAAATTTTAATTTCATGATTTAATAAATAAATATTTTGGATAAAAAAAGTAAAAACTTAAAAGGTCTAACTAAAAAAGAAAAGACCAAAAAAAAAAAAAAAACGATCGTTTGAAAACTTAAAAAAAAATTATCAGTATCCATACGAAAAAAAAAACCCAGAGAAGTTGCAACAAGGAGCTCTACGCATAGTATCAAGTGTAGCATAACATAATGCATTAAAACAACCATAAGGACATAACACACCACAGTTTGAGAGAGAAGAGGAGTACAAGCAATTCAGGGTAGAAGAGTGTCTCTTTCCCTCTGGCACCTCTCCTCCTCTTCTTCTTGGACCCAGGTCCCTAGTTGTAGCTTCAGCAGTCAGCATGTCTGCAAGACCAGCAAGTGTTTATAAGCAATCAGACTTGGCAGATCAACGACACACAACATAGCAACAGGGCAGGAAGCGACACACTTCAGCTGGCGCGGCAAGCCAAGACACAAAGGTTAATATTTGGTTCATGTTATATCGCAGAGTGACTTTATTATGCAGAAAATAAAATTAAACATTTCACTAAAATTATTATTTTTTAACATACCAAAAAGAACACACAAATGCACTTTCCTGAAGGTGTTGAAAAGGCAAAAAGTGGTAGACTGATCGCAAGTCAAAAGGGGTTTCGTTTTCAGAATAAGGGACTTTATTGTTTTGCAACCTATAGTAAACCAAATAACACACACAAGTTTAGAATTTCATTAATTTCTAATCTTCAGGTTCTTCATTATATATAGGTCTTTAGATTATTCAGATAAATTGCATTCCAAAACACAACAGACTTGATAAAGACCAAAGAATACACAAATGAAACGTGTTAAAACAAAACAAAGACGAAGAAATTAGTAGAAATTAACTTAGAATGGTTCTTTATCTTCAAAACTGATAGAGTTCTAAAACAGTGAAAATTGAGCATCAATAGCATTTTTATCAGTAATAATCTGAAAGGGAATGAATAAAAAATAGAAATCTAAGGAAATAATAATAAAGAAGGTGTGAAGAACTGAAATGATGCTACTATGTACTCTCATTATATTCTGAGAAAATAAAATAAATTAATAAGTAAAAATGGTAAAAGACTGAAAAAGGGGAAAAAGAGAAAAAGGGGGAAAAGAGAACAGAATAAATGAGAGAACAGAATAAATGAGATAAAAAGATAGAGAAAAAACAAAGAAAAGAGAGAGAAAACAGAAAAGAGAGAGAGAGAGAGAGAGGGAGAGAGAGAGAGAGGAGAGAGAGAGAGAGAGGGAGAGAGAGAGGGAGAGAGAGAGAGAGAGAGAGAGGGAAAGAGAGAGAGAGAGAGGGAAAGAGAGAGAGAGAGAGAGAGAGAGAGGGAAAGAGAGAGAGCGAGAGAGAGAGAGAGGGAAAGAGAGAGAGGAGAGAGAGAGAGAGAGGGAAAGAGAGAGAGAGAGGGAAAGAGAGAGGGAAGAGGCGAGAGAGAGAGGGGAAAGAGAGAGAGGAGAGAGAGAGGAAAAGAGAGAGCGAGAGAGGGAAAGAGAGAGAGCGAGGGAGAGAGGGAAAAGAGAGAGAGAGAGAGGGAGAGAGGGGGAAAGAGAGAGAGAGAGAGAGAGAGGAAAGAGAGAGAGAGAGAAAAGAGAGGGAAAAGAGAGAGAGCGAGAGAGAGAGAGGGAGAAGAGAGAAAGCGAAGAGAGAGAGAGAAAAGGAAGGTGGCGAAGAGAGAGAGAGAAAAGGAAGGTGGCGAAGAGAGAGAGAGAGAGAGAGAGAAAAGAAGAGAGAGAGAGAGAGAGAGAAAAGGGAGAGAGAGCGAAGAGAGAGAGAAAAAGAGAGAGAGAGAGAAAAAGAAGAGAGAGAGAGAGAAAGAGAAAAGAGAAAAGGAGAGAGAGAGAGAAAAGAAAGAGAGAGAGAGAAAAAGCGAAAGAGAGAGAGAAAAAGCGAAAGAGAGAGAGAGAGAAAAAGCGAAAGAGAGAGAGAGAGAAAAAAGAGAGAGAGAGAGAGAAAAAGCGAAAGAGAGAGAGAGAAAAAGCGAAAGAGAGAGAGAGAAAAAGAGAGAAAAAGAAAGAAAAGAAAAGAGAAAGAGAGAGAGAAAAAGCGAAAGAGAGAGAGAGAAAAAGAAAGAGAAAAGAAAGAAAGTAAAAAAAGAAAATCAATCTGAGGAATAATTCTGTAACTGAGCAAAAATCATTATTAATACATAATGAGAATGATTTTACACTGATGCCTCTAACCAATAAAATGAAGATTTTGAAATTGATTGCATTCTGACTAAAATATTATCTATCATTATCATTATCTTTCATTAATATTTGTTTTCTAAATTACTTAAATATTTACCAATGCAGTATGCAGTTTCTTTTTCCTCCAATTTTTTAAGGAACATTCATAAATTAGGGAAATAGGTATGGGAAGATCATGCTGCAATAATTTTTAAGCTGGGAAAAGCGTATATTTTCTTATGTCATCATGCTTTCTTACCCCCAACTAATAAAATTAGCTTAGCCTGTTACAAACCAAATAGGATACAAAAGCAAAATGAAAATGTGTAGCAGCTGACAGATATCAAGAAAAATTTTTAAGTCTCCTTCTAAACATAATAAGGAGGTACTGCATGATAAATTGTTCTCCAGTGATCAAGATGCTGTTATTAATAAATATTAAGTTTTTGCACAAGAACAAAAGTTTTAACTGAGAACGAAAGTTTGTCTCCTTTCAGGAAATAAAATGCTTTTATGCCAGTTAAAATTATTAAACATACAAAGAGTGGACAAAGACAAAAAAAAAAATAGATTTACTTTTCTTGGTATTAAAATGCAATACTAAAAAGGTAGAAGAACATAAAAGGAGGAATTCTTAAAATGGTTAAATGGACAATAGGCTTCTGGAAGTATAGCACAGAAAGCAATTACAAATTCCTCTCAATTTCAATGAATAATATTATCAAACATTTTTTCAAGAGATATTTATTAGTTAATTTATTGAAAAATATGAAGGGGTGTTGACCAGTTGACCTCAAAGTTTTAAAAAAGAACCCCCCCCAAAAAAAAAATGACGACACATCCAGCCATGTACACCAAATGAACTCACCCTTGCCACCTTCATATTTCATTGGTAAGGAGAAAGTTCTACTCACTCAGCTTCTTCCTCAGAACTGACTCCGAAAAGGATGCTTCCCCAATTATCACAATCTTAATCTCTTCAAGTCTAGGGTCAAACATTATCTCTTGTTCCCTACATGTATGCCCTTACAACTTCATTTAGCAACCCTCTACTTTGAGTGGCTCTTAGACTTTATATTGGGGGAACAATAATATAAAAAAAAGTTTAGTTATTTGGTCAGATTTTGTAACATGGGTCAACTTTTCAGTATTCCCTTATAATTTCTTATGATTAGATTGAATTTAAGCATGCAAAAAATAAATGATCAGTTTTCTTCCTACAGTATAATTGTTGTAACCTAGGGAAGGTTACTGAATAGAATAATCAAACTAAGTCTGGTAATGAACAATAATACCTAGGACAAGAACAACACATATAAGATTCACCAGCATCATATAGAAGAAGTAGTCAACTGCTAGAAGTGAGTCAAGTGAATTCCACAATGAATCTAACTGCAGACCAACATACAGTATTTACTACTGTATTTATGTGAATGGGGACATACCCATTATCATCCGTAAGTATGCTACAACAATAATATTCAACAAAAAAAGAAACTTATCACTGTTATATGAATATATTTGTTAACAATGAGTGATGTTTTCAGAGCTGAAAAAGACTTCAAAAAGAAGGAAGAATATTATAAATTTGAGAAAGTGTATTAGAGAGAATAATAATCAATATGGAACTTGGGGATATCAATGACTTTAGAGGATATCATGGCCATTCACAATACCTACAAGAAGATGTGCAGATATTTGTTGGAGTGAGAACAACAAATCACAGTGGAAAAGAATTTATAACTGTTATATAAACAGGGCAATAATTTACACTTCATAATAATCAATAAAATACTTATAGGCAGCCACAGAAGTAATAATAAAATAAATTCCATCAATATTCATGATGTCTAAAAGTATAAGAACAAATACATTGGTGACATCGTGCTTTCATTCAAAATAGATGAAATAGATTTAAGGACACATTATTCATTAATGGGTCATGTGAGGCAAAAAAAATAATTGCTTAAATTTTAATGAAAACAGATCAAAGATGACCAGTAATTTGATAGGGAAATGTATCGATCTTACATAAGTGATTGAACAAATAGTCGTACTGAAGCAAATGTAACACAAGGAAATGTTATATTTTTCATTTACACAAGGGAGTGATGAAAAGTTTTCAACCTGACTTCACTTCCCAGATGACCAAACTTTATCCTTATTTCAAAGCACTTCTATGTGCCATGTCCCTTCAGTTTTCCACAACTTCCTATCTTGTGTGACTTAGTAGTTGTTTCACCTTCAGTTCTTCCACCCATTCACACAAGCTCATCAGGTAAATAGCGCACTGTCTTCCCCTACTTCTCTTGCTTTCGATTTGCTGTGGGGGATAAGTTTTCTAAGCCCTTACCCTTAATTATGTGTCCAATGAATTTCAGGTATCTTTTTCCAATTCTGAGTAGAAGTGTCCTTTCTATCTTTAAGACATTCTTGTTGCTTACTCACTCTGTTCATAGAATTTTCAGTATCCTTCTATAGAACCACATTTCTGCTATCTCTTGTTTTCTCCTTATCTGTGTGGTTAGTGTCCAGCATTCACTGCCATATCAGAAGATGGATAACATATAGCAATCTAGCACTCTTTTCTTTGTTTCTAACAATTTTTTTTCTGTTTCTCAGCACCTTGCTTAGATTTTGGAATGTTTCTTTTGCTAGTCCAATGTATGTTTGGATCTCAGTGCCAAATTGTCCATCCTCTGTTAAAATGCTTCCCAGATATTTAAACAGTTGCACATGCTTGATGCTAAGTATTTAAAAAAAAATAGAACTCATCTCTAATCGAACCTTGAAATATAACCAATCATAATGAATAAAAGTTCCTTCAGAAAGGGCACATGTCTTGAATGTCTCTTGGGCCTTAAACTCAACCCAGACCTCAAGTGGAACTAATACATATGATCCATCACTAAAGATGCTGGAAAAACAGTTGGTTCTGTTTTATTCCAGTAAGTACCTGACTCCCCCTGCTATCCTCTATCTTTACAAGAGCCAGATCAGGCCAAAAATGAAGTACTTGTGTCATATGTGGGCAGGAGCAACCTAGTCTTCACTTTCCACTCTCAATGTAGCCCAAAAGCATCTACATGTCCTTGTGGGTGACAAAATATTTTCCACTCTACAACCTCTTTCTCACAGATGAAAAGCCTCAAACTTCTTACAACTATCACTATTTCCATGGAAAGTGCTCAGATGAACTATATTCATTAGTTCCACTAGTTCTAACCTTCACAGCTAAAGACCCACCATGCTACATACATTGTAGCAACAAACCCTCATTCCCTTTGTATTCTATTGGTGAAATGCAAGTTTCACTCAAGCAGCAGCTTCTCACAAACTGATGCTTTGTTGAACTGACTCCCAAGATGATGCTTCCCTAATCACTACAATTTTAAACTGTTCAAATCTAGGGTTAACTGTTATCTTCCCCACATATCTCTATAAACTGTGCCTCTTACCCTGTAACCCTCTGCTTTGAGTGGCTCCCAGACCTTGTACAGAGTGAACATCATTGTTAAAAGGAAAAGAAAATCAGTACAAGATACTTTTTATTTGAGTAATTTTGAGTATTTACAAGAATGCATTACGAAAACATTGTGAAATATGTCATTTTCATTAATCATAGTTGCTTCTATCTGATAAATATATAAGTTACAAACTTTTTTACCTAAACATGTTTTGCGAAAGAGCTGGCATCATCAGAAAAAACAATTACATAAGAACAAAATCTTCATTAGCAACAAGAAAAGTGATTCATGTTAAACATACGAATGCTTGATTTTTATTTTTACTGTATCATTATAGCAATGGTTCATAAACGGTGTAGCAGAAGAGGATAGCAGGTGAGGCAGAATGATTGAAAGACAAAGATTTAGAAACAGTTTCAAAAAATTCATATGCCAAAAATAAATATGATTTCAAAATTTAAAATATTATCGATTGCTTGTAATTGCATGCATGAGTCCTAGCATAAATAGTTATAAATAATTATTGACTGATTTTATCATTGTGATATTTTTGCATTGTACCAAGTATTAATATAGTAACTAGGGTCTGCAAATTGGAAGAGAGTTATCAATTATAATGTTCTAACTTTGAGAACCACTGTTTTATAGTAATTAGAAATGTCAATGTTTGCATTAAGAATTTAGGAACATAATATTCAGATATGTAATTCCAAAGAGCCTGGATAATATTTCATGCATATTTATTAGACAAAGTCAACTTTGGTACATGACTAATTTCACAGAACATCTAGTAAGTAACAAAATAAAATACCAAGACCTAGTTTACAAATTATGATTTCTTGTTTACGTTATCTGAGAAATGGAAAAATGAAAAAAAAAAAAGAAAAAAACTGAAAGCCCATCCCTGAAAAATGATATAATGGGCACAATTTATAAAATGTAATAGCTTTATCTGAAATGCAATCACTAATACAACAATTTACAAAATACATCAAGTATTATTTTACAATTAAAATAACTGTTTTGTAACTTGATGGAAGAAAGTGAAAACTTTTTTTGAGGACATTTCAAGGTTAAAATCTAAATAAATAAATTATACCAAGAGACACAGAATAAGGATATTTTTTTTTTGTTATCTTCACGTAAATATTTTTCATCTTTTCACTTGTATAAAATAGTTTTGTTTTTTCAATTGAATTGTTACAAAATGATAAGTATCCACAAGCCATTGTTCAGCTTCTCAAGCAAAAGTGGAGAAAATCAAAATGTATTCTCTATTAAATAATGATTGCAACATAAAACAGAAACCTTATTTAATCATAAGATAACAAGTGATAAATGTCTTCAGGTTAGTTTTGTTTTTCTATTTTTAATGAAAATAGACAAGGAAACTTCTGTTAACAATTGAAAAGCAACAGCTGAAATTTCTGGGATTTTTACATTTTTTTATTATAGTGATGTTCACCCTGTACAAGGCCCAGGAGCCACTTGAGGTAGAGGGTTACAGAGTAAGAAGCACATCTTATACAGATATGTGTGGAAGATATCAGTTTACCCTAGATTGAAAATGTGAAGATTGTAGTGATTGGGGAAGCATCCTCTTGGGAGTTGGTTCCACGAGGCAGTGGTTCATGAGAAACTGCTGCTTGAGTAGAACTTACATCTCACTAACATAACACTACACTGATCCAAGACAGAATATTGGGAAGTAACACTGATTTTAGGCAGCAGATCAGCAATTCTGCCTTGGGTCAATCTTTCTTTTAACAGTAAGGTTGACCCTTTAAAAGGCTCAGGGGCCACTCAAAGTAGAGGGTTATGTTAAGAGGTAGATTATATGGATAAGAGGTGAAGATAACCATTAACTCTAGACTTGAACAAGTTAAGATTGTAGTGATCAAGGAAACATCCTCCTGGGAGTTGGTTCTACAGGGTGGTGGTTCATGAGAAGAAGCTGCTCAAGTAGAACATATATCTCACCAACATAATACAAAGGGAATGAGGGTGGTTTGCTACAATGTGTGATATGGTGGGTTGAAAGTTAGAACTGGTGGAACTAAGAAGTATAGCTCATATGAACATTCTCTATGGAAATAACAATAGAGCATCTGTGAGAAACGGATTGTAAGGTGGAAAACAATTTGTCTCTGACAAAAACACAGAAATGCTTTTGAACTATTGAGAGTGGAAAATGAAGACTGTGCGGCCCCTGCCCATTTATGGTAGCAGTACTCTATTTTTGGCCTGATCTGGTTCTTGTAAAAGTAGAAGATGGCAGGACAAGTCAATTACTTGCTGGATCAGTACAGAGAACTGACCATTTTTTCAGCATCTTTAGAGATGGATCATATGTAAGAGTTCCACTTGAGGTCTAGGCTGAGTTTAACTCCCAACAGATGCACCGGACATACTATAGGCAAAAGAAGTGGGAAACAACAGATAGTCTACTTGAGTTCAAGTTTGATGGCAGATGGCAGAACAAAGACAAAAGAGTAATAAAAGGGAAAGAGTTAAAGGAATAAATGATAGGAAGTTGCAGAGAGCCATGACTACTCTCATTCTGAAAGGACATGGTATATGAAAGATTACTTAATATTTCCCTGGAAAAATTAGTAATCTTGGGAGAAGTTTTAAAAATATATGTGAAGAAGTACTTGAATTGATTAAGAAATTCTTCCACAAAAACAAAATCTGATGTCATTTAGTCAGATTTTAAAAAAACTGGTCAGATTGAGAACTTTTCAGTACTCCCATATAATATGAGAACAAATGAAAAGCATTTTTTTTCTTACTAAAATAGCTATTTATGATGATATAGATGATGTCTTTCATGTTGCTAAAACTTGCCAGCTATAAAAGGCTATTGAGAGGAATTCTTATATGCTTTTCAATTTCTATTTTGTTCTTTTTCTTCTAAAACACTTTTTCTCATGATACTATCAATGCAATTTTTATTCTGAGAAAACGAATACAAAAAATAGAAAATGTCTGGTTCAGATCTAAAATATGAATACAGAGAAATTACTGATAAGGCTAAGCTTGATGGCTTTACCTTTTTGGTTGTTTTGATCAAGGACTCTACATTAAAATTTTTCCAGCTCTTTAATCTTAATCGATTACACTATTTTTTTTCTTTTGCTTTAAATATAAATATAAAGTTAATCTTTTTTCTCTTTAGTGACAAAAACGTTTTCAGTTTATCAAAATATATATATTTTTTTAAATAGCATCAGTTTCACCTAAGTTTATCAATCAATTCTATCACCTTACACCATTTAAGACTAACTTCTATGCAAGAGCAAGAATTTTAATCTTCCAAGTGATTTTGTCAGTACCAGTATTTGTGAACCAAATCATTGCAATTAATTTAATGTAACCTTCTCATCTGAGAGATACCTTAACTCATTACTGAAATAATTACAGGGCCTTACAGGTGATGTAATGGAGACATTTGAGTCTATCAAGAGCTGGATATGATGTGAATGTTCGACTTTTAGAATTCCAAAAGCATGACATTTGTTGCCAGCAGGCCAGTTGTAGGGGGGTGCTTGCAGAAAATCATTTGCACTCTTTATTGTGAAAATAATTTGAACTAATGTTAGTGTGCAAATTCTTAGTGTCCCCACACCTTCAAAATGCACTAGCAACCAAGCTGGGTGTCAGTTTCACAAAGTACACCATTAGGTAAAACATAATGTATAAAAATAAATACAAAATGGGGAGAAACCAAAAGCAATGACCTCAAATAATTCTTCATCTGAGAAGCAATGGAAATTAAATAATTCAAATTTTATTACTGTTCAATAAGCAGGCATTTTTAAGTGGGAGTGACAAAATTCCCAATAATAATAAAAATAAGAACACAGCAAAATAGTACAAAAAATGAACAATACAAGGTAACTATAAAACAATAGCAAAGTAAAGTGATTATAAGATTGTAAAAAAGAAACAGTGTGCATATGCAAATGGGATACAGTCAAGTGGTTATAGCCTTCTGACTTCAAGGTTAAGATGTGTGAGTAAGACCAAGAATTGCCCATTTTTATTGACTAAGAAAAAATTACAGTATACATCTGTAAAATTTGTTTATAAATTTGGAGAGGGGGCATTGTTAGCATTCATTCCCAGAGACTATATGCAACAATTACTATATCAATTATTATTAAAATTAAGTTTGTTTTGTTTTTTCACTTTTAATTTAGATAAAACAGCCCAGCCTATTTGTTGCCAAATATGAGTTTTATGTAATTCTTGTCAAGGTTTTTCTGAAAACAGAAAATAGCAAATCTTCATTGCATAATAAAACTAGTTTTATTTTCATATCAGTCAGGTAATGTGTGCAACAGGGCATCAAATAAATGGATAAAAATATTTCAAAAATGTAAACACATACAGAATATCTTAAAACCTGGATCTTCACAAAAGGCACAAAGTTGTGTAAACATTCAGTTATTGCTATATTTTCTTCTATGTACCATGTCTCTTCAGGACATAGGCAATCATGGCTCTCCACAATTTCCAGTCCTTGCAGTTCTTAGTAAAGATTGTATTTTTGCTATCTTTCCTAATCTGTTCTGCCAATCATTTACACAAGCTTGTTTAGTAGGTTATGTGCTGCCTTCAATAAATCCTATATATAAAATTTTCTAAACACTCTTTTCTTATTATGTACCCTAGAAATTGCAACTGCCTCTTTCTGATACTAAGTATGTGTCCTTTCTGCTGAAAAGTGAGGATTGAGCCCTGATATGATTGCAATATCTCATTTTTGGTCTAATCTGACTCTTGTAAAGATAAAGCATGGCAGGAGGATTTCAATACTTCCAGGAACAATAGAATGAGCCAACCATTTTTCCAGCATTTTCAGCAATGGATCATATATATGAATTTCAATTCAAGTCTGGAGTGTACTAGAAACCTAACCTTGAGCTGGAAGTTGTTCTATAGTTGAACTGGTAATAATGTTCACTCATACATCTTTGATATTTTGGGAGAAAAAAAAAAGATACTGCACCTCAAACAGTAATGCTGTTGGAATCCTACATTAATTTGACTATTTTTTTTTACTCCATTTCATCAAATTTAAATCAAATTACAAATAAATTAACTGTTTACATTATTTACATTATTCAGACTATTATTCTCATCTTCAATGCCATATTCACAACGTTTCGGCCATTGTATGCCCCAGACTACTTCAAGTGATTGCAATTTCAAAACAAACTCTTTATTTCGTCCACCAGGGTAGATTTGTTGTAGTTCCATGTGCCATGCATCTTCTGGATGTCTCAGTTATTTCCCTTTAACTCAACTCATCCCTAATGTAATCATAATACCTCATCTCAGGGATATAGAGAGATAAATCAGCTGTGATGACAGATTAAGCTGAATGAATTGTGTAATTTCTTTGTATCCAACTGATTCAAAAGCATTTCTTATACCTTTGAAAATTTATTTTTACTTTTTGCGCATAAAATATGAATTTTTGCATGCAATTCATATTTCTATAGTAAAATGTTTTGTCTATTTTTGAGTTTGAATTTTTGTGATCACTTTTCATGCATCTTTTCTCTGGCTGAATTGTTTACAATATATGTAAACATATTGTATATGCTTGAATATAATGCAAGTTTTTATTATCAGTTTTTTATGCAAAATATAAGGGGATTGTACTATACACAAGTAATTTTTTTGAAGAGTTTAAAAATCATACATTTTCAATAACCAAATTGCACTATACAAAGGTAAATATTTTCTGGAGTGGTTAAAATTCATGCCAAATAATTCAACAGACACACTATACACAAAGTCAGCTTATACACAAGTATATACGGTAGTTGATGAATAATAATGCACCTATGACAGTTTTTCCTCATGGAAAGAACACACTATTAGTCTTGTTCAGGTGATCTGAAGTTATTAGAATAACAACCAATAAATAGTTCCATAATAACCAAGTTGATTCCACAATTCAATATTCCTTTCAATCTTCAAAGCTCTTACTACTTTCTAAGCAACATTCTTTTTACCAATTCCACTAAATGTCTATTCCAAGACATTTTTTTCTTTAAATGATTCTTGAAATAGAACTTTTTAAAACATGAATCCTTCTGTTATATACAATAATAACTGGAAACATTTTTGATGTGTTCCATAAATTGCCTTTTGCCTCCAGCAAAAGGGAGAAACATATCTTTGGTATCATTTCCTAATTTATCTTTTATTAAATACAAAACTGTCTCTGTTCACAGAACACAGAAGAGAGTGATCTGTTAATGTAATTGTTTTCTTTCTTCTGGTGCATCAGTTCCACAAAATGAAGAAATCCATTTATGCAAAATATAATTTCAACAAGAAAAATAATATTTAAAAAAATATTCTTGCTTATTAGATTGTGGTCTAAAGAAAAATTCTTAGATAACTAGAAAGGAAGATTTTCCAAGAATTGATGTTTATTTTCTTTCTTAAAATTATACTTTTCAAGTATTTGTGTATCCTCATTATCTTGTTGACAGACTAATAGTATCTTCATTATTGTTCAATGTATTTGTTATTTTTAGTATTTATAAACAAAATATATAAAAATGAATAAGTAATGTATAGCAGAAGTGGAAAACCAATTTGTTCCTTTTCAGTTAAAAAGAAAAGAAAAAATGGTTACATGATCTAGCATGCATATATATATATATATATATATATATATATATATATATCCAGGTATGTGATAAGAACAAATGAAGTGTAATTCCACTGTTTGTAGCATTTAATTTTAAAAAGGGCTCGATACAGAGTGAGCTTAATATCTCATCTTCTCTTCCAAAATAAGAGGGGGGGGTATTCTGCTTTTGAAATTTAAAAATAATTATTTACTCACCAGTTATTTACCATCGCCTGAAGAGGCAAAACTGAGTGCTGAAACATGAAAGCTATTGTGTATCAATTTTTAACATGTTTTTGTTTTAATCTTGTGTAATGAGATGAATGAAATTTTGCACTGGTGGTAATAAAATAGTGCACAATGTATAATAATCAAGCTATAATTTATATTAAAAATAAATATACATTGTTCTCCTCACCAGTAGCACAACTCGAGTCTTATGCACAATACAATCTTCAGGTGCAAATTGAAAATTCTTTTTCACTCTGCACTTGAAGATTACATTGTACATAAAACTCAGAATTGTGCTACCAGTGTGGAAAAAAATTGTGTGTGTATATATATATATATATATATATATATATATATAAAAAGTGAACATAGAAGTCAACACTTAGATGAAACAGTCTGTTTCATGCTATATGCAATTCAGGCCTGGCGATTTCATGTTCACTTTATATTTACACACGCCTATCTCTGATATTGAGCACTTTATCCCATAAATATAGCACACCTTAAGACTATATTTCTTTATATATATATATATATATATATATATATATATATATATATATATTCCTTTCTAGTTATCTAAGAATTTTTCTTTAGACCACAATCTAATAAGCAAGAATATTTTTTTAAATATTATTTTTCTTGTTGAAATTACATTTTGCATAAATGGATTTCTTCATTTTGTGGAACTGATGCACCAGATATATATATAGTCATCCACGGACAGACTGTTTCACTGTATCACAGCTCTTCAGTGCGGCTAGACATTTGATTGCTTCAAGCTGGGATTGAAACCTGACCGATTTGACATCAGTCGGAGATCCTACCCCTAGGCTATTGTCGCATGGCAGAGAGGAAGGGAAATTTTAACGTTTTTCTATGTGAAACATGCCAGTGGCCCAGAGAACTCAATTTATATTTGAAGAATAATGCATTAACAGCAGTAGGAGTCGCTATATATATATATATATATATATATATATATATATATATATATATATATATATAGGCCATTCTCATTAAAGTGAAACCAATGAGTTTTTTTAATTTTCAAAATATCTTCATAAAATTACCAAAAAAGGTTTCTATGGTGTAACATACGTCAAAATTGTTTTTGTATTCAATAAAACCACACAGAATATTCTAGTAATATTTATAATTTTTGAAAACAAAATAAAATATTATATATTAATATGGGAAAAAGATATATAAATTTTTTAAATATCAGAAAAATTTTAGGAAAATCTGACAAAGTGTGAAAAAATTTCATATGACTCATTTCATCCTTTAGAACTTCATTGGACTAAAGTGATATTTATATAAACATCAGTTTAGTTTACTAATTTTTACTAGAGTGATGCTTATGTAAACACCACTTTAATCTACTAATTTTTACACTTTGTCATAAATTCTTCCAATATATTAATATATATCTGGTTAGTTTTAGATTTAATGTTAGATTTCATGGAATGTTTTTGTGTTAATTCTTTCTGAAAAAAAAAGTTTTCAGATGTTATGAACATCACAGAATAGCACATATATATATATCCAATATTTTTTATCATTTCACCCCAAGCAAGGCAATAAAGCCACTAAGATGCCAGGGTTTATTGAGTTTGATGAAAGCTGAGAAAATGTTACTGAGGAGAAAGGACAATAAAAATAACAGGATTCAGGGAGACAGAAGATACAAAATATCATATGTCACACAAGAATAGCATATATATATATATATATATATATATATATATATATCAATAAGTATATCAATCCATAGAAGATATCATATACATCACAAGAGAATAGCAAATATATATCCCAAACATATCAAGATATATCAAAGCAATTATATATATCTTAACATACTTAATTAGATAAACAGATAAAGTTAATGGTACATTGTAGGAACCAAAACCACAAACAAGATAATAAATAAAGAGTAAACAGGAGCATGTGGCAGAGATGAATTATCTCCCTTAGACATATAGTCATGTGACTAGGGTCACATGGCATTAGTATAAAAAGCAGCATGCAAGTGAATTTGCCAACACCCATCAAGCATATATATCATTTTATCATTCTCCTACCACCATTACTAATCACTTCTACCATTTTACAATAACTATTAACTACTTATATTATCATTGTCTCCAATCCCTTACAACATTACTATCACATCACATCTATTATTATTATCATATAGACTCGCTATAATTATTAACGTAAACTACCCCCTCCCCCAGCATATTAAATATCACCATAAATAATAACCAATAAGGATTACAAACCGAAATTTCTACCAGTTACATATACACAGTCATCAAAAACAAGCAAATAACCAGCTTTAAAATATAACAAATAAACCCCTTTTTTTAAAAATTAAAAATAATAATTTTTACCTATCATAATTTTACACAGACCCCACAACACGTATATACATACATGCGAGGAAATATTATTCAGTGGAAAAACAGAAAAATGCTCTGATTTTTTACATATATACATTCACGAGAAATTTTCGCTACACTTCCAATCTTTGATTTTCAACATACAAATGCGTATGTATAGACACAACACCATCCATACACATACATATGTCAAATCTAAAACTGTCCACATATGTTTATATATGTATGAGTCCCAACAGACGAGCAAGTGTGTATGTGTGCTTGCGTACCTCATCAGGCGTATGAACATGCATCTATGTTTGTGTTAGCATGATGACATCACGACAACAATTCCCCCCACTCCCATAATAACACTAATACACGCAATCTACATAAACCCAAAATTTTAAAAAAATTAATCAGTTTGTCTGATGATCGCAAAAGCGTGAAACCCAGGGTCACAAACTCACATCAATCCAACCAAATATATATATGTATATATATATATATATATATATATATATATATACACACACACACACACACACACACACATTTACTATTGGAGAAAAGAGAAAAAAAGTCATTTTATCAACTCTCAATTGCTAAGTGCATTCTTGTGTTTAACAAACTATGAGAAAATTATTATACTGAAGGACAAGAAATTGGTGAATAACAGATTGGATGATAATTTTATCAAATCAAAATCATTGCTGTGAGTTTTTCACTTGATCATTAATATGTAGATAAATCTATAAATAATAACAAAAAAATATTTATTTTACACAATATATTTATTTTTCCAGATAAGTGCATTTAAGATATTAGTTCATGGGTCAATATTAATTGCATACAGCAAATAAAATGCAATCAAGATTTTAGATCAAAATCTAGTTAACATCTCCATATCAAGTTGTAGACTTATTGGGCTACCTTTGTGTATAACTTACATGTACAGCACTAAATATCTCCCTAAGTGATTTTATAAATTCAGATAGTATACACTTTGGAAGAAAAAGAGGCCAAATCCCAAATGGTGAAATATAAAACTTATACGGGTCTTAACAAATCATTGGTCAGGAAATGAACAAGAATTATACAAATAGGTAAAATAACTTTGTATGGAATGGCTTTTCAATTTGATTAAGTGCTTAAGCTTTATAGATAAACATGCAGTCAGCTTTTATAGAAAGAAGAGTCAAAGTTGACCCATTCAATATTGATGGCTTCAGACAGTTGATGAATAGTCTAAAAATGTTTCTTTATAGTGTTCAAAATCAGGATTCTGACCAGGCCAAAAATTTAAGCTCAACTTGTTCCCAAACCATTTTTTTCTTTTTAAGTGATTATTGGTAGAAATATAGTCTTGTCAAAAACTAAAATCATTCCTCTTTGAACAATTTTTTAATTGTGGGAAGCAATATTCTCCAATATTCCAAAACAATAATTAATTTTTAGGTGAAGTAACTGAAAAGGCTCTCCACACCATGATATCCCTTTCTCTATGCTTAACTATAGTAGAGATGCAGTCATTGTATTTCTCATCAGATCTTCAAAGACACCTCTATGGAGTATCATCAAGCAACTAAAATTTTTTCAACAGTCTATACAAGAGTGCTAAACAGCTATAAATTAACCATTCCAAATTCTGCCAAAAACTTCATTCTGCCTTTGAAGTTTTTTTGAAGCAGCCATGACTTTTTTAAACAAATTTTCTAGACACAAAACTTGCTGGTTATAGTTCTACTCAAAAGAGTTTTTTTTCTAAGATCTTAAATTCTTCTGATAGTTTTTGTAGCTTTCGGCTTTCCAGATCCTTTTTTTTTTCTGGCAGCATTGTTTCAAAAAACTGATCTATTCTCTTAATAGTTGATCAAGATTTTTAGGATTTTGGAAATTTCAGAATAACTACAGTTGAAATAATGAAAACTGGTTATGCAGTTTCAGACACTAACTGCTGCATGAAGTTTCACTTTACTATGGTCACTGAAGTTAAGCAACATTGAATCTTGTCAGTACCTAGATGTGTGACCACTTGAGAACATTAGGTACTGTAAGCTTGGATGTGTGTGTGGTGTCATGGATAATGACCCAGAATTGTTAATCGGAGAGCTGAGTTCCAATTCATATGAACAAATAACCTTGGGAAAAGCATGAATCTACTTCCTCCCACCCCCAGCTATGGGTTAATTAATAAGACTTGTATCACTAAAACTGTTATCTTTAAAAAAAAAAATTATTTAAATAAATAAAATTGTATACAAAATATTTAGATTTTGGTATTAACTAACCGATAGAGGTTGATATGCCGCTAAAAAAATATAACTAATCAACCAAGCACAATTTTACATTGGAACTCACAACACAGAATACTGTATGAGGTGGTACTGCAAAACTCTCAGCATGGTAACTTCCAAACATTAGAATTTTTTTTTTTTTTGGTAGAGGATTCTTTTTTAGTTAAGTATTTTTCAGCACTCACAGCTGACAGTTCTTGCTCTATCAATCTTTGTTCCATTATGAGCTTTTAAAAACTCAATAATTTGTCATTGTCCCTCTCCTCAGGTGTGTAGGTCAAATTAATGATCGTTATCATTCTGCTTAAATTTTCCTAAAAGAATCTAAAACAACAAAAATATGAGTTATATTTTAATTTTTTTTTTTTTTTATTTTATTGGATATTGAAAATTCTCCAGTGAAAAGCCAATTTTCTATTGTTTTTTCAATGTATAGTTTTCCAAAAAGGTTGCTAAGTACTTTTGCACACAACTAATACATTTTTTTAAATGCTATATTCTTTCAGGGTGTAGACAATCATGGCTCTCCACAAATTCCTTTTTCTTTTAATATCTATGAAGTGATATTACTTCTTGGAAAAGATAGTCAAGTGATTTCCTATTATCTTTTCCATGGTTTTGAATTCAGTGTAGTCCTTTTTCTAGACTGACTGCTATTCAAGCTAGAAAGCTACTTTGTTATTTTATCTGTAGGTGTTGGTGAAAAGAGAGAAGATGGGTTCATGCCTTTCCCAAGAGCATAAGTGAATGCAACAGTCTGGAGTGGAATTTGAACTAGACTAAAATCCACTGTCTGCACCAATAATAATTATGCGACACATCTTTTATATACAACTTCTAAAACTATATACTATGTTTTATCATAGGATTTTGAATAGACTTATTTTGCCTTGTATTAATACTTCAAGCAATCTTTATTTCATTAAACCCAAGAGAATTTTATCAAAATAAGTATATTTCATTTATAAAATCTTTTTATGACTATTATTAAGTACATTAAAAATAATTTTGATAGACCTCAAAAATTCCATATTCATAGATTCTATAACGAGCTGAAAACCTAACCTATGAACCCATTAGAGAAATCTTGGATATGACCTGTGTATTTATTGAATTATACATTATAAAAAAATGCAAATTATGACTGGCTAGGAAATTTTCAGATATATGTCTGTTTTCTACAATTAAACAAAAAGTAACGATCTGGTTTGGCTAATCTGACGGACACAAAGTAAGAGTTCAGTTTAGCATGAAACAAATTGTAAATCAAATCCCCTACTAGAAAATCTTTGCAGTACTATTAGTGACTATAAATCTGGACATCCTTATATTATACAATGAAACAGATGATGACTTCTATGCAGTGCATCCCTCCAGGACTTTCTTTTATAACTACTTTATAGTAATGTTTTTCATTTTACCATTCCTCACACTTCCTGTTCTGCCATCCATTCACATAACCTTGTTAGGAATGTGGCCCACTGTAACCTCATCCCTTTTGATTTTGGTATGTCCTATGAGTGTCAAATTTTCAAAGCACTTTTTTCTCATTATATGTCCATAATATATTAACTCCCACTTTTCTAACAGACAAAAAAAAAAAAGAAGATATCTGGTGAATTATAGTAAGATTCTTATTCCATCAAGTCCAGAAAAATCTATGCTACATTACAGTGGATCTTCCCAAAACAAACAGAAAATAAATTAATCAGACTCCAATGCAAAATATATAATCCCTTCTTGTCAGTAAAACAAATAATTGTCAAACTATTTTGGTTTTATTGAAAATAGTGATGAATGTAAAAGCAAAGGGATGAATGGTTCCTTAGCAATGCCATAAATGATAACTTTGAATCAAAGGCAAGGAAACAAAGAAAAAAAAAAAAAAACTCTAGATGAGAAGAACAAAGAATTGATTATTAGTCAGAAGACCAGCATTTTGAGTTAATGGCTTCCTGATGTATTTTCCTGCCAATTAGCAGACACCAAATTAAATTAAGAACAGTATCAGAGATTAATCACAAAATATTTTCTTAAAATAAACATCGACAAAAAGTATGCCAACACCTACTTATAAGCCAGTATCTTACGCTAACATAACCCTTGTGTATTGAGATCCTAATTTTCAAGGAGTACTCAAATTGACCACAATTAGCATCAGAAACAAATATAGTAATGAACTGCCAACATGATTATTATTATTATACCTGGTTTATTACAATTATGAAAATACTCTTAAATCTAATTTTTAGCATTAGTATTTTCACAAGATCATCTAATAAAAAGGATTTCTTCAATCATTGTCTGACTATGATGAGGCTATTGGAAGAATGTCAAATATTTTGAGATTTTCAAATAGCTAATCATGAAGCTTAAAAAATATATATTGACTAACAACTTCTGTACCTTTTAAAAGAAAGAACTGAAGTCATCACTCAGATATCGGAGATGAATTTAAGACATATATGCAAAAAACAAGGTTCAAAAATAGAAGGCAATATTTTTTCTTTGACTAAGTTTTATATCATACTTATTATAAAACCCAGGTTGTGTCTGTGTGTGTGTCTGTTCATTTATATATTGGATCGGATTTCCTACATTTTTCAACCGATTTCAACAAAACTTCACAGGACTACGTAAAATTTTTTTGCAGTGGTTCTGACAGTGCCAAAAATTGGAAAAACAGAATTGTTTTTGCATGAAATCAATTTGAAAACAAGATTAAGAGGCATCACTGTTTCGAGAATGAAAGGGGGACAACTCATATCGAGTTATA
This sequence comes from Acanthosepion pharaonis, assembly GCA_903632075.3. Taxonomy (NCBI): domain Eukaryota; kingdom Metazoa; phylum Mollusca; class Cephalopoda; order Sepiida; family Sepiidae; genus Acanthosepion; species Acanthosepion pharaonis. The sequence goes on along the minus strand of CAHIKZ030004155.1, from coordinate 1,075,542 downwards.
CTTATTATAAAACCCAGGTTGCTTGTGTGTGTGTGTTCATTTATATATGGGATCGGATTTCCTACATTTTTCAACCGATTTCAACAAAACTTTTTTTTTGGCAGGTAGTGTTTCTTATTGTCTTGCACACTTTTTTCTTTATTTTTACATTCAGAATGCTTTGAAAATTCCATTTACAAGACAATTGTTTATAATAAAATTGAAAAATTCTATTCAATCGGTAGACTCATAACAATTGAAAACAATGTTTTTGTTTGAGTTTGGGTTTGACCAATTCGTAAAAAAAAAAAAAAAAAACTAATTAAGACATGCATGTCCGTCAACCTTAAACAATAATCTTTGTCAATTTTATTTTTTAGTCTTTATGATGGTCGATACTTGATCTATCTCTTACTGTTACATCCCCGGGCAACGCCGGGCTCTACTGCTAGTATATGTGTGTGTGTGTATGTGTGTAAAACCACATCACAATTATACCTGCATTTGCAAACTACGCCAACATGAGAAATTAGCAATTATGACATTTCAGAATCCCAAAAATCATTTAAACCGAAAATCTAAAATTTTAAGTTCTTGCTCTCATGTCAAAAAATTTTTATTAAGTGAAGACGAGGCCGGTTAAAAAAAATCTAATTTAAAACCCCACTGTTATTATTAAGATACACTCGCCACCGTTACATTTAAGTTACATATTTGCTTTTCTTCTTCTTCTTTACTGTATACATTTACAAAACACTTGCATTCCCGTTCCTTACTTTTCTTTTCTTCACCCTTCTTTTTTTTCTTCTTTTTTTCTCTCCATACTCCCTTACTTTCTATTACACTCAATGTCATGTTTTTCGATTGTCATGTGCCTGGTAATTTATTTTTGAAAAATAGTTATGTAGCGTTTTTTGTGGATTTTTTTAAATAAAGCATTAAGATGATCATTTAAAAAAAAAAAAAAAAAAAAAAAAAATCGCCCAAAGAGACCATCAGATTGAAACCAAGGTCACATATTTTATTTGACCTCCTGATTTTAAAATTTAAAGTATATATATATATATATATATATATATATATATATATATATATATGTATGTATGCCCCTCTACAATATGTCAATTTTAAAGTTTCCCAACCTGGGAGCCACACACCTTCAAAGTGGTAGGGGGAGACAAGTTTTTAAAATTACCAAAAATCAAGGAATTACCCAATTTAAATGAAAATTTCAGTACATATTCATTAATTATTTACTTTTATAATGAATAGTTTTTTATTTAAAAAATATCTAACAAAATCTTATTCTTTTTGTAATAATCACCAATATTTCTCACTGAATTTTACTTGAAAAAGAAATGTTTAAGTCACAAATTTTTACATTTCCATAAAGACTAATCGCCGACGCATCTCCACTGAAAAGAAAGCTTTAAAAAATTCCAACACAACACAAACAGGATTGTTTTAAAATTTGTTTTAAAAACAGTATTTCAGTTTTGGAGAAAATTTTTCATGTGCTGAAATCTTTAAACATTTTTATTTTATAAGCAATCATTTTCTTGGGTTTATCTTTCTAGAAATGTAAAAAAAAATTTATTTTAATTACTAGCTTTGGACTTCTAGTTAGTATTCCTATTAGGAAAAAAAAATCCTCAGTGGAAGATTTCAGGATAAAAAGTGATTTTACCAAGATATATTACCCTCTTTAAAAAAAACTGTTCAGAAAGAAAATTACAATTAATAAAAATAAGCACTATGAAATTAGCATGTTTGCCTCCCCTCCCCAGTAGGCATGAACCCCCATGCAGTTGAGATGTTCAGGATAGTAAGCACCAGCCCTGTTGATTATTTGACTTGATGATTGACAATATAACTTGGGTAGAAAAAAAAAGTAACAAATATAAAAAGCAAAAAAATGCTGCTGAAACTAGCCTTTTGGAGCTCCAACCTTATCAAGGGTTTCTGCATAGTACACACTGCACCGACCATGTAGATATATGATGTATATTATTAATTGATGACTGACAATGTAACATCAGTTTAAAAATAACTGAAAAAAATGTCAGATGGCCATAAAACAGTGCTAAAAAACAAAAAAAAATTACAGAGTCCACAACAGGGCTCCCAAAAACATCCCCAATTGGGGGCAAGACACACCAGCCCTATATATATATATATATATATGTGTGTGTGTGTGTGTGTAAGAGAGAGAGAGAATTACAATCAAATATGTGTGTGAATTAGGATCAATGAAAGGATAAGGAATAAATAGGAAAAATTTATAAATGTTTCCTATTTGTTCTATATATATATATATATATATATATATATATATTAGTTCACTCAATAAAAGGGTCAAAAGTTACTCAAAGTAGATGGTTACTGTTAAAATGGTTATGATGAATGAGGTGTGTATGACCTGAATGAAAATTATGAGGCTAAGGAGGATAGATAACAATTGCCTCTTGACTTTAAGCAGTAAAGATTGTATTGTTCAGGGAATCATACATGTGAACATCTGTTCAATAATGGAACTTTTTTTCTTACATTTGGAATACAGAGAAAATGAGGGTGGTTTGACTCTGTGGAAGTAGCATAGCACATTGTAGCTGAAAACTTCTGAACTAGTAGAACTAAAGAATGAAGCTCATTTCAACATTTACCCTGGAAATAGCGATAGAATAGTGACAGACATGTGACTTTACATCTGTGGAGAAAGAGGCTTTAAAATGAAGAATAAATCTTCTTGCCCCCACAAGACTGTGCAAATGATTTTTGAACTTTATCAAGGCTGAAGAGCAAGTATTGGACAACTCCATCACAGATATGACAGGAAGATTCCATTTTTGGTCTAAACCGACTCTTGTAAAGATAATATAATGGAGACATAATGAGATAATCATTTATGAAATTCTTTCTTCTCAATTACAACTAAACCTCAGCAATTCAAATTAATCGCTAAAGTATTTAGCTATGTTGAAAGAATTTTAACAAAAGACATTTTGCTTCAATTACATAAAGTAAATATGAACATCTTATCATGCAGATAACTAGTTTTATTTAAGATAATTGAATAAAACTAATTCTTAAAAATTATAACTATTATTCTGGTAATTCATCTCTAAGTTTCTTGCTCTCTTCATCTGCACACACACAAACATTTTGTATGCAGAGAACTGAAAAGAATCACAAAGGCATCAACATAAAATTATGAATTATGACATTTGATCATTTTGTCAAATTTTAGGAAAGTAGACCAGGCTGAGAAATTCTGCTAAAATGTTAAAAAATTTAAAATTAAAAAATCATTTCAAAAGAAATTCTGACAATCATATTTTGAAAAGTGGGTTGGGCTGAGAACTTTATATATATATATATATATATATATATATATATAGTTAGTGAAATGTTTGGTAATCCATATGGATAATCCCAAGGAGGATGTAATCCAGAGAGCTCAATGTAAAAACAGAGTGAATATTAGTTTAATTAAAAAACAGACAACCTTAAGGATCCATTGATTATATTTTATTCCCCCAGGAAAGGGATTTTTTCTGGTTCCTCAGATCACATCCCTTTCCTGGGGGAATAAAATATATATATATGAGGGAAAAACAACTAGTAAAAAAATGATTAACAACAAGGTTCCATATAAAAAAAATGATCAACTTTAAACTATCATCTCCATTATTACTACTAAGTGTAAACAAGCAACAAAAAAAGTTGAAAGAAAACTACTATTATCTATGAAATTTGGTCAACATATCACTTCCTATAAAAATGATGAGTATATGTTGTTGAAACAAAAAAATATTCAAAACATTTCAAAACTTGCATTTCAATTGGAAAAATAAAGTAATTGTGATATAACAGGTGTATTGATTCAAAGGAAGACTAACTATTCTACAAATGTCAAAATTCATACATAAATAAAATAATTCATATTCTTTTTGTTCCAATATTTGAAAAATAAATGAAAGTATTTTTTCAAACATAATTCATAAATATATAATAGAAAAGACATCAATTTGTAAGAGTGACGCACGTAACAGGCATGGCTTCACAAAATAAAAAGTCAGGTGTTAAAAGTGGAAGGACAAGCAAAGTCAGGTGCTAAGTTTTAAACATTCTTAATTCTGTTTTGTTTTTTTTTATCTTTCATAAAATGAATATTTTTACATCTATTATCATAAGGTAATTTTTCTTTTCTGGAATGAGACTAAGAAAAAGTTAGTCTTATGTTTAATTTTTTTAAGTTCCAGCAAAAAGGGATAGCCAAAGACATCCCCCTTCTATAGCACAGTGGATGCATTATGGGTTACCTCACTTGGCTTCAACAAACACCCATTAGGTGGGACTGTTTAAATTCTATAAAAAGCCATTCATTCCCTTCCTCTAAGATGTATACAGGATGTATATCAGGACATCTCCACTGGAGCACGTTTGTTTCCCTGGTTGACTGAAAACTGAACTATTATATACACGCACACATGTGCATGTCACATATGCAGACAAGCACATTCTTAATAGCTTTTTTAATGTCTTTTCCTTTTAACTGTGTACACATTAACATAATTTCTTTTTGTTAATACATTCATTAATTGTTTGCTTAAAATCAATGTTTTGTAATTATTTTTGCCTGAACTCACATGAGTCCACCAAATATTGTTTGCAAAACAAATGTAACAGGAGCCATTAAATATTTACTGAAAAATGTCCACACCTCACAACAAAAGTGATGTCTCCAACAGTAAGATCTAACCCAAACCTAAAAACATATTATAACATGCACATATTAACATTTCTGTAAGCATTCTCAGTAACTCAGATAATTTACATATTTCAATGGTCAGCATTAAAGACGATTTTGAATGTGGATTTACAAAATACCCAATATATACATATATTATTTTAATTGTTTATTTAACTTTATTTTTGTATAGTGGGAATGCAATCAACCAAAATATCATCTTGAAAAACACGAAGACAAAGAAGGCAATGAAGTGTATAAGCAATAAGTTTCATCTAAAATGTTTTTCCAATTACTCCTAAACAATAATAATCTATAAATATATCATTTTTGTCCTTCATAGACTACTGACCTCTGAAACTTTGTAAAGCTTCATTAAATAAATACAAATATGATAGATATCAAACATACAAGAAAGAAATTAAATCCATTTAACCTGTAGTGATAATTAAAACAAGAAAAGTCAAGCAAGTGTCATCTTTCTAAAATTATATAAGAAATTGGAATATACTGACCAAAGAAAATTGCTAGACCATGAAGTTATATTTCCTTGAGCTAATTAGAAACAAGATTTGTTTTCAATAAGGACATGACATCAACATCTCATGAGCCAATCAGAAGTCAAGTAGCAATATTCAAATACCTCTTGTTTAGTAACATATCTATCTAATGAGATGGATAGAGGATTTCTGTTAGTTTTCTCATGCTGACTGTTCTCATCAAATCCAGAGCCAAATTACTCAGATATTCACAACACACACATACTTCTTGTCATTCATTTCAACTCACCTACAACAATTTGCATGGATGGCTTTACCCTCTACAATTATACATACATGTTTATACATACAATCTAGGACTTTTTTTGTGTGTGTATAAGAAATTTTTAGTTCCAAATACTTTAGAATTTTCAATTAATCATTTCTCCCTTCTGTAAATATATTAAACAATATAAAATTTATACTTATTCACATCAACTCTCATTTGTCTATATACTTCTTATGAGATTTTTTACACTCTTTCCACAAAGCCTTTTCCATATACAGGTTGCAGCAGAACTACCTCTTGCATATTGGTAAGACATTAGTGGCAATGGTGCTTTCATCCAATGTCTTACCATTATGTGGAGGGTATTTCTGCCACACCCTGTATACTGATATACAATGTTACCAAAAAAGTAAGTCATAATATGCCATAACTGGTGACCCCAATGAGATCTGAATATGAAAACCTCACAGAAACAATTGTAGTCAAAAGACAAATTGACCAAGAAATTATATATGAAGACCTGGCTTTAGATGACTGAATTATTTTCTGTGTATTTCCAAACTTTTTAATAAATTCCAGAATTAAGCTTCCTTAGAGTACAAGATCTACACTAAAATCATGTCTTTGCAGATTTAATATTTTTTATACTTGTTGAACTAAGCTGACTTTAACACACAACAACATTGATAAAGTCACTATTGATAAATGAGCTCACAAGTAGTGACTTGTCAGATTAGCATGTTAACCATCATTCTACAACAGATATTCTATTGATTTGCAATTTTCTCAGGCAATTTTATATTCAACACAGCTGAAATCTTCAAACACTACTCACAAACCAAAAAGAAAGCTGTCATTTTCTAACAAGTCTACAGAATTGGTTCAATATTTTGTATTTAAAAAAACTATCTGAACCCAATAATGAATAACTCAATTTAAGAAATGGTCACATAGTTTATACAATGAATTTTTTTTTAAAATCATTCTTATTTTGATTTGTATTATTTTATTATCATCAGCATCCTTTAAAGTGGATTTATGAAAGGCTAAGTTTATTGAAGCTAAAATCAATCCAGATGGAATCACGATCAAGCTGTTACCTTCTTTAACACCATCAAAAAGGAAGAAAATCTTTCAGTGTATGTGTGTGTGTGTGTGTTATATAACACACACACACACACACATATGTGTGTGTGTTTGTAAATTGCACATAGTGCTGGTGTTATTGGAACAGTGCTCGATGTTATAGAACAAAACTTCAGCGAAAGGTGGATGAAAGAGGCGAGCTTGGTTCATTTGTACAGGGCTAGCCTTGATTTTCTCTTCTAGATCAATCTACGTCACATCAGGGTGGTTTCCTGTGGAGCCCTCCCCTTAGTTAGATTAGACAAGCTTTTGTGTACCTAGTTAATGTGAGTAAGTGTTGTTCCATGCCTGTTCCCAGCTGCCTCTTTGGTTATGATCCAAGTTGAGATTCCCAACCTCCCCAGTTTGTTTTGGCCCCTTTTTATCTCAACTGAGTCAGCTTTTTATTTCCCATGTCCATATATTTTTCTCCTTTCCCACTCCCTTAGCGAGAGAGCCTCTTGATTTTGTCCAAAGGGCAGAATACATCGGCCTCTCTTTTTTTAAGGTTGGGCAGGCCCTACTAACATCAGTTATGTTTAGTTTACTTTGTGTTTATATTTAGTTTGTTTTGATGTTCATTCCCTCCCCTCTCATTCTATTCATCCATAAATTTTTAAGTATATATTTTATAATCATTTGATTTTTATGACATGGGGCACATTTTGTAGGTTACCCTTGAGGGGATGCGGTATTATGGTGTATGGAGGATTGAATGGTGAGGGACAAGTTCTTATGGTGAATGTGGAAATTGTAATGTGTGAATGAGTTGTGAATCAGATTAGCTAGGTATAAGATAGTGATAACCAGCCTCAACCCCTCCCCATTTTGGCCTTGTGCCACAATTGTATTTTAAATACAATAAATAATAATAACAGTTTTCCAAACCATCTTATAGTTTAGCATATTAGACTTTTTCTTTCTAAGGTAACCAATAGCAACACAAAACACAGAAAGAAAAACAATACAAAAATCAAATGCATAGTAACTATAAGCAAAACAAATCTTCACTTAGAAACATCATCATAAAGAAATACACAACTTCAGTCAACAGAAATAAGAAAATTAAATTATTTATTATAAAAAAATTTAAAATCCATGAACGTCATCATCAAAAATAATAATTCACCTGCAAGATCTACATTACAGAGAACTAATATTATTTACAAATTTACATGTCCATATATATTATAAAACAGTTATTGGTCAGAGATGAATTAGACCAGGAAACAGTAGTATTAAAAAGAAATTAGGCCAGTAGTATTATAAACAAAAGAAAAATTTAACATGCAGAGCTATTAAGTTTAAAAAATCAGCCAATCATGCTAGCTTGGTTGATCTAATTTTTTAAACTATATATATATATATAGTGTGTGTATATATATATATATATATATATGTGACAAACACACACATTACACATGTGTGTGTGTGGTCAAAGTTGTGGATAAACTGCCCAAAGTTCATAGTTATTTTTGTTCAAGTACTTTCAACTTAGCAGTCATTATCAAGAATTGATGTGGTGCCTGTGTAGTAGTTTTATCTCCTCTGTCTTTATTTTGAAGTGCCTATGATATAATTAATGTCTGCACATATATTGGAATTAAAAATTATAAAATGAAATTTAAAAACAAATAGAAATTCCCAATTGCATTTACATGATGTCACATTAAACCATTTCAAACATGTAGTATCCTAATGAATACCAAAATGCAGACAAAGGTGTTAAAACTACCACACATATCAGTTCTTCATAATGACTGGAAAGTCAAAGTACTCAAACAAAAATAATAAACTATGAACTACAGGCAATTTATTCACAACTTTGAGCTCAATACTCAACACATTATCAGGAAATTTTAAAAATATAAGAAAATAAACAGACAGACTTTGTTGGCTCTTTTTAATCAAACTTGTTTGGATGAATACTTGCTACCAAAATATACCATATATATATATATATATATATATATATATATATATATATATATATATATATACACGCAAAATAGAGTAATACTACCAGAAATTCCAGTTCTTTTATTTATTCATAGATTGTCTTCTGAACAAAGATTTTGGAGTTTTTCTTTTATGACTGCTACACAGACAAAAAAATTCCATCAGATTTTATGATGCAAGTCAATGTTATCACAAGAAAAAAAAAGGAGTATTAAATTGGTAACATTTTCCAGATATCTTTATATAATATGACAGCATAGAACTAAGCCCTGAAAATGTTCCCAACATCAATTGGTTAATACCATTTTATCAAAAAACATTGATTTGCATATGGACAGTGTACTTTCTTATCTGTAAAGTTCTTGTAAGTATGTTCCTTTTCTTTTAATTAAAAACCAAGTTAAACATTTATGCTATTAGCAGAATTAACAGGCAGTTTACTCTTGACTGGGCTTCTGCCAAAAACAAAAGATCTATTCAATTTTAAAACATACACATACAAGGCTACAAAAATGCAACACAAATAGCAATAACATACATGCAAGTACAAATTGGCATAAAAACTGATAAAAATATAGAAAATTTCATTTGTGATTAATTACTTTCACAGAATTTTTAATGCCTCATCATAGTTATTTGATGCCGATTTAAGGTTACAACTTGTCTTCCTTTCAATTCCGTTCAGTGGACTAACAGTAGTAAAGTTAAAATTAAAAAAGAGTATTCACTCCTCAAGAGTTTTTATGAGTTTACAATTAGAAATTATTGGCAATTGTTTTGCAATGTCCCTTTCTAATGTCTCCACCTAAACTCTGAAATTTTATTTACTATTTACCCAAAACAAACATGAAAATAGGAGTAGATATGTTCACCTATTGCCCGGTTCACAGTCCTCCCAGTTTTCTGAACAGGAGTAGACATTTATACCTTGTTTCCTGTTTAGGACTAGGTTCCCAGTTCATTCTAAAGTCTATTTCAAATCTATACTTCTTACATCTTCATCTGAACTCTAAAATTATATTTATTTATTTTTCCTCAGTAGGAGTTCAATTATTGTCCTGTTCACACACCTTCCCTGGTCTTTTGAACAGGAGTAAAGGTTTATCCCCTGTTTAGGATTGGGTTTCCGAGTCCTAAAATCTTACCCTTTCACTCCCAGTAGCCCCTTGCATCTTAGTGGCATTATCACTTCTCTTGGGGTGAATTAAACAAAAAAAATCTTTTGAAGGTAATAGAAATAAAAACTATTTGATAATGTTTTTTATGGGTTTTAAGGAGCTTAAAATTAAAAACTTTTATTCCAGGCTAACGCAGAGTGTAAAATTTACCTTCAGTTGGATTTAATGTAAGTTTTACCACTTACAACGTGTTCATACCTCTATGTGTGTGTGTGTGTGTGTGGTTGTAGACATACAGAGTTTGGGGGTTATACCTTTTCTAAAAGAAAATCAACACCAAAGGAAAAGAAAAATACAGAATGGCTTTCAAAATCTTGAAGTCTGAAGATACTATTTTTAGCTTTATTTCTTTCAATACTCCACGAAAATAGTTTTGTTTTTATTATTTAAATCACTCAGTAACAGGGTTAGAAGTGACCATTTTTAAGATAGAGTTATATTCTTAAATAGCCTTGTCAGATCTAGACTCTCATATAGATGTTATACATGGCATCCAACTCATTCAGAAATATCTAAACTATTAGCTATATATAACGGTTTTCAGAGATCAGTGATTAAAAATGGCTTCAAGTGAATGAATCTTAAAGAGAACTATTGTTCATCAGACCAAGGCTACAGAATCATAAAAAACTTTGCCAAATAACAAAAACCACATCACTTGAAGACTTCCAACAACAGCAACAATGAAAATGAATTGCACATGTAACCCAAAAAGAAAATAATGACATGATCAAGATACTGACTTTCCACACTATTTTAAACAGAAAGTTAGGAAGGAAACCCTCATCAATATGAGAAAGTGCAATAATAGTAGACATGAGAAACCCATTTTCCTGGAAAATTGTTTTAAGAGAAAGATTTTATAAATTTAAACAGACAGTAATACTAACTGTTCAGAAATGGCTAATCTTCCCATTACTATTTGTGGTCAATCTCATACTCTTAAGATCAGAAGTATATAAACAAATATCTGATGTTATTAATTAAAGTGATTTTATTAAAGATAAAGAGACAAGTACATACATACAGGGTGTCCCAAAAAAATTGACATTATTTAAAACCTGAATATCTGAGTAACAAAATTAAGTAGGCTTCATGTCGAACAATGAAAAAAATTTATTTATTTGAACATATTCAAAGGGATGTAGATTTTATAACAGATTTCACAAAGCTTTATAAATGTTCAATATGTGCACCACCTGTGACCCAACACACATCAAGTAGTCCAGCTCCTGTCAAATACACTGTAGCATGTCTTGCATAACATTCTCCAGTGCCTCAGTGATTCTATGCTTAAGTTCCTCTAGGCTTGTAGGAAGAGGAGGGATACAGATCTGTCCTTTAACATAGCCCCATAGAAGAAAAAAAAATTCATGCGGTGGCCATTTCAATAGTACACTGTCATTATCACTGGCATGCCCAATCCATCTTCCTGGTAGATTCTCATTGAGATAAGCCCACATAGATTGAGATTATTTGAGCAATGTTATTAGGCAACAAAATTTTGTGGGGGAGACCCTGTATAACAAAAAATAGATCTTTACAATTTCTGACTAAAGAGTTAATGCATTCTTAGAAGAGAAATAAATGATTGGTACACACATCAGGTATTTCTCTTCAAATCTGTACTCCTTAAAAATGTATAAAATAGTTATGATTATACTGTGTGCAGCAGAAATACCTCCCACATTTTAAACTATTACCTACATGGTACCAGTGAACTTAGACAAGTGGCAATGGTGTATTCATCTAGCTAATGTCTTACCATGGTTCCTCAGTTACTATAATGGCTTGGACTGATGCATGCTATGCATTTGCCGTTTAAGTGATTTTTTTTAAGACTGGTTAATCTCTAATTACAACAGAGAGCTTTTTGTACTCATTTCATGTTAAATCAGAATGATATCATCCCAGATAGAAAATTGACACTGCTATGGGTTGAAAATTTCAAGGCAATGGGTTCAGTGTTTAAAAAAACAGCCACATGGAAGACCTCAAAGCACTCAAACTTATGGGTGATGGAAAATTTTTGAAATCATTTACAACAGTGTATTGGCAAATAGAGGCTACCATTTGGAGGATGTCATTTTTAAAACAAAATGAAAAACTATAACCCTTTGTTTAAACAACAGTGAAATATATTTTTTTAATAGCAGTTATCTCAGTCTTTTTGTCAACCTTTAAAATGTGGGAGGTATTTCTGCTGCACCCTGTATTCTAGTCACTGGAGTCAAATTTCAAAATATCAATAGATTTTCATAATCATGTCAGCCAATTTTATAAAAAACAAAGTATAATACTGAAAATAAAATGGAACAGGCAGTTAAATTAAAAATAAATGGCTTCAATTGCAACAAAGAAGTCAACTACATGACAAGTAGTATAGTATTTTCCTTGATCTGTGTTTTATAATCAATAAAAGAAATCAAGAGTCTTTGACAGAACTTGTGAGCAACAAGGAAATTTTAAGAAAAATAGAAACTACAAGGAAACTGATACTTGCAATCAAACAGAGAGAGCTGAAATTTCTGGGAAACATAACGAGGAAAGAGAGTCAATAGAATTTAACATCCACAGGATACCATTCATCCATGCTTTGAATATTGCTGCAACATATGGTCTGATGTTCCTGTTATATATTTAGAGATCCTTGCTAAAACCCTAAGAAGAATCTGCAATGTCATTGGCCTTCACCCGTCATCTCAGCTTCAGTCACTTTCCCACTAATGTAATGTAGCTTCATTGTACCTCTTCTATAAATGCTTTCATGGTAATTGTTCTAACGAACTTTCCTTTATGGTACCTAAGCTATCTGAATTTAAGTGCAGTACTAGATTGGCAGCTAGGTCTCATCATTTGACAGTTGAAATGACTAGATGTAATCATAAGTTCTATGTTTTTACAGTTTTTCTTGCACTTCTGGCTTGTGGAACACGCTTCCAGATCCATGCTTTCCAGTCAAGTTTGATTGTCAAAAATTTAAATGCAACGTTAATCATTACCTTCTACCTTCTTAATTTCTGTTCTTTGTTCTCACTCAATGTTTTTTTCTTTTTCACACTCAGTAACCTTCCTTCAACTTAGAGGCTTTATTGGGGTGAATTTATTAATACACACACACGTGTGTGTGTGTTTATGTATGTATATCAAAAGCAAGAGAATCAGGTGGAAATACTAAGTAACCTAGTTAAATTTGAATGACTAGATGGCAAAACAAGGACAAAGAGAGATGGTAAAGGATCAAAAGTTACTTAGAGCAACAAAAGACACAAAGTTGTGGATAGCCATGATCACCCACATCTTCAAAAAACATGGTGCTTAAGAGAGTAAGAATACTGTTTTCATATGCTTCTTTAACAGACAAAAAAAGCTGAATTGAAAGAAATCAAAAACATTAGTTGACTGAACAAATTTATAAATCAGGCTGATAGAAATATCTTTACTGAGCAAGAAAAAACTGGAAAGAATTTTATGTATAAGAAAATATGGAAGGACAAGCTGCTGAACCACCCTGTGTTAATACATTGCGAGGAATGAATGGAGCCAATCAGGATATTTGCTACACTTCTTTTTTATTTGCTATAATTTCTGGAAATATTTCTTTATAGAGTATGCACATAAAAATGGATCAACTAAAATGTATTTAGGTTAACACTGCAAACACCCTGTAGAGTATAGAGTCACAATTTCATTTGATTAGGTGTTGCTGCTATGGCTTCCATAGAAAATAGTTTTTTTTGTTTTTTTTTTTATTTTCTTTCATGAGGTAGAGTTTCTACCTTCATGCTCTGCCAGTTTTGAATTCAAAGTTGGCCTTCTCCTAGATTAGTTGTCAACAGCCATGCTATTAACACTTTGCTGAGAGGAAAAAAGGATGGACTAATGCCTCTCCAAGTGCATTTGTGCTCAAGCAAATTCAACAATCTTGGCTGGAATTTGAACTGAACATACCAGTCCTACTTTCTGCACCAATAACTGCTGCATTATCCACACATCATAAAACTCTGTGGCAACGACAAAAGCAGGTAAATGTTTGGATAACAGACATTTATTCCTCATGAGTAAAGAAATATCAATAAAATATTCTTCATGTATACAATATGTTCTAAGATTTGTATCAAGCATTTCTTTACAACAGTGTACTTGCTAATAAAACAATAAACCCTTTATTGATGTTAAGTGTAATATTTCTTCAAAATAACTACACACCTTCTGTTCATATGTATTTCACGAGGAATATTATCTATCTATCTCTCTCTCTCTCTCTATATATATATATATATATATATATATATATATATAAATCCTGAATAAGTTGATAAACTACATCCGATAGCAAGACCTGTGATCAGGAGGTTTTGAGGAGTGTGGAACCACCTCTTAATTGCTGGTGTTCCCAGGTCCACCCTGACCCTGGGTGGTTACACCTGTTAGAGTACCAGCTATGGCTATTTAGTTGACTCCCACCTAAACTGGAGTCAAAACATGAAAGTGTAAAAATAGGTTTTATTACCAGCAATACATTTTTGAAGGAAAAAAATATTACCAGCACTAAAAATCTTGTCAGCATTAAATAACCCATTGAGGTTGATATGCCATAAAACAAAACAAACTAAACCATATATATATATATATATATATATATATATATATATATATGATCAAAGTTTTTAAAAAAGAAGGCATCAGGAAATAAATTGACCAAAATCACCTGAAGATAGTAAAAGGTTGAAACCAAAGTAGCAGAATCAACTGATTTCCTAATTTTCTATACTATATATATATATATATATATATATATATATATATATATATATATATATATATATATATATATATATAAATAAATAAATAAGTGATCTGTTTATATATCTGTTGATTTTTATCAGTCTGTTTATATTGATCTATCTGTTAATAATTGATGCAAATCTATTATGACTAACAAAACCAAGTAAATAAAATTTAATGAATTAAAGTAATGTCATTGCATTTGCTTAAAAAATAAAAACTTAATGAAAATCCTTTAAAAATGGAAATTAATGCAAAATTGCAAACAATGAACCAAAAATATTTTAACAAAAGAGAAACATTAAAAAAAAAAAAAAAAAAGAAATCTTATGGTTTTTATAAAATTTTCTTTTCTTTTTTAATTACATGCAAATCATAAAAGAACTGGAAGAAAAATGAAATTTTCTTCAGATATTTCGCCAAAATATGAGACTCATTAAAAAAAAAAAAGCAGTAATTAGCTGAACCTAATTTATATCAACAAGGAAGTTCTCGTGAAGCATCTATATATTTTCACAACATTTTTTACCAATGTTAACAGAAACAAGACATGCTAGAACAAGAAATCATTAAAACACTGTATTAAATAACTGTATACAAAAAGGTGTTTGACTAACAACTTGGAAGACACATTAATTTAATCAAGGCAACTATTAAATTCTCAACTGTACACAATACAGTCATTTTACTCCTAATATATAAAGTACTTAATTGCACTGCAATAAACATACAGCCACTCAAGTTATGTATATAATCAACTGACTTATATCAAATTTTATTATGGAAAATCATACAGCAAGGAAAAGATAATCTAAAAGAAAACACCCTTGGAACAGTATTGCATTTTCTTTTTCTCTCCTAAACCAGCTATGGGTTCAATAGCAGATTCAACTGGCATCTCCTGCCTTGGTTGGCAACTAGTCTATGAAAACAACTTCGAATTTAAAATCATGGCAATACACAGTTTACAAATCTTAAAGAAAAGGATGTGAAGAACAATGATTGACTATATCCTGAACAAACAAGGTACTTGGAGAGAGAGAGAGAGAGAGAGAGAGAGAGAATGAGTGTATATATTTTTCCTTGTGGAGAATAGGTCCAACAGTATACCATGATAGGTGATACTGCTGTGTTTTTTGTAGTAAGTATGGTTTTAAAGAGAGGAGTTTCTAGTCCTATGACCAACCAATTTTGAATTTAGAGTTGACCTTCTCCCTGAGTGGTTGCCATACTCTGCTATAGCTGGGAAGAGAAAAGATAAATTCATATTTTTCCCAAAGAGCAAATTTCAAATTCAAAACTCAGCTCACTGATCCCATTTTCCATTCTAATAAACAGTACACTACATACATATAACTGACACTTCTTTACAGAAGGCCATTTCTTCAACATTACACTGAGCAGCCACAAGCATGTAGATGACTTTGCAAGCCAACTCTGCTCCTACATACCTATTTACATATGTGATACAAAAGTTTTTTTTGGAGAATCTTGAAAGTAACTTTCTCAGGCATTCTCATGTGTTTCTTCAACCTGGTGATAGATCCGACGTAAATTATCTGCTGGCCTGTCATGAAATACAGGGTTAGCATTAGACTGCCAATTTTCATGCAATCTTTGGTAACTCCAGCATGAGATAGAACATAAACCTTCCTGCAGATGTTACATGCAAGCTCTAACTGAATATCTTGTGGGATCAAGTCTACAATACCTTTACTCAAAGCTCAAGCCTTTTAACCTTAAAGTGATTGCAAACATCAAAAACTAGCTTTATCCAACCAGACCAATTCTCTGCCTCTTTTTCCTATATATATATGTACAAGATCATATTAAAAACAAAGAATACAGCAACTCAACATGAATAATTTTATCTTCTGACAATGGCTAGGATTAATCTTGATCTTAGTGCTCAAAGCCTGAAGATAAAGGTATTTAGGTATTGAGTACCAATTTATTAAATTTTTTACACTTTTTAAGTTTTTAGAGCATCAAATGTATAATAGATCTTTTAACAAAATAGAATTTAGTTAAAGGATCTAATAATATACAAAAAATTTTAATAGTTTTATCAATATTATTTTTGCTATTTTTTTCTCTCAAATTTCTTTCATCAGCCTACTATACATATTATATATATATATATATATATATATATATATATATATATATATATATATAAATAAAGAGAAAGATGTATAGATATGTGTATAGCCAAAAATGTTTATGAATTATAAGAAAATATTCCTAGATCAATTGGGGAAAACCTGCCCATGAAAATAATAATAATCATGAGAGAATGTATTCAGGATGTTCATTGATTTACATGGCTGACAGGGAAACGTTGGATATTTGCAATGTAGCTAGACCTTTATTCATACAAAACCTAATGCTTATTTAAAATGCACATGCATAAATGCATAGAAATAAAATAAAATAAGCAGTAAACATAATTTGTCAGACTGTGGCAACAGTACACCAATTCACACCCATCAAGAATAGTCATGAGGGTAGGGAAAGCATTAGTTTTTACCCGAGAGTTGTACACTGATTTGCATGTTCAGAAAGAGAATAAGAGCAAATTGACTAAGCCCATTAATACTAGAGAATAATCAATAGTGAAAAAGGTTACAAGAGAAACAGAGATAAAAAGAGCAGACACTTGCAGAACATAAAACAAAACATACACCCAACTGAGAATTAAAATCAGTTATGGAACAGAGAAAGACGTTAGATCAAGCTTGGAGTTATAATCTATGTCAGGAAATAAAATGAGTTAATATTCTTGAAAAAAATGGGGGTAAAAAGTCACTGGTTTTTGGATAAGACAAAATACAGGCAAAATAATACTTTAATAAAATTGTTTTTGTGTGTAACATTTTTCTAAATTACCAGAAAAATCTGCTACATATAGATAGAGTGTAAAGTCCATATTGATGGAGTTGGTTCTAGAGTCACCATATAGCAAATCATACAGTCACCAGTTTCTATAGAGCTTGTTCTTTTCGTGAAATAATAAAAAAAAAATCCAATGCTAAGTTAAACTTGACAGATAAAATCTTATTCAATAGTGAATAGAATTCCATTAAATATTAGTTTATAAAAACACAGATAACTTACAGAGAATTAAACTTGAAAGAACTGGTGATCTCAGAATTCAGTAAAAAAAATTTCAATATATCATTTACGCCATCATCAACATAACATTTTGCTTACAAAAATGCACACAAGGACATGGTGGAAAGTTTGGGTCAGATTTTGTGAAGTATGTCAGACTAAGAATTTTCCAGTACCTCCTCACAATTCACACACATATATATATATATGAGATAATGATATTTAATTTTTTTTATATATTGAGAACAGATGCAGTCTGATGAAGTCCTAAAGGACAAAGCACATCACAAAAACTTTTCACTCTTTGTCATACATTTTTCCTCTCTCTCTCTATATATATATATATATATATATATATATATATAATGTGTGTGTGTTTGTGTGTGCCCAAATAGAAATACCACATGAACAGATCCATGCAAAAAAGTGAAAAAAAAAAACTGCACTATGGTATAATTGTTAAGTAACTGCAGTTAACTAGTGTTGAAATTTAGTCAATGTTTGAATTCTCTGTAGTAAAATCAACACCATTCTCATTCTACAATTCCCAATTGGTAATAATCATTACTCTTAGACATAAATCATAAGAAAATATGACTTTTTTTTTTAATTAAAATATCAGCATATAACAATGCAGACACAATTTTGAGTAAAAATACACTGTAAAACTGATAGCTATAAACACCAAATGTATTCAACCATAAGTGTTTTTTCATAAAAATATTCAGTTACTGCTTGAAGCTAAATCTTATTGTTAACTGAACCAGAGTCATTTAATAGGATATAACAAAATGGTTTTATTCTTTGTTAAAGATTACATAGAAATATAAAACTTCTTTTATGTGCCATGTCCCTTCAGGCCATAGACCTTCATGGCTCTCCACTTCCTCCTATCTCTTGTAGTTTTCAATAAGTTTTGTCTTTTTGCTACTTCTCCCAGACCTTGTTCTGTCATCCACTTGCTTAAGCCCGCTAGGTATGCCACATTACTTTCACTTGTCTCTCTTTCCCTCTAGTCACCCTGTAGGTATCAGATTTTCCAAGCACTCCTTTCTAATTAGGCATTTCAGAAATTTCAGCTGCCTCTTCCTGATGTTAAGTATAAGTTTCCTCTTTGATTGCATCCTCTCCAAAACCTCATTTTTGATCACATGTTCAGTCCATAGTATCCTTAAGATCCTTCTGTAGAACCATAGTTCTATTGCCTTGAGTTTCTTCTTCATCTTTGAGGAGACCATCCAATATTTGCTGCTGTAAAGGAGAACAAATATTATGTAGCAGTTCAGTACTCTTTTCTTTGTTACCAACAAAATCCTCTTGTCTTGTAATATTCTGCCTAGCTTTTGGAATGGGTCTTTGGCCACCCAATAGATCTTCAGATCTGTGTCACACTTACCGTCTTCTGTCAGAACACTTCCCAGATATTTAAAATTTCCACACTTGCTTGATTTTAGTGTCCCCAACCAGTAAATGGCATTTTGGGATCATCTTTTTGCTGATGACCATGCATTCTGTCTTCTTATTTATGCTTAGTCCCTTCTTCTTGCTCTCCTTTGCTACCTTCTGTAGAAGGTTTTGTAGTTTTCTTTCTGTGTCTGCTATCAGTACTGTATCATCTGCATATCTTATATTAAGATTGTGGCCGCCAATGATGAATTCCAGTAGAATTTTCAATTCTTTCAGAATTGCCTTGCTGTATAGGTTGAATAAGTCTGGCGAGAAGACACATCCTTGTCTTACACCCCTTTCTATTTTTGTATATCTCATGAACTCATTTTCTATCTGTATGCAGGCCGTTTGCTGCCAGTATAGGTTCTTGATTATTCTAATATTTTCCAAAATATATCAAGGTTGCTGAGCAGTTCCAACAGATCTTTACTTCACTTAATACAAAGCCGTTTCAACAAGTGACTTTTGTGTGAGTGATACAGAAGTATTCAATATCATTCAAGAAAATAAAATCTTTTTTTCAAATGAAGCTTTCAAATGAAATATTGCTTGCAATCTAAAAATATTCAGTCTACAGAAGTCGCTTTTTTGTAAATTTCCAAAAATATAATTCAGTTTTGACATATATTCAAAGTCAAAAAATAAAATAAATACCTTACAATAAATTCAGACAGTTATCACAAGTAAACTAGTGAAGCTCTTGATATACCAAATATTTAACCAATCTATACATTAGTGATGCTTACTTTATCACATTTATATACTACACTTATAAATCAAAATACTTCCATATATCAATATGCGTGTTTGTACCTACCTATATACCTAAAATATACTTAAAGATCAATTTTTATAAAAAAACATTATACAAAGTCTTCTTTACAGTTTCTTAAAACAATGTCTTTTATGTTGCATTGCTATTTATGGATTCATTCCATGTGGCTGATATGTCAAATCATACTGGAAACGCCAGTTAAGCAGTGTTGAACCCAGTTAGTATTTAGATGCAAGACCACTTGGGAAGACTGGGTACTTCTGGTTACCTCCTACAATCCAAAATCTGTTTCAGCTTTAAATAACCCACAAAGGGTTGATAAACCTTAAAAAAACAAATTAATCATGTATTGTGTCTCTTTAAGAAGTGGGCGATCATGGCTCCAATCCTTATCCCTTCCATTCCCTGTTCTGCCATCCATTTATACCAACTCATTAGATGTTTCCCTCTGCTCCTCTTGCCTTCAATGTCTTGTGAGTATCAAATTCCCCAAGCCGTTTTTCCTCATTATGTGTTCTACAAATTTTAACACAGTTTGTGATTCTAATTACAGTGTTTTTTTTTTGTTTCCATTTCTCTTAAAACTTCCTGGTTGTTCATATGTTCTGCCCATGGTATTCTTAGCATTCTTCTGTAGAATCACATCTGTTACCAGAAATCATCCTTTCATTTGTGAGGATTGTCTAGTATTCACTGCGATATAGAAGATTGATAATACTCTATTTCCAATGAAAAACATTATTTTATTCTAAAGTTAATGCCACAACATCCAACAAAGCTGAAACATACTTGCTACAACCAGAGTTTAGCCACTGACAACCCCCCCTGCAATCGAGGTAATAAAAGCCCTTAAGATGCAGGGGGTTATGAGACATAATGGCCAATCTAGTACTGCACTTAAATTTGTAAAGTTGAGGTACCAACAAAAGAAAGCTCATCAGAATAATTAGCATAAAAGTATTTATAGGCACAGGTGATAAAAAGGGGCTGATATGTGTATTTGTGTCTGTACAATAATCTAAAACACACACACATATATATATATATATATATATATATATATATATATATATATATATATATATATGTGTGTGTGTGTGAAATGGATTAAGTCCAACAATTATTAATATATTTTCTATTTATATGTTATTTTAATAGATACAATTAAATGGTCTGTTAAATGTATTTACTTAAATAAATCGTATCTATTAAAATAATATATAAACAGAAGTTATATGTAAGAAATATACATATAGATATCTTACATAGATTGCACTCAATGTAAGGTATCTATATTTCTTAATATATTAAATATATATATATATAAAACCAAAAAAACAATTTGAGCAAAAAAAACAAAAGAAAAAAGGATATTTCTTAACAAAAAATATTGTCCTTTTTAAAGCTATTAGACATTAAAGATAATAGCATTCCAAAGTTTTGACATATATTCAAAGTTTTGTGTGAGTGATACAGAAGTATTCAATATCATTCAAGAAAAAATCATTTTTTTCAAAAACATCTATAAATACATATGAGAATAATCTATTGATTAAGAAAGAAAATAATTTTTACTTCTATATCATTAATGTATGAAATATATCATGTTCCATTCTTAAATTACTAATATATGCCATGGAATTTTTATGGGCTCAGATAGTTATAGATACTTGTTAGATTACTTAGGGTTAATAAGAAAATGTCTATGCCCATGAATTCTGTTGTGATGTAGAGGTTAACACTAATCAGCCGCTAAGCTCGTTTTACTGCTTCGTTATTCTCAGTGACCACTTATATGAGTGTTCACTTGTGCTTAAGCAAATTATGCATACTAATTTGCTAGTATCACTACAAATTCAAAAATAATTTAATTTTTCAATAACTAGTAATAGAAAAAAATACAGAACTTCTGATATAAGGGCTGTCAACCAAAGAGATTGGTATACTAAGCAAAAGGATTGGTAGCAAAGTCAATAAAACAGTAACATCATTTGTACTACTTTATTATAATGCATTTGACTTGGATTATGTCAGTTTTCCATAATATCTAAAATAAAGTTAATGATTTGCTCCAAGGAAATGACCTTGGGAAAATGCTTGTGATTTAAGCAGATATAACTTGTAAACAGTTAACAAACCATCTTATATTAAATTAGTGAAATTTTACCCAGAATATATATATCTCATTGGATGAAATATTATCAGTATCATAATAAATTTGAGATTACATGAGGTACCTTAAAGTGCTCATCACATTGTATTCAAATTTTTTTGCATGTGAGGTCTTTATGGCCACTTCAAATGCTAAAAAATTAATTATACAGGAAATTCCCAAATATCACAAACTATAAAGAACAGTTCAACTTTCATGATCCTAAATAATTTCTGAAAATTTAGATTCAAACTTTGTAACATTTTTGATGGACAATGACTTAAAGGATGTCAATATAATCAGATATTAATGCTGTATAATATAAAAAAAAAACAGTAAGAAAATAAAGGTTGTTCCACTTTTTAGCAAGCCAAATATCCATTTCCACACTATTATCTTGTTGCCCAGCAACAGACTCCACAGAGAAATTGACAATTGGCAATGGTGACTGTTTACAAAAGAATCTAGTGACAGAAATTTACAGCAGTTGCTCTGTGTATGATGGAGATTATATTTGCTACATGCTTACATCAAGACAAAACTGTCTGAAAATAACAAACCCACTTAAGAGATTATTAGAAGTCTAAGCATGAAATCCATTTTTCTTTTTCAAAAGAAGTGTCCTTTACAGGATTGAATTTACAAGGATTATGGTTGTTATAAATATTCAGTCTTCAATGGATTAGAACTTTCTTTTTAAATTTGTAAATCCCTAAGTTTATGCGTGTGATAAAACTAAAAATTTAAAATAGTGTGTGTGTGTATATATATATATATATATATATATATATATATATATATATATATGTAATCTTAAGACACAAATAAAATATTAATTACAACTAATAACTGTTGTGGAGTGATTTCACAGTGGAGGCTTGTATTTGTACTAAGTCGGTCCTAAAATAGGTTCGACGTACAAAATGTTAGGAACTTGATATAATAGGGAATGATGCAGAGAAATCTAGTTGGGTCGCTGGTACTTTATTATCCGACTAACGGTCGTCCGACATCGACTGACTGACCAACTGACTCACTCACTGAGCGACTCCCTCCCACATTACTCTTACTACTCCTATTTATTATAGGAGGGAGAGTCTATTAACTATAGAATAGGTGTGTTCCACTATAACAATAACATGGAAATTGGATCCATAAAACTTAAAATGGTGGGCGAGTATCATCCTGACTATTTATATGGAAATGTTAAAATCCATAACCCTAACTCCCTCTTACAACCCATAATTTCTCTAATTGGTATTCCTGTATACAACTTATCTAAAACTCTAAACAAATTGATACAGCCAAACTTTTATTTTTTTTAAGCATTTCACCCCAAGCAAGACAGGAGTACCACTAGCACACAAGGGATTACCAAGAGTGAGAGAGTAAGAGTAAAGAGAGGAGTCTGAGAAAAAAGTAAAGAGAACAACGGGGATCAAGATCAAGGCATCAGAAGATGTTGATTGACATTACATTTGAATATTTGAAGATTATACCTATCAGGGAAGTGAGTAAGAGGAATAAAGTTCCACTGTTGGGAAGTGCGAGAGAAGAAGTGGTTACATTTAACTTTTTCAACAGTGAAAGTGTGGGACGAAGATGCCAACCTAGTAGCATGCTTAAATTCATGCAGTTAGGGTACCAGTGAAAGTAGCTCATCAGAGCAGTGGCCATGAAAATATTTGTAGAAAAGACAAATGGAAGCCACATCATGTCTGTGAGAAAGTAATTGGAGTTGAGATGCCAAGTCAGGACCTATCACATTGCATATCTTTCTTTGGATTTCATTGAGAACCTTGAGATAAACAGCAAGGGCACCAGACCATACATGGCAACAGTATTCAATGCAAGGACGAATGGTAGATTTGTAGATGTTAAGGATGGACTCAGATGAGAAAAATCTTCTAGCGTGACACAGAAAACCAACTTTCCTTGTGGTAGATGAAACTACCAATTCAATGTAGTTATTCCACCTCAGGTCAGTGGAAAATGCGAGAACAAGAAAATGCAGAGAGGCATTCTTGTGGAGTTGATCATCAGCCATGCTGATAGGAGGCAAGGAGGTTTCTCTATGGTGGGTAAATAAGATCAGTTTACAAGTCATTTCCTGCCCAGTCAACCACAGATTGGAGGTCCTTTTTGTGACCAACAGCCAAGTTAACTTTGTCAGCAATGCTGGATTTACTATTGAGACAGGAGGAAATGGTTTACCAAATAAATACAGTGTTGGTTCCACCAACAAATTCTTTGACATATTGCATTCTAATACACCTAACAATGGTATCCCAGGCTCATTAGACATTGAAAGACTAATGTCCCTGTCAAAGAACCTATAGAAATAGTAATAGAAAACTTATATAATCATCCCACACTCCCAACTCTGAATATTAGACCAACAATTTTACATAAACTTCTATCTTGCACAACCCAAGTACCATTTTAGAATCATTATGGTAATATTTAACACACAGACTGATGGTATCACTATGGACTCAACTCTAGCTCCCACTTTATCTAGTTTCTACAATTCGTTTATGAAATCAGCATTTATAACAGAATCTCTTTCCAGGATGTTCTAGTAGATACTAATAAGGATTTTATCACTTCACTATATAAAAATCCTACAAGTAAAAATTTGTATCTTAATTATAAAAGTGAATGTCTTCACAGATATAAAATAGGTGTTATAAAAAAAATAAAAAAAAATATGATTAACCATGCAAAAATAATTTCCACTTTGAACACATTATTTTATAGAGAATTAAACAACAAACATTTAACAATAATTTCCCAAACCATGTTGCTGATGAAGAAATGAAATTGGCTTTAAAGAAATTTAGAAAAAAATAACAAGTAATCATATTGTTATAAACAAAAATCTCAACATTTTATTATAATCATATGCATCTTAATTATAAATGAGATGAAAAGGCCATTACAAATATAATTCACCAGTATATAACAATTAAAGATCCTAAGATTTATCATTTATTATAAAAATTTCAAAACATCTAATTCTTACAAAGAATTCTACAGCCCAGAAATCCACCCAATGTAAAAACAATGTTATTTATGAAGTTTTATGTTCTTTGGGAGATTGTATCTCTGACACTAATAATCAACAAACAACATTAAATTCTTACATTGGCCACATGGGCACCACACACTCTCATAGGTTGAAGTGTTATTTGTCAAAATTTAGTGCAATTTGTGCACATATAGCTCAACACATCACAAACAAAGTAATATTAACATAAGACAAATTTTAATAGATAACCCCAAAATATTATATTGGACTCATTGCAAAGAAAAACACAAAATTCTAGAATCCATTATAATGCAAAAGAAACAACTAACATTAAATATCTTTTTCCTTAGGAAATCATATATTGAAGTGTGTTTAAAAACAACAACAAAAAACAAAAACAAATTCACCATTGGAAATGATATCACAACATAATCATCATTCACAATTCTTGACAATGACTGTAACAGTTGAAACTACTCAAATATAACAACCAAAAACAAAACAAAAAAACAAACAGAAATTATGGTAAAATACACTGACTTTTTACACTTATGTAGACACAGTGTGTGTGTGTGTGTGTGTGTGAATAATCTATAATAGCTCAATAATGTGTAATCTATGTATGAATACTTAACCCATAATGTTCTATTGAAAATGGTTTGGAAATTATAAATGTGTGAAAGAGTTAATTCATTTTACTTTAGGTGAGTTTTGTCAAAATATAATTCTTTCTTAGGACACACTGGACAATTTCTTACATAAAAAAAAAACAACACTTTCTATTTCATAACAAGATGAAATGTTTTTGTTCAATGTTAACCAAATGAATACTAATATCTGTTTTCTTTTGGTATAAGTTGTAAATATCTACTCACACAAAAGTATTTTTTTTTTTAATTCTGTTGAATAAGCAGGTATTTTTAAGTGGAATTAATAAAATTCTCAATAAGAAAAACGAAACAAAACAATACAAAAAAATGGACAAGGCAATGCAAGGCAAAGCAAAGCAACTATAAGACAATATAAAAAATTAAAAAATTTACAAAATAGAATGTTCACACACAAAAGGGATACAGTCAAGTGGTTATAGTCTTCTGACTTTAAGGCAAAAAAGAAAAAGATATGTGAGTAAGACTGAGAATTGCCTAGGAAGAAATCCCAGCATGCTTCAGTAAGATTTGTCTATAAATCTGGGAAAGAGATTTTTATCAGACATTCTCAGAGATTGGAACCAACAACTTGCCAGGAATATATTTAATAACACACCTCAGTAGATAACTGATAAAAAAATAGCATCACTTTTTCTAAAAACAAAAATAAAGCATAAAGAGGTTACCGATTTCACTTTTCTGGTAAAGATATCAATTTGTGCTAGGTTTCATTTTCATGTAATATATAATTGATCTGAACTAAAAGAGACATCACATGATCTACACCAAATAAATGTAAATTTATATCTCTCACAAGTCCTGTAACCCATTAGGCTTGTAAGGGCACCACATGTACTGCAGCCATAGCAACAGTGAGCTATCTTTGAAATATAACCTAATAGAACTCATCCCTCTTAAGGCTGATTTTGAATTCAGTTTTTTCTTTCTCCTACAGTGGTTGCCATCTTAAGGCAAGAGAGCCTAGTCTGTTGTTATTTAACAAACAGCTGGGGGTGGAGTCATGCCTTTTCCAAGGGCATTAGCACAAAGTAAGCAAAACAGAATCAAGCAGGAATTGAACAAGACATGCCAAATTCACTTTCCCTGATTTTACATCTCTGCTAAACAATTCTGCTGATATATAGAAAACACTTGAAAAGCAGAAAAGTCTAAATATAGAAGATGATTATGATGATGAAATAATTTAAAATGGTAATGTTTAACTTTTGTACCCACCCCCCCAAAAAAAACAATGTATCAAAAGAACAATTATTTCCTTGACACTTATTACTGTATACACTTTTTACTACCTTGCCAATGTTTGTTTTAAGAAGCAATGATTAGAATTTTAATAAGACCCATACATATGAAAGTAGATTTAGACAAATTTAGAATTTGAGAATTAACAACAAAGATATCAAACACTATTTATTTATTAGATTGTTTATTTACAAGAATAATTTTATATTTACAAGATTATGAAAATATCTGAACTAACAATAATGAAATATTTATTATTTACCATTTTATAAAGAAATATCTATGAAAAGAATTTTTTTTTATTCATAAATTTATTAAAATTATATGACAAGAAATAATCAGGGAAAAATGTATTATGTTCAAAAAATCCTGTTTATTCAAATTTTCTAGTTTTTGGTATTTTTATAAAATTATGAATAAAATCTTGTTTTCACAGTTATTTATAAAATGTTAAATAATAAATATTGCATTGTAATTGGTTTACATTTTTGTTGATTTTGTAATTTTTTTTTTTATAAATTTTTTCAAATTTATTTCTTTATAAAATGGTAAATAATAAATATCACATTGTACTTGTTTCACATATTTTCATAAACTTGTAATTAAACACTGCCAAATGAGTTAAAAATGTATACAGTGTCAAGGGAATAACTGTCCTTTTCACACAGTTTTTTTTGCATGCACAAAAGGTTAAACATTGCTGGTAAAACATTGTCTTTATGAAACAAAAATATCTTCTATGAAATTTTATCAGAGAAATAAGAAAGTAATATCAGCAGCATTTTATTGGTTTCTCAAAGAAGTTCTGAAGCAAGCAGAAAAAAAATGAAATGAGACCTCTACCCTCTCACTTAAACAAGACATAAAAATCAATGAAGTTTCTGTGGCAATGTTGGCCATGTTGTCATTTGGCCAAAAGAATAGAATAAAAAGAGATCTTTTTAGGATGTATTCTAGTAAAAATTGATTCTTCTGATTCCATTTGCAAAAAAAGAAAAATAAATAAAATTTAGTCAACAGACAAAATATTTTTCAAAGAATTTTCATTTACTATATTTTTCTTTTTCTGTATTTGTTAAGAAAAAGGTTAAAGAAAGATTGTTCTGTCCAAAAGAGAAACCAAGTAACCAAACATCTGTCACCAGAACAAAGTTGATTTCATTTGTCTACAGCCATGATTAAAACTTCTTACACACTAGAGCATCATGGGAATAGAAACTCAGAAGATAAGAACTGTATAGAAATCTTTCTTTCAGTCTTTTTCACAATTTATTATTCATTTATTTGTATTCTGTGGAATTCTTTTATTTTAAAATTAGTTACACTTTCAGATTTATCCATACAAGAGACTCCTTTTTATTTTGTGCTGAATAGATCTTGGTCTGCTGCAGATGGCAAACAAAAGCTACACTGTAAAATGTAAATTATACAATGTTAAAAAAAAAGAAATAGATAAACAAATTTGAATGAGAAAGTTACAGATAATTTTATAGTCAATTGATTGTAAGTACAAATTGCAAACTTTTAATTAAACTGGTTGATAAAGATCCAAAAAGAGGAGCAAAAAACTGCATTAGTAAAATATAAATAAACAACAGACGAACCAATGATAATTTTGAACTACTGATTGATCTTGTCTATAACAAATTCAGTTGTTCCAAAAATGCTGTAAAATTTTTTCTGCTTGGACTAAATACCTGGAAGATGTTGATTGGTAGGTAATTGAAATGGTTAATACTAGATTGGTGGCAAGGTCTCCTCAATTTACCATTGAAATGGATAGATGTAACCATAAGTTCTATGCTAACAGTTTCTTCTTTCACACTTGTCACTTAAGTTTGATCTTCAAAAATCTAAATGCAAGTTGATCATTATCTTCTGTCTTCTAAATTCCTTTTCTTGTTCTCACTCCTTAGTATTTTTTTCTCACATTCAGTAACCGCTTGCATCTTAGTAGCCTTATTGTCTTGCTTGGAGTGAAATGATAAAAAAAATTATCAGAATTGAGCAATGTTTTTCATCTGAATCCTATTTTTATATTTCATCTCAAATATTTTCACACACTGTTAAGTCAATGAGAAGATCTATGCAAAGATTTCTTTGAGGAAGTTTTGTTTATTCCTGAAAGGTTCTTATTTTTAATAATTTTTATGATGACCACACAGTCATGATAAGTATCATAACTACTAACTAGGATTATTAGTATGAACTTAATTATAATTGTGGTAGCCATATATCTGCAGATGGTCTTATTCTTGTCACTAAATCTAGCATTACATGTTTTGTTGTGATTTTGATGGTAACCTCAAGGTCAAGAATTATTGAAATCAAATCTATAGCCAGGAACATCAGCAAGTTATCCCAGTAACTAGACCAGCAACATATGGTTCTAAAGATGCCACCACCCTTGTTATGTATCTGAATAAGTCTCAAAATCAGGGTTGAAACATTGCAAACCTGAGCTAGACATTTGTCACACAAAATAAACATTGACAGATTCCCAAGATTAATTGAAGTTTTGGAATAATGACGAAGCTAATTAAATTTCTTAATTAGTTCTTTTCCCACATTTAATTCCAATAATCATTAAATACAACCAAATGTTTTCTCACATTTTCCCCAAGTTCTATACCAGAAAATTAAGCCATTCTACATTAAACTCTGTTTATCAACCACTGTCATGCTTCTTTGGGGCTCTAACTTAACCAACACAAGTGGGTCACTACAAACCTTATCACTTAGTTTTCTTACTATACTTTCTCAAATATTTTGACTACTGCATTTTCAAATAATGCACTTTTCTTTAAAATTTAGTATTTGGGGTTTGGGGCAATGGTTGAATGCACCAATATCACAGCAAGGTAAAAAAGAAACTTTTTCCATACATAAGTATGTAGTTGATTTACATATAGTAGGACATTTTTATAAGCTTTAGAATTTACATATGTATAGGAACTAGTGATTCAATGCGATATGGCTGTAAGTCTTATTTTTAAAATTTTGTAATTGTATTGTAGTTATAAAATATCAGAATATCAAGTATTACAGTCATTTTGAGATGACATGAGTAAAGTATTGAAATAGCAAAATTTAACCTAAAATTATGTGTAAGACGAAATTAATCAGGAAATGATTACATCTAAATGTCTATTTCATTAGTTTACCCATGCCATCTCAAAATGATTAATTTTGTCTTGTGCAGAATTCTTGGTCAAATTTTGATAACATTATCAGGGATGAGTTTAGACGGCAGCACCATGACAAAATGCCACGGTGCTTGTATTTAATGCTGAAGTGCCCTTAAAAAAAAAAAAAAAACTCATGCATGGCAATCTTTGCCTTCAACTTTAAGAAAAAAATTTTTTTTTTTTAAATTTTCTTAATAAGGTGGTTATAGGGATTTTCCAAGATAAAATTTGACTAGAGCCCTAAGCAGATATATTCTTAAAGAAAAGAGGTAGATGAAAGGAATTTCAACAAATGTTACAAGTTTAAAGGAGCACAGACATTATTTTGGGGCCATCATATATATATATATATATATGTACAAATATATGTTCATGTATGTATATTCTTATTCTACCCATTCCTATATATATATATATAAGCAGGGATACCCAGCATTGCTCAGAAGATCTCTGAATAATAGTTTATTATTGACAATTTATTGATATTTTTCAGTCATTTATAGAAAATAATTTTTTATTCAATCTTTAAAAAATAAATTTCATTGTTTTTTTTTTTTGGTTTGTTATAAAATAACTAAATTTAAGAAAATACCACACTACCAATATCATGCTCGAGAGGTAGGGATCTTAAGGTTCTGAGTTTCCCCATATTTTTATTCAAAAACACACTTTAATTTAAATAGAATGTAGTTAAATTCATAAAACAAATATTCAATATGACTAATGTTAACCATAAGTCATGTCTGTCTCTCCTAATTTTTATTTAACTAAAGTTGTTTTTTTCTTTTCAAATACAAATATAACTTGAAATTTAAGCATAATCAATTTTCAAAACAAAATTCCCAATGTATTTTGCTTGTACTCTCTTTCGAAATAGTAAATAAATTCATTTATGGAGAAATGTTTGCTTCTTTAATATCATGTTTAAAAGTAAAACTAAATTCCCCTCCAAAATAAATAGTAAATAAATATTTTTTGAAGAAGTAAGGCTCACTATAGTTTTTGCTTTAAAAAATGATTAAATTAAATATGTTTAAATATATCTTAATTTAAGTTTATTTACTTTATTTAAATGTTTTTAAGTAAAGTAATTTTTTCCTATATATATATATATATATATATATATATATTATAAGCCCTATGTCAGGAAAGTTTAAACAATATGTGTCTACAAAACAGTTAGATGGAGTAAATGTGCATTTATAAATACATGTACATGAATATACAGAATAAACCTTGACTCTAAAATTTACTTTTACAGTCAGTTTTGCTGGTGTATACAAACACAAAGTTTTGTTGATATGAGAAAAAATGCTTTGGAGTCACTCCGAGACAAGGACAACTTTTAACCAAAAGCATAAAATAACTTATTGGCATGCTGAAAATACCTTGAGGATAGAAAGGAGTGCTTGCTAATCTAACTTTTGCTGGATTGATTTCAGGAATGGATAATTTTAACTGAGCTAATTACATAGATCTTTGATTTTCATCTTTTTCTACTGCCATTATTATGAGAAAATTAGGAACAGGTTTACATATTTATACAAATGATAACAAAAACAAAATTCATAATTCTATCCTCCAAAAGTATTGATAAAATTTGAAAACAAACTAGTTACCCTCAACACAAAGATCTTTACTATCATTTTCAAGACAGTTAGAGATAGAGTTAGAAAGAAAAATAGATTCAATGCCACATCAAATGCTGAACATCTAAACAGAGACAAGCAGCTATTTTTTATTCTAATAATAATTTCCATGTTATTTAAGAAAAAGAAAAGTTTTATTGCTCATATCACTTTTTTTAGAACTTAAAAATTTAACACCTGGTTTTAAGAAATCTGGAATTTTGCTTTGCAACAAAGGACATAAAAGCCTATTCACATTGGCATAAATTCTTTTAGAATCGGATAATGGACAGTTGACCATTTATATTCATAATAGCTTTCTCTATTGCATATCAAGTTCCAATATTTCAAACTCATAAATATCTTGTTCATTCAATGAATATCTCAAAACAATTCTGATGCAGTAGTGAATGAAAGAAAAATGCTTTTTGGACTGTGTGTGAAGTAACCAGAACATAATTGTCTGGCAAAGATGTTGCCAATTTTTTTTTTCCTTTTCTTTATTTCTCCATTTTACAAAACTGTCTTTAAAAAAACTAAATAGTAAAAGAATTAAATATGAAAATAAGATATAATAATTTTATTTAAATAATATAAGAGCTCATTTTTGTTTGTTTTTCAAAGAGTTTTTGTAGGTAGTAATTGATGTGGCGCCAACACCATTTTTAGCATCCTGTCCTGCATCTTTTAAACATTTGACTTACCACCAAAGTAAAGAAATAAAAATTTATTTTGCAGCAAACTGATGATGTCACTATTCGCGCAGTCTGCAAAATTTAATGCATTTGGATTCATAGTTTATTTGATTGAGTCTGTGATGTTTTATTTAAAGAGGTTTTTAAACAATTTGAGATACATTTTTTGAACTAAATAAAACAAAGATTTAAGGTAAAAAGTGATAATGGGGATTACAAAGGTATGACAGCTCAAAAAAACTTACTCTGATCATATTGATAAGAACAGAACTCCCAAATTTGTTGGTGAGATCCAGACCATGATTGACAATGATCCCTTTGAGCAAATCAGGTCAATAGCCAAGAAACCAAGAGTGTCTGAGTTTCTTATCAGGAAGGTTGTGTATGAAGACATTCAGTATTTCTCATACAAGATGAGAAAGTGCCAAATTTTATCACAGGCCATGAAGGACAAGATGAAAGATTGTACTACAAAGCTTTTGAACAAACTCAAGCGTCCCTTCCAACTGAATATGTTTTTTTTTTCAGTCGAGAAAGATTTCTGCCAGGATAAGATGATGAACACATAGAACTTGGCTTGCTGTGTCCCCAAAAGATGTACCAAAAGTAATGAAAACAAAATATCCAGTCAACATCAGGGTGTTTGGAGTGATAACTAGTTATTGTGAGGTTATGCCTCTGTTCATCTTCCCACAGGACATCAGACTCATTATGGAAGCCTACATCAAATGCCTTCAGGAGGTAGTGCTGCCCTAGTTCAAGAGGGTGGCTGCTGGAAGACCCTATGTCTAACAAGACTTTGCACCATGCCACACAAGTAGAAGTACTCAATCATGGCTGTCAAACAATTTCTGTGACCACATCACCTCTTACATTTGGCCACCAGACTGCAACCTCCTTGATTATTATGTGTAAAGCACAGTTGAGCAAGAGACCAGCAAAACTCCTTGTAATACCAAAGATGAACTGAAGGCAAAGATTGTGGCAGTATTCACCAACTTAAAGAGAGATACCATCCAGAAGAGTTGCAGGAGATTCTGAAGTTGTCTGGAGGCCGTGGTTGAAGCCAATGGCTATTTTATTGAATAAATTTACTCTTTAGAAATTTTGGTAAGTATATCTGTTAAAATGAGACATCAGTGTTATTTTCATTTTTGCATAATTTAGATGACAATTTATCTATCACACCCTGTGTATTAGTTGTGTATTTGGGCAACAATCTCTCTCTAATACAGGTTTCATAAAAAATGACAAGGTACTACCATTAAGTTTTTTTTTTGTTTTGTTTTTCTTGTTTACAAAAAAATTCTTTTTATGGATATAGTGTATAGAAAAATTGTCAAAATGATTGTTCATTCACAGTGCTTTCAGCTAATTATTTAGCCATTTTCAAGGATTTTAGTTGTTTAATGGTATATTGCCACCTTATGGGTCATTTAATGTCAAAATTTAATTTTTAAGGGAGCATCTGTAATTTCTTTTAAAAAATGTATTGCTGATAATATTGTTTTCCTTACAAATATTGCTGGCAGTTTTTAATATAAAATGTTTATACTTTCATCATGTTTTTAACCCAGTTTAGGGGTTAACTATTTGCCCAAATTTGGGACCCTAACAGGTGCTACCACCCTGTGTTAGAGTGGACCTGGGAACAACAGCAGTTAAGACCTCAATCAAAGGCCTCGCTGCCAGATGTAGTTTATTGTCAAGATATTTCTGAACATGTTCAGTATACTATGGCTGTGCTCATAATTGATGTAATTAATGGCTGGGTTTTTGATATTTTTTTATGATGAGAGCTTCTATTTTTTAAAATTTCCTACAGTTAGAAGCATGCATAATGCTTGTTTTTAAAATTAGCAAAACCAACATGAGATCATACCTACTATTCAGGTTGGCATTTTTTCCTATGATTTAATGGTAGATAAATGTATTGAGAGTTGTTGAGGATGTTTGTAAAATTCAAGAAGTGCAAAGAAATGAAACAATATCTGGCCATATTGCCTTAAACTGATTTAAGCATTTTAAGGATGGTAACTTATTGCTGATGATTGTCAATTGCTAATTATATTTTAAAATTCAAGATAAAAGACAAATTGACACTCAGCACTTGAAAACTTTCAGAAAAACAAGGATCATCAAAAAATACAATTTGTAGAATATTCTTCTTCTATGTGCCGTGTCCCTCCAGGATGTGAGGGATCATTGCTCACCAGTTTCCAATCTCTTGTGTCCCTTAGCAGTATTTCTGTCAACCCCCCCACCCCATTTCCACTATCCATCCACACAAGCTTTTCAGGTAGGTGGCATGCTGCCTTCCTCACTCTTTCAATTGATAAACATGAACTGATGATTCATGGAACCAATTCCCAAAAGGATGCTTCCATGATCACTGCAATTTTAACCTGTTCAAGCGTTATCTTCTCCGCATAAACCCTGGGCCTCTTAATCTGTAACCTTCTACCTCTAGTGGCTCTTGGGCATTGTACAGGAGTGAATATTATTATAAAAAAACATACTCTTTAAAAGGTCACGTTCTCTATTCCTCTTTTCTCATTATGTGTCCAAAGGACCTCAGCTGTTGCTTTGAAATCCATTGTGGAGTCAAAAGAACAAAAATACTTTTATTATACATGAATAATCAACCCATAATCAATGGACTCTACCATGATTGATGCATTACTAAGAATACTAGATTAATATTGAAAGAAAGAGAGGTGAGAGAGAGAGAGAGGTGAGAGAGAGAAAGAGAGGTGAGAGAGAGAAAGAGAGGTGAGAGAGAGAGAGAGGTGAGAGAGAGAGAGAGAGGTGAGAGAGAGAGAGAGAGAGAGAGAGAGAGAGGAGAGAGAGAGAGAGGTGAGAGAGAGAGAGGGAGAGAGAGAGAGAGAGAGGGAGAGAAAGAGAGGGAGAGGGGGAGAGAAAGAGAGGTGAGGGAGAGAAAGAGAGGTGAGGGAGAGAAAGAGAGGTGAGGGAGGGAGAGAGAGGGGAGAGAGAGAAGAGAGGTGAGGGAGGAGAGAGAGGGAGAGAAAGAGAGGGAGAGAAAGAGGAGAGAGAGGGAGAGAAAGAGAGAGAGGAGGGGTGATGGAGAGAGAGGGAGAGAGGGTGATGGAGAGAGAGGGAGAGAGAGAGAGGTGAAAGAGAGGTGAAAGAGAGGTGAGAGAGAGAGGTGAGAGAGAGAACGAAAGAGGTGAGAGAGAGAACGAAAGAGGTGAGAGAGAGAACGAAAGAGGTGAGAGAGAGAAAGAAAGAGGTGAGAGAGAGAAAGAAAGAGGTGAGAGAGAGAAAGAAAGAGGTGAGAGAGGGAGGGAAAGAGGTGAGAGAGGGAGGGAAAGAAAAATTGAGAGAGAATTCTCAATGCAAGAAAGTTACTGGAACTGTGATAAGATTAAAGTCACTTTTTGTTCAAAGAATATTACATTTATATTCTACTGACACATTTCCATGTTGATTTATGAAAATACTACTGAGATACTGATGATCTTTCTTGTGCCTTCTCCTTTCAGAACAGAAGCTATCATGGCTCTCCACAACTTCCTGTTTTTTTTTGTTCTAACTTTTGACTATTTTTTTCCTTCTGTCATCCATTCACTCAAACTCATTAAATAAGTTACTTGCCATTTCCCATGCTTCTCTTGACTTCATTATATCATATGTGTGCTAAATTTTCCAAGCTCTCTTTCCTCATTTGGGGTTCCAAAAATTCCAATTTTCTCATTATGATTTTGAGTATCTTTTTTCTTCTGTATGACTTAAAACTTTGTTACTCACATATTCTATTCATCATATTCTCAGTATCCTTCTGTAGAACCACAACTTTGTCACTACAAATCTCCTCTTCATCTGATTATCTAACATTCACTTCCATATAAGAGATTAGATATTATAAATGCATTTCAGCACTCTTTTCTTTGTAAGTACATTTTCCTCTTCCTTAATAGTTTGATTAGTTTCTGGAAGGCTTCTTTCATTATTTCTATACATAGGAGATTTAACATTGAAGCAATCCATTATAAATGATATTCTATAACAATCTGAAATTAGGAGATGCTGCATAATCTGTCAACCTAAATATATCAAGCAAGAAATTTGCACTTTTCAAACTCTCTAAATTAAGCTAGCAGAAAAAAAAAGACCATGAAATAATTTCATTAACTATCAATGCATTTTATTCAAATAAAGATAGTTATTTCTAAAATGTTGTTTTTTCTGGATGTGGAGATAAAATATATTAAATGAAGCATTATATGTATATAGGCATGTCAATAAGTTCATAGTCTAATAATAAAAAAGCTTTTATATTTTATAAAGTGAATATTTTTTAACATAATATCCTTTCTTGTCAATTCATTCACATTGAACATTATACAGTGATAATTTCAGAACAAAATTCAGCTAATAACCATTATTATAAACAAAGACAAGACTTGTCAAAAGGAGTGGAACTGAAAGATTGAACAGCTGAAACTTGTCATGGAACTAAGAAATTAGGGAATATGAAGTTTGACATTTATGCCCATCATTACTGGTGCACTCAGAACAGTTCCAAAGAGACTCTCAAAAAAAAAAAAAAAAAAAAAAAAATTGCAGAAGAAATAAAATAAACAATCATTGAAACCATCCATAAAAATAGCATTACTAAATGATCAATAATATTGAAAAAAAGTGTTAACACATGGAAAAGACATACTGTCACTTGATCTCCAATGAAAGCCACCACTTGTATGAAAACTAGTGTTTCAAATATAAAGATTTGAATGTAAATTGGTTTCCTCTTATCTGTGGTTTTGCTTTCTACAGTTCCACTTATACATGGTTAATCACAGAAATAATTTTCTAAGTTTGACTTGATAATGGTCCCAAATTGCAAATGGTCATTAACAACCATAAAGATAATAAATCTATTATTTATAACTTAATAATGGTCACAAATTGCCAATGGTCAAATTTATAGTTTCAACTATACCTAATCAACCCCAGAAATAATTTGTAAGTTTGATTTAATAATAGTCATAAATTGCAAAAGTTGTGCTGTGTATGCACTTTGGATACATCAAAGAAGCTTTCAAATGATTCCTTTATATAAAAAGGTAAATATTCTCAGCTTAATAGAGAAAAAAATGTATACTGTAATTGCTATGGTCAAAACAAATCTATCCATTGTATAATTTTCATTGCAGTATATTATTAATACCAAAGTATCTATCTACATTACTATGTGTACTTCTCACTTGAAAAAGAGAAAAAAATTAAAGCTTTAAAAAACCAAATTCAAATAATAGAACTCAAAACAGAAAGCCTGTCCATGTCTTTTTGTCTCTCTTCCTTTCCAACTCTTCATTCTTCCTACCTTTCTTACTAAAACTTCTTTTTTCTCCTTCACATCTTCTTTCCTTTCTTCCTTCTTTCCTTTTCCAAATTCTGTTGTCATGTGGAAATGAACAGATAAGTAGATGATAAGTATTATTTGTGTGCAACACTTCACAGAATGCACACACATTACACTGATCCAAGACAGAAATGCCAGGAAGTGACATTTTGATCATAGGCATAGCATATAGATACTCTGATTCAAAGTGAAAGTGCCAATCCATATATAAATGAACCATCA
The DNA here is from genome assembly GCA_903632075.3 of Acanthosepion pharaonis. Taxonomy (NCBI): domain Eukaryota; kingdom Metazoa; phylum Mollusca; class Cephalopoda; order Sepiida; family Sepiidae; genus Acanthosepion; species Acanthosepion pharaonis. Next base: position 1,037,445 of record CAHIKZ030004155.1, on the reverse strand, counting down.
CTTTTGACATGTATTATAATGGTATTATAGTAATTCTTCTATTTTATTACAGATTATTCTTATTAATTTCTTATGCCAAATTGGTACACCAAGCCCCATAAGTCTGTAGGTATAGGAAAAAAAAACAGGGTATACAAGGTTCAGTACTATTCCTTGATTTAGGTATCAGCTGTAGATCTTGAAACAGATTTGTCACAAATAAGTCTGGTTTACTGTATACTGGAGCAAATATCTTCCTGTTAACTGAAATTCAAATCTGAAACTTAAAGTCAGACAAAATTCATCAGTAGCCTATATCTCTTCATAACTTTCTCTTGTACATATGTTCATGTATGCCTTGCAGATATTCTTAAATGTCTAACTTAACATATTTTTATCAAGTGTTCAACACCCAAAGTAAGCACTTTTAGTCTTTATACTACAGATGAATGTCAAATAATCTGAATTTGGTTGTTACAATCCATTTTAGTATTAATTTTTTTTTCATAATATATAAAGTAATTCACTATGTTTAGCATACTTAGATTAAAATTTGAAATGCAAAAAGGTGGAATAACAGTGGATAATAAGATAACCAATTTACATGGAAATATTATATACACAGAATTTATTTTACAAGGAAGATTTTTCTTTTATAACTACAACAGTAATGAGTAAATAATCTACTATATGAAAGGGTGCTGAATAATTTTCAGCCCAACCAAGAAGGGTTTCAAAAAAAAAATAAAATAAGTCAGATCATTGGGTCAAATTTTGCAAGTAAATCAGCTAAAAAACTTTGTAAAATATGTTTGGTGGTTTTTGTCTATAATGTCTAACTTTTTGCTGCATTAGAGTTATCTCACTTGCTTTGTCAAAGATAGATGGCATTGTCTTTGTTATGACAATGAGAGACTGTTCCAAGATGTTCATGAATCTTTGAGGTGAAAAGTCTGTGGAAGAACAGAATACAACAATAATAAAGAGAAAAGAGTTAAACAGCAATCATTTTTGACGATATGAATAAACAAGTAAACTCTATATTGACTACAGCAAAAACGTTCAAATAAACTATTTTTGAAATAAAACTTGTTATAAATTTATAGAGCAAACAAAAAGTAGATTTAAAACTTAATAGCAATTTTCTTAGAAAAAAACAATTCCCAAGACAGAATCCAAGAAGCTTGAATGAGTGTGGGTGTATAACTGGGTGGGGAAACAACACTACCAAAACAACATAATTGTCATCCTAAGTCCTGGTTTCATAAATATTCCTAAATAAACTGATCCCATTACAACCAATCCCAACACACAAATAAAATATTTAGAATTCCTTACCCCTTTTTTTTTTTTTATACACACACACACACACAGTTTTTTTGCAATAAGGATATAACCTCATAAATATCCAATCTCTATTCTGGGCAAAACAGAAATTTCAAAAATTGCTGCTGTATTTACACTGGGGAATTAATTGCAAATGAAAACAGTTTGAAATTAAACAATGAATATACTATAGTTACTCTCTCAACATAAACCTTTCCAAAACTATGATTTGGAATTAAAGCAATGATGGCATCTCCTCTGAATCAAAAGAAATTTAAGACATGAACATAGTAAATACTAAACACTTCAGATACATGGCGTATGGATCAGTTATAACAAATTAAGTAGAAGAGAAAAGGTAATGGAACATAGAATAGGCTGCACCAGAAGTAATTTTTCCCAACACTGCAGATTGCTACAAAACAAAAACATCAACCTGGAAATTCGGGTAATGTTTTTAAATAGCCTTGTTAGATCCAGACTTTTATATGGATATCATGTAAGGTACCAAACCCATTCAGAAATATGTAAACTGTCAGCTGTATACAACTACTTTCTAAGATCAAAGGTGAAAAAAGGCTTTGAGCAAATGAAGCCTGAGAGTCTTGGCAAGGATCATTCTTTTTGAACATTGTGAACTGGTGCTACAAATTCACAAAGAAATTGTACCAAATAACAGAAACCACATTGCTTGAGGACTACCAACAGCAGCAACAATTAAAATCAATAGCACATGCAACTTGAAGAGAAAATAATGACATAAAATTTTAACATTCCACACTACTGCAAATAAAATTTTAAGAAAACTCCATCAATACTGGAAAGAGTGATAACATTTATTGGTCTTGAGAAACCTGTTTATTTGAAAAAATGTTTGAAGAGAAAGATTTTATAAATTTCAACCAAAATCAGTACTGGCTAGTTGGTCAATGAATGTCAAATGTTGGAGAGAAACAACAAATATTACTATTATATATCATTACTATCACAAGAAAAAACAAATTGATAAAACCTATCAAAGATGACCAATCAGCACATTATTTTTTCTTTTTTAAGTTGGGAGGGGGAAATACATTGCAAATACATTATTAGAACTAACAGATAACATCATCACTAAGCAGAACCAACTAAAATTTAATTAATGTATATTTATATAGATTCTTCCGTTAAAAGATTAATAGGTTAATATTTATTAAAGAATATGCGGCAAATCTATATATACAAATTTAAAAAAAAAAAACAAACTTTCAGTTAGACCAATCTAACAAAATAAAATTCCCTTCAAACAGATCAATATAAAAAAAATCCTTTAGACCAATCTAAAAAAAAACAAAAATCCTTCAGACAGTCCAATCTAAAAATCCTGAAATGCTTTACTTTTAATTATCTCTAAAGGATCTCTAATACATTTACCAATCCTATAAGGATTCACAGGAAAACTGTCTTTCCTTAGCAAAAATATATATTAAAATAAAGTTTTTTTTGTCAATATAAGTATACTGAGAACAAAGTGCAATACACAGTAAAGAAAGGAAAAAACTAATTAACATCAGCAAACTTCAGGTACAAGGTGTTAATTATAGTAATAGCAACTTGCTGACAACACTTCTAATAACATCAATATCACCAATTAGTTATAATCATAGCAATTCTATCCATATTGGTAATAATAACAGAGCTGGAGCACTTAATGGTAATAATATCATTATTTAAAGTGGTGTCAGCAATAGAAGTTAATTGACCTTTAACTTGCAAATGGAAAGAAAAGATAATAAACCAAATGCAGACAAAAATCAATTGATATTAATTTTTTCTATTAACTTCTTATATTTGTTAGTAAAACATTCACATGTAAATCATAAAGGGGAGAATCTTTTTTTTTTCATGTATTATGTGTGTGCTTTTATCAGGTTTTTTGACAATGTTCAGGCAGAAAAAGCATGAGATAACCTAAAAAATGTCAACAATCAAGAATATTGGACTTACATTTATTTGTGAAAGTGGAAAAAGAGGAAATAAGAGAAAAAAGAATCACAGATAGTTGTATCTTTTCCAATAAGCCCTTCATCATAATAACTATGCTGGGTACATGACAACAGCCTCCACAAATTGGGATAGAAGGGTACTAGATAACACTCAGAAAACAGCTTCGGTCTGCCTACCTCTCTCATTCATGCATATATGTAAGCACATCATACATCACTTTAGTCTGAACAAGTCCTAAAGAACAAAACATGTCACACAAAATTTTCCCCAATTTATCACAGATTTTCCTTATATATTACAAAAACCAGGGGGTGCTGAAAGTTCTGTCTGGCACACTTCCCAAAATCTGAACAAATCACCAAACATCAGATTTTTTAGAAAGACAAAACTATATTCCTTAGTTTCACCAGTTCTAACCCTCATGGCTAAGATCCACCATACCATGCACATTATTGCAAACCAACCTCACTCCTTTTGTATTCCATTGGTGAGATGTAAGTTCCACTCAAACAACTTCTCATGAACTGTTTTTTTATGGAACCAACTCCCATGAGGATGCTTCCTTGATCACTACAATCTTAATCTGTTCAAGTTTAGTGTTAACCATTATCTTTTTTTTCTATTTTTTTTTTTAAAGCATTATGCCTCGAGCAAGGCGTGAAGCCACTAGGATGCAGGGGGTTGCAGAAGATTTGGAGCGAGAGCAGACTGATAGAAGAAAGGATGAGAAGAGGGATAGTGGATAGATCAAGGTAACTGGAGATGTCGATTGACATTACATTTGAATAGTTGGAGATTATAGCTCTCAGGGAAACAGTAATAGGGAAGGGTGTTCCACAGGTGAGAGGTATGAAGCTATTGGAGTAGAAGAGACGGCTACATTTAAAAGGGCGCTTGAATTCATGAAGTCTGGAAACCAGTGAAAGCAGCTCATCAGAGCAATTACCATGAAAGTATTTGTAAAAAAGACAGAGCCCATATATCCTCATAAACTGTGCCTCTGATCTCTTACTCTGTAAGCCTCTACCTCGAGTGGCCCTTGGGCCTTGTACAGGCTGAATATTATTGTTAAAAAAAAAAAAAAAAAGAGAGAGAGAGCTTCTTGGTCAGGCCCAAAACTTTTCAGTCCCCTTCGTGTGTGTGTAAAAGAGGGTATTATGTATGGATGGATCAATCAGTCAGTAACCTAACGGTTATTAACTTAATTTTGATCTAAAATCTTCAGTGTAATGTTTACTCTATGTAGTTAATATTCATCAATGATTTAAATGCTTTGATAAAGAAAAGGATTATGAAATGAAATAAATATTTGTTATGTAAAACAAATACTTGCTTTTTTTTTCATCATTAGGCTATATTTGTCAATACAAACAGACACTGAGAGATATAAAGAGTGAATAAGATTACATACAGCAAAGAACAAATGTGTTTATTCAATTTTGAACCTCTCTGTAGAGTATTGATTGCATGCTGTCTACAATGTTGTGCATAAAGATGCAAAACGTGGGTGGATTAAATCCAGCTGAAGATTAAAGCTAATCCATCACAGTAGGAAAATGTCACAACTGAAAATCAAGTCTACAAATATTCAAAAATAGAAGTTTCTGGATAAGGAATTTACAGAAAATAATCAAAGATAAAACCATTGTAACAAAGTTGTAGCTAACAGAACAAATTACCATATATACTCATATAAGCCAACTTCATGTATAAATTGACCAATGAATTTTTTGTACCAAATTTAACCAATCCAGATACAAAATTACCTGTATATAGTGTAACTGGTCACCAAAAATGCATGATTTTTAATATCTTCAAAAAAAAAAAAAAAAAAAAAAAAAAGTTACCTCGGTAGAGTACAACCAAAAAAACTTGCACTATATTCGAGTATATATTATAAGCAAAATAAAATTTTCTATACAAAGTATAAACAAATAACAATTCAGATTGTCACTAAAAAAGAAAGAAAGTATATGAGAACATGGGACCATAAAAAATGACTATGAACAGTTATGCAAAAAAGAAAGATGTGGCTGTTATATATCTTTTATGCTCCATGCACCTACAGGATGTGGGCAGTCATAGCTCTCCACAACTTCCTATCCAATGTAGAACAAAGCAAGATTTATCCCTTTACTATTTCTCCCTGTTCATGTTGTGCTATCTATTTATGTATTGCAGAACTGTTAACTTTTCAACATACATGCTGTGTCTCTTACTGCTCACACAACTACTGCCTTCAGGAAACCTCTACCTTGAGTGGCCTTTGGGCCTTGTATAGGATAAAAATTAATGCTGCTAAATCTCATACCATGAAGACATTTATCTATGGGAGCCAATTGTCCCTCCAGCTCTCATGGTCTTGGAAGAGCATCAGAATATCCTCCAGTGCCAGATTAATCTGACAGACAATGTGCTTCCAGCAACTGCTTAGTTTGCTATGAGGTCGTCTCCAGTTTACAGGTGAGAGATTGAACTGGTAGATGACTCTGGCAGTGTGGTTGTCAGGTCATTGCAGAACATGACCAAGCCATTATTAAAAAAAAAAAATAAAATGATGTGTAATTTAGCGTTACATTGTGGTTAAACCCAAAATATATAGCCACAAAAAGCAGCATGTAAGTGCCTCAACTGCAAATGTTCATTCAAACAAATTGTTAAAGTCAAATTGTATTTTTTCTTAATTTTTGTTTTGTTGGTTGATTAATTTCAATAATTTGAAATCGGACATCAGCACAGAGATACAAGACTAAAGAGAAAAATAAATGACGCTCACTTTGATAACAAAAACATTTTAAATTGAAAATACCAAATAATTCCAAACTGCCTCAAAACAAACTTTGGATTTCATCTTATTTCTTTCTTGATAATGAATAAAGCAAATTAAAAACTCATTAAAAATTAAAATCTTAAGAAACAACACAAACTGAACAGTTCCTTTATAACTTCAACACTTAGATATTGAAACTAATCTGCCAACAAGAAAAATTAAATATAATAGAGATTTCTGTCATTCTTAACTTATTTGAATATGTACATATAATTTGGAAAACATCCACTTTGACATGTTTTGTTGATGAACTAGCATCAACTGAAAAATAATTTTATTTCACATACAAATCTGATAAATTTTATATTTGTATGTATCCTATATTTATAAGTGAATATTGAGGTCAATACCAGTCAGTAACAGTCTATTTCATAGGCCATTGAAGATTGCATTCAAATATGAAACAGACTGCCATCGTCTGGTGTTAACCTCAGTATGCACTTTTATTTTTGCATTCCCTACTCCCACTACACAGAAAAATGTAAGAACACTGGAAAACTAAATAAAAAATGAATTCAGTTTTCCTTGTCTGTCATATTTAACGAAACATATTTAAAAGAAATGTTGTTGCCCATATATATATATATATATATATATATATATATATATATAGGAAATGATATATAAATTTTTATATCAAAAAAGATTTTAGGGAAATCTATGACAAAATGAAAAACATTTGCATGTGACACATTTCGTCCTTTAGAACTTCATCAGATTAAATTGATGTTTCCATTGATGCAGCTCTGCAAGCAAAGGCAAGGGTTACTGAGAATAGTAAATTTAACTTAAAAATTAAAAAGAAATTTTTTTTTAAAAACATGTTCTTTATAATAAATCTGCCAAGAAAGAGAAAATGTTGTAAGAACCTAAATGTAAATTTACTGTGGATGATCTAGTGATTAAAGCAAGAACATTATATATGTATGTGTGTGTGTGTGTGTGTGCAGATGTGTCCTTAGTCCTTGCCAATGTGTTTCATCATTCAACTTTATCAAGGCAAATGATGATAAATAAAAGTAAAATGTTGTGTAGTTACAATTATAGTAGTTATAAAGTCAAATGACGAAACTCATCGGCCAGGACTAAAAACTATTTCCCAAGTGTCTTTTTTATCCAATTTGTCTTATCTTCAGAATTATTATAAGAAATTTAACAATATATATATATTAGCTAATGTTCACCCAGTAAAAGGCCCAATGGCCACTCAAGGTAAATTGTTACTGTGTGGAATTGTATTAGTGCAAGAAGGGGCCAAGATAACATGATAGACAGCTAATTCTAGACTTGAATTGGTCAACATTTAATCAGTAAATAAAATTTCAGAGACATTAAGAGTATAGAGTTGAAGTAGACTTTAGAAGAGACCACAACCCAATCCTAAACAGGAAACAAGGGATGAACATCTACTCCTGTTCAAAGGACTGGGACAGAATGAAAACTGGACAATTGGCAAACATATAAGATGTATTTGAGCAGCAATTTCTCATCCATGCCCACTTGTTGAAGACCAACAAAAGTTCTTTAAGATTTACTTTTATTTTGACATAATTTGTTCAATAACTTCTGAGCAGGTTTGACTTTCATCATTTGTGTATGTGCATATGTATATCCATACAATAGATGCACCTTTACTAAACAAAACTTATTTTAGCAGAAAGCAATGTTTTATAGAGAATCTAATAAAACAAAAATCTACAACTAAAAATTTTTATAAAGATAAGGTTTCCAACACATATTTAACAGAAGTTTACATATAGACATTTATATTAGAAAAAAAATGAAGAGAACATCTATTTAATGCACACACATAAAAAAAGATTCATAGATATAAATTTAAATGATAAACTTAGATTTATATAAAACAAACAAACAAAACGTGAAATAAATTTAAGGTATAGATCTGATAAGAAAAGTAATTTCAAAGTTTTTCCTGTACACACATACATTTGGTTAAAAGCTACAAATAAGAAATATGTTTTATAATTATTTACTTAACCTTTCCTATTTCCAGACAGATAAATATAGGATAGTTATTAGTCAATACAAAGACTGTACAAAAGTTTATGGACAAATGCTTTGAGCAGTTTGTTTAGCTGATAAAATTATTAATCCACACTATTCAAGCTTGTTGCAGAAATTTAACTACTGGGGTAATATAGTAATAGATGCATAAAATGAGCAAAAGATGCCTTTCAGAAACTAAGTATTAAAAGAGAGAAAAATGTCATAAAGAAAAAAAAAAGAAGAAAAAAAAAGAAAAAAAAAAGAAAAAAAAAAGAACAAGAGTGTTAGACTGCGATGTAATATCTAATTTCCTATATGATAATGAATAATGGACTATTTTCAATAGATGAAAAAGAGGTCTGAAGCAACCGAAATGTGGTTCCACTGACAAATGTTGAGAATACTATAGACAGAATATGCAAGAAAGTTTTAAGGAAAATATGAAGTAAAAAGAAACTTGTGTTAACAATCAGAAAAAGACATCTAAATTTTTTTAGGTACATAATGAAGAAAGAAAACCTGCAGAATTTAATGCTCACAGAGTACATTGAAGGCAAGAGATGCGGGGAAAAAGAGTTACTTGAAAAGATGGCAGAATAAATATCACAAAGACACAGAAAGGTAAAGAAGGCATAAGAATTACTTAGAGCACCAAAAGACAGGAAACTATGGAGAACCATGACCATCCATATCATAAAGGGATATGGCACATACAGAAAAAGGAAGTCATTTAAGAAATTCCTGTAAGATTTTATTCCCCATGTTGCACAGACACCTTATTCATATGTTAGCCAGACAACCACCACTTTATCATAAAGACTAACTTGCAACTTATTCAACAATAAGTGTGTTCTGTATGCAGACTATGAGGTAATGATGCTTCTCTCAGTTATATATGCCACCTTCTTCCTGAGGATATGCATATACCATATTAGTATATCTATAAGTCCAGAAAAATAATAAAAAAGGTATTTTACACATTTTTCAACAATCCTTGCTCATCAATGTGCATAATTCAGTGGTGAATATTAATCACATAAGATGAAAAAGATCTCAGATTCTTGAAGGCCTTAAGAAAATAAACAATCTAAAGCTGACAAAGAAAAGATCTTTAATCAAGACATAAGAGGTTTCAATATACTTAGCAAATGACAGATACATTTTGCCCAGAAGAGAATTGCTATCATCATAATTCATAACACACAATCATCATAATTCTAATCTGTGGTCTTCAAATATTAAGATGTTAATCATAATCATATTTAAATGATTAGGCAAAAGTATTTGAACAAAAACTTTTGGACATTTCTTGTATATTGACCTGTACCAAAACAAGTTTACTTTCTGTGAAAGTTTAAATCATTTTATTTTATCATTCTTTGGGTTGGTCTTAATCAAGCATGTATCAATGAAGATGTGTGAGTAGGATAGATATCATCAGCACAGAAAATGGAATCAGTTAGCTAGGTTTAAATTTCTGCTTTGTCTGTTGCATTCACTTTTGAATAATTTTGCCATTGAAAAATCCATCTCTTCTCTCCCAGCTATGGGTTAAATAGAAACATAAACTAGGCTGTCAAGATTTTGGTTTTACCTAGTTTCTGAATACAAAATTTTGAAGAAGGCAAGAGGAAACTATTCCCCTATCTTACCCAAAAAGCCGTGGCTATTCATAGATATTGAAAAAAAGAGCCATGATCACCTATATACTGAAAGAACATGACATTAAAAAAGAAAAAAAAATGTTAAGGATTGTAGTTCAAATTATATGCCACACACATGAATATATCTGTGTGTGTTATAAATATATTACATTTATATATATCACAAACACACATATTATACATACTAGTATATGTAGCATGCATATAACTTATATACCACTACTTGTTTAGCAAGATGGCTGAACTTATATCTCTTGGATCATAGCTGTACAGGGACCCATTTAAATTAACAGAAAACACACTTATGTTAAATATTTATCAAAAACACAAATACACACCTCTAACTGTAAAGTATATCTAAAAATAATAAAAGCCCTCATTATAAGAAACAAAAAAAAAAAACACTCCTTAACATCAACTACAAACACAACTGGCTGTCGTCAGATATTAAAAATGTGTACATATGAGCAATCTACACCATTTGCAATAGCACAACTAAAATTCTTGAAAATAACTAATAGATTAGTCAAAAGTGCTTAAAACAAATAATCATTTGGATAACTTCCATACCTACTATGTTCAAAAAAGAAATTCCTTGTTTGCACACAATATGATAAAAAAAATGAACAGAAGTACTTTTCAAGTTATTTTCAATTAAACATGTATTAGAGAAGGATTGCTGCCCAAATACACAACTATTAGACATATCTGTTATTTCAAATGATATTATAGTGGATACTCAATATTTCAAATAGATGTTCCTTTTTTTATTTACTAAACAGCATGTATTATGTCTATCAGATTAAAAATAAATCCATTAATTATTTGGGAATTGCTTTGTTTATATTTCAGATATGAAACTGAGTAGATATGAAGCTTTTGAGAAAATAATCTGGTTGAAGAGGGGTTAAAGAGGGAAAAATGGAGTCTTGTTTGCTGTGTCATTCTTGATGACTGAGCAATAAAGTACACTGGATCAAATGGTGGCTTCCTTTACAAAAATCTCGGCTGAGGAATGTATTTTTCTTTACTAAGATTTTTCTCAAATGTGCAAGCCAATAGATGTAATACATACTGTTTAATTAATAAAAATAGGGTGTCTATTTCAAATACAGAATATCTACTATAATAACATTTGAAGTAATAAAAATGTCAGATTAAAAATAAATCCATTAATTCTTAGGTGATTTACACATCTATGTGTATAATAGAAGCATGTATATACATATTATACCTACACATGTACATATTAGTTCTAGTAAGATGTTGCGTTATCAGATTACCCAATCCCAGATACTAGAAATAAAGAAGAGGATGTAGACAAGAAGATTATCTGGGGCTGAGGTTGGGCATGGGGAGGATTTTACAGGTGAGGTGTACCAAGCTGTATTAGTCTCCGCCAACATCTTGCCCATGAACCTCTTGACTAAAGTAGATCAAAATCAAACCTCACGTTACTTGCAACAATTGCCAAACATGTAGACAATGAGGACACGTGAGGATATCTACTCACCCACAAATACAAGTAAACTGCATCAGGCAAACATTTTCTAAAAATATATCTGCATCCAATAGACTAGCAAACTTTCATGACTTCAATGGGCATATAGACATCTTGGCCGACAATATTACCTGGATTTGCCTGGATATATGATAAAAAAAAAAAAACTAGTTTTAAAGTATGCTATATTTATAGGTAAAAGTGCTCATTATGAAGGACAAATCATGTGCGGATTTAAGAGTGGACACTGAGGTCTACACTAAGCAGCGACAGTATATTTCCTGCTTGAACATAATCTTCAGGCCACATACACACACATATATATTTATTTATTTAGGCAGCATATCTTCATTCAAACATAGACATATTGCGTTTATTTTTATACTGATCCTTTCCAGTTGTCAAATCAGTTTCTTGATGCTAAGACAAAATTTATCAAGGAAGGTGTCAGTTTTTGTTAACCCAAGTACTTTTGATCTCTTCCAAGATCATCTTCAGGGATAAAATACAAAGACACTTATTGTAACTGTGATCAAATCTGTATTCTGTTGTGATGGTGATTATATATATATATATATATATATATAGATAATAAAAAGGCTTAAACACTAAGACTCCATGGTCATAATTTATTCCATTGGAATCGTAAATACGATCCAATTCATCAGACCTACAAATTCAAAAAGAAAATAGAAAAAACAACTCCGGAAGTAAAAAATAAAATTTAGAGAGAGTGTAAGTATGAGAGTGTGGGACGAATGTTAAAGCTATAGAGAGGGGTAACAGACAAGAGAAGGTGGGGGATTAAAATTTAACAGAGAGAAGTTTTAGAGAGGGGAGTCAAAGACGGTTTAAGTGAGAGAAATATGAATGTTGTCAGATGTCTAATACATTAAATTATGACCATGGAGTATTAGTGTTTAAGCCTTTTTATTATATCCTTACTCTGTCCTGGACATTGAGTTCTACCTAGATTCTATCCTCTTGGAATGTTTTTTTTTTTACAAAATATATATGTATGTGTATGCATGTATGTATATATATTTATATATTTTGCATATGTATGTGTATATTTACCACTAATATTATCTATATATATTATATTTTAGCATGTCTGATTAAACAATTTAGACATGTTGTGTTTGTTTATTTTCAATAATATCCTTTCATAATCACATATAATCTTTATTGTTTCATGGTTAAAGAGAGCAAGGAAGGTACCATGGTTGTATTTATTCATTTTTATTTTTTTTGAGTACTTTCAATATATTCCAATATCATCTTTAGTGTTATAATGGCTAAGATAAATAGTTGTGTGTCCAAAGTAAATTTTTGCTTTTGTAGTTAAAGTGTCAACAGTTCCAGTCATGTGCAAAGTCACAAATGGTGGCTTTTTAAAATTTTTCATATTGCAAACATTTTAATGTAAGGGAGGTAACTTAGTCACGAATTGAATTTGTTAGGTTATAGTTTGCTTGTTTTTTTTTTAAAAAACTGTTTTAACGTAAATATTTCTAAAGAATTATATACTATAAGCATTTTAGAACATTTTTACTATATTCATAATTATTTTGTCAGTGTTAATTTTTCAAAACAGAAAAATGTTAGGATACTGGAAAAACGTAATAAAAAATTAATTCAATCTGTCTTGCCAGCCATATTTAATGAAATATATATATATATATATATATATATATATATATATATATATATATATATTCAAGCTATTTTTCATTGCCTCTAAATACAACATCAATTTTTTCTTTTTTAATAAAAATAAATTTAAAAACAGGTCTCTCAGTTTTTCACAGTTGTCAAAGCAATTTGCTAATCCGGATGAATAATAAGAATTATACAAAATATAAACAAATCAATTTTATCAGTGCTACCAAAAAAGGTCAAAGTGGGGTTTTTTTTTGTAATTTAATGCAAAATCAAGTAATTCTCATGTTTTACCTTATGAAATTAATTAGAAAACCAAAAAAAAACATGATTTTACCATGATTAATATAAACATTTGCTTTAAATGCATTACTATAATTTTCACTGGCAACTAGGTTTAAATTTCAGAACATATATTGGTTGTTTAAGAATACATTTAATACCAAACTAAATTTTATTTAAAATAAATGTAAATCTTAATTTTAATATTGAATCAATTATTGAAGAAATTAAAATATATCTTTCAGTCTTATATTAAAAAATGTAAATAGTCTAAGTATGTGTGTGTGTGTGTGTGTGTGTGTGTGTGTGTGTATATATATATATATATATAATAGCTGGCCACTCGTATTCGAGGATACCCGTCTTATTAGGGTAGCTAGCAATCCCTATTGCAGACGCTCACTCAGGCACATTTGTGCTTGTTCAACACCTACAGAGCCAACCTGCAACTACATTGAGCAGATCTTAGTTACAGTTCCTGGGAGAGAGCCTGTTATCTAGCGTGATCAACATTCTGAACAAGGCCAACACAATCAAACCCTCGGTCACAATGACTTGTGACTTCATGCTAGCACAGCTATCAATGGCCCCAAGGGTTCTGTCTATCCAATTTTATTCACAAGGCTTAGGACAACCCATGGTATGGTTTTCAGGCACTTTCCAAATGTGCTGCAGGCTGGGATTGCCCCCTCCAGACCGATAACATCAGGAAGTCTACTTATAACTAGAGACATACCTCAATGATAGGATACATTCTGATAGTAGAAATTCAGAAACAAGATGTTGAAAAAAAATCAACCGTGGTGAGATTCGAACCCAGATCTCATGGTCAGAAAACGAATGTTCTAACCACTTGGCTACACGCCCATGTGTGTGTTATATATATATATATATATATATATATATATAAAAAGTATACCAAAGTGTGTGTGTGTGTGTGTATATATATATATATATAAAGTATACCAAAGCATATATATATATATATATATATATACACACACACTTTGGTATACTTTATACAAGGAAAGCTGAAATTTTCTAATCTCAACCAAGAAACTCTTTTAAAAACATGTATAACAACACTACATACACACATGTAAACACTAATATATATATATATATATATATATATATATATGGGGGGTAAAAAGATAGGAAAGAGAAGTGATAATAAATAGAGACATACCTCAATGATAGGATACATTCTGATGGTAGAAATTCGGAAACAAGATGTTGAAAAAAAATTGTTATTTCTGAAATCAAATGTCAATTCAAAAACTTGGCAATTTTTTTTTTCTTTAAAATAATGACAACTTGTCCTAAATTTGTTTAAAAAAATATTTCTAAAAAACTCTGTTGGGCTGCAGTTTCTCAAGAATCCTAAGTAAAAGTGATGGAAGTTTTTACAAACATATGAACTTAATTTCACTGTTTTTTACCATTAGCCATGTGATCACTCCCCCCAACCTCACTCACATCATCCAATACAAGCAATCATCTCAAATGTCAGGGGAACAAAAACACATGAACTTCCACATAAGCAAATAATTTGTGTGTTTTAATTTGTCCTGAAAACAGTAGTTAGCAGCAGCCAAAAAGCTAAATAGAAAAATTTTGGAAGGCACAAGTCAGGTGTCAGTTTAGAATACAAATTTAAAAATAAAGAAAAGACCAACTTGAGGACTGTTTTATTGAAAGCAGATAATAAAGTCTAAGAATTCTTTTGCTGTTGCAGGTCGACATTTTCACTTGTGACTGACAAGGTTGGGTGAAGGGGAATTCAAATAAGTAGAAATGGAGGATGCAGATAAACTATCCCTACTCCAACTATATTTCATGGGTATTCAGAATAGAATAATGCATCAACCCCACAGATTACAAAATGACCGATGCTGCTGACCAATGAAATCTAGATTATTTATTAAGGATCAATCATATTTTATCTACTTAGTTTTTATTATTTTAAAATAGGCCTTGATATGCAAAGAACTTAAAACGATTACTTGGTTACTTATATTAATTCATCATTTTACTTACAATTATTGCCACATGATACAAACAATAATAAATATGCATTATTTAAAAAAATTAACCATAAATAATCAATGGTGCCATTTGTCACTTATTACAACTAAAACTGTTTTTATGTAAGTAGTGAAGTAATCGTTCTAAGTAATGTTATTAATCAAAATAAGTACTGCATAATTCGTTGCATTTTCAAATATTACTAAGTTATATCATTATCCAAACAAGTTTTTCCCATTACTAAATTAATACTGCTAAAAGCATTTGAAATTTAGATTTGAAGTAAAGCAACTGATTGATAACTAAAAAAACAGAATTAATAATCACTAATTATAATAAATTTACCAACGCAGTGCTGATATTAACTGAGGTGATAAAATTTTAACCGATTAGCTGAGGATATTTATTTCAAACCCCCAGCTATGCAACAAAATATTTTCTTTTTTGTTTTTTTTTAAATGTCAACTGCTACAAGTTCATTATTCACCTCTCAAAACAATTTATGTTGATACCATAAAGTGGTAACATAGAATTAATTATTTTTCTCATAACTGGTATCTCCTGAGATTCTCTTTAGGCTTTATGCTAGTTTCTAAATGAATAAATAAGTGCTTCTTCAAAGTCTATCATTCAGCCATGCTTTGAATATTGCTGTTACATATGGTCTGGTGCCCCTGCTATATGTTTAGAGCTCCTTGATTAAATAAAAAGAAGAATCTGCAATATTATTGGTCCTGACTTGGCATCTCAGTTTCAGTCACTTTCTCACCACTGTAATGTAGCTTCCTGTGCCTTTTCTATAAATACTTTCATGGATATTGTTCTAATGAACTTTTCCCTATGGTACCTAGACTTGTGGTGAATATTTTGCTTTTTGTACACATCAGTGGTCAACAAATGTTGGGGTGAATAGGAAATCTTTATATGTCAGGGGTACCAAATGATGCGGTGAATAGTTTGTTTATTGTACATGTTGATGATCACCAAAGGATTTGGGGTCAATCGCATCATACCAGCAGAAATAGCCTAATGTTCACAGAAAATAAAAACATACTTCACAAAAACAAAACATACACAGAGATAACATAAGAGCATGTTAAATTATGCATTAATATCATGCAATTTATTTATTTTGTGCACTGGTGTGTGTATTTTTGGTTACAAGTGTTCTTAAAGGTTGCATGTAATAAAAGGAAGAAGCCCTTCATATGAGTACAAGCAATGTCCCCAAGAGAAAGTTGGATGTGTTAACTGTCCCAAGGTTGGTAGCAAAGAGATTGAATTCAATGTCTTTTGGTGGGAAGTTTGTTTTTAGACATGAACAGTTTTTGTTACATGCTTGAAGAGCTTTTTATTATTTTTTATTTAATTTATTTTAAACAATGTTTTCATGTTATTTGTTTCATTTTATTTTATTTATAATATTCATTATTATTAATATTTTATTTATTTATAATAATAATGTCCCTACAGACCATGAATTTAAGTGCAGTACTAGATTAATGGCAAGATCTTATCATTTTAATGTTGAAATGGCTATATGTAATCATAAGTTCTATGCTGACAGTTTGCTTTCTTGCACTTCTCACTTGTGGAGCTCTTTTCCAGCTTCTTACTTTCCATTCAAGTTTGATCTTCAAAAATTTAAATGCAATGTCAATTGTTATCTTGTCTTCTTAATTCTTGTTCTTTTATTGTTCTCACTCCTTAATAATGTTTTTCTTTTTCTTATATTCTTTCACAATCAGTAAACTCTTGTGTCTTCATTGGCTTGCTTAGGGTGAAATGATTTTAAAAAAAGTAAATAAATAAACAAATTCAATAGAATAATTTATTCATTTTTAAGATATTGACAAGCTAAGAAATTTTAAACTCTTAATCATTTATTTGAGATTATTTAAAATTATTTCTGTGTTGGAAAGAATATTGAGAATATAAAATATCTGGGTACAATGGATGAAGAGTCAGGCAGTAACATTTCTATGTCTAAATTTTTAAATATTTTCAGATTCAAGCTTTAATAAACTCAAAGTTACATCTTATGAAAAAGGGTGTTCACTTGTACAGAAAACTGAAATAACATTAAAAGGAAAAAATATCACAACAAAATTTTTCTATGTAATGGTTTAAAACAAAGTGAATCTACAAAACATAATCTATCAAAATTCCAGTGTATCACAATTAAGAAATAAGACATTACCCAAATCATGTTTTAATACAGAGGGTCAAAATATCATTATACACTTTTAAATGGTGACTGTTCTACTTATAAATTTCCAAAAACAATTCTTCAAGAATAAAAACATGATTATTCTTTCCTGCTCCCTTACCTTACTTCTCAACAAATACCAACATGTCAGTCTGCTATTTTGTAATGCAAAGATGGTTAGAGTTATGGATGCAAAATTGTCTATGTTTATTAATGGTACCCCAAATAATAGTTTTAACATTTTTTTCTAATTCCAAAACCGTTAAGTTTCTTGTGAGGCATTTAT
Organism: Acanthosepion pharaonis; assembly: GCA_903632075.3. Lineage (NCBI taxonomy): Eukaryota > Metazoa > Mollusca > Cephalopoda > Sepiida > Sepiidae > Acanthosepion > Acanthosepion pharaonis. The sequence goes on along the minus strand of CAHIKZ030004155.1, from coordinate 1,019,685 downwards.
TTTCCAATAGCAGTATAATGCTAAACTGAACTCTTAATTTGTGTCAATCAGGTCAGCAGATACAGATCTTTCTTTGTGTGTGTGTGTATATATATATATATATATATATATATATATATATATATATATATATATATATATATATATAAAATAAATGCTAATATCACTGTGTCACACTTTTTCAATTAAAAGGACAACTTTCAATAGCTCATGTTACAGAAATTTTTGATTCTCAAGTTTTCATTACTGTATTGTTTTTGGTAATAACTTTACATGAATTTTTGTGACAATAACAATTTTTATAACTTGAAAATAAATTTGGGAATAATTGACATTAATTGTGAAATCCAGTGAAAGTCTCCCATGAAATAAAAATAATTGAATCCAAAGATAAAAAATAAATTGTGATAGTAAAGTATTTTTTCTAGTGTGAAAATGGAAGTGACATGCTTACCGTTTATTTTTATTTTTCTAAATGTCATGTCCATTTAGGACACAGGCAATCATATTTCCCCACAGATTCCTTTTCTTTATCTGCAAATTGTCATGACTTCTTAGGAAAGATAGTGGAAGTGGTTTCTTGTGACCTTCTCTACAATTTTGAATTCAGAATATTTCATTCTCTTACATTCACTGCCACCCAAGACCCAATCTATTCTGCTACTGAACCCACAGCTGGGAGAGAAAGGATGGATTTATATCTTTACCAAAAGTGAATACAGCAGATGAGGCAGAATTTGAACTCAGTTCATCAATTCCACTTTCCTCACCAATAACCATTATGCTACCTGTACATCCTAGGCATGCCATAGATATGCAGATTGGCAAGGAACAAATAATGGTATCAACCTGCAGAGGATTGAAATTTCAGTCATTGTAGTTTCATGGCTCAAATAGATGTCATGCATGATGCCAAACTGTTATGATGTTGATTTGGGGTTAATAAAGACAAACGCCAAATAACACGTAACAATAAAAAGGGGTTTATTCGGTTGGTAAGTAGGTACAGAAATCACCTGAGTAGTCTATAACTAGCTCAGCCAATAACTTCTCCAACTGTCTGTCTTTTGACATGCCACTATTTAACGTCTTTGTTTGTAGACAAGTTCATCTTCAAGAGGGGTGGTAGGTTTCCGACACAACACAAAACAAATTAAAAAATATCTAAACTATCAGCTGTATACAACTGCTTTCTATGATCAATGGTTAAAACTTGTTTTGAGTGAGTGAAGTTTGAGGATCTTTGTGAGGACCATCCTTCTTTGAATATTGTCGACTGGCACTACTGAATCACATTACTTAAGGAATTTCAACTGCAGCAACAGCTAAAATGGATAGCACGTCTAACTAGAAGAGAAAATGATATAATCAAGATGTTAACATTCCACACTACTTCAAATAAAAGGTTAAGAAGGAAACCCCTGTCAATACTGGAAAGAACATCTACTGGACTTGAGAAGCCTATATTCCTGAAAAAATGTTTTTAAGAAAGATTTTATAAATTTTAACCAAAAATAGCACTGGCTGCTCAGTCAATGAATGCCAAGTGTTTCCTTATAAGGAAACAGTTAATACTACCATTAAAAAAAAGTGAAATCATACTTAATGCATTTACTGATTATTATTCTTTTATATGCTGTGTTCCTTTAAGATTTGGGCAATCATGGCTCTCCACAGTTTTCTGTTCTTTGTAACCTGAGCAAGATTTGTCCTTTTACCAGACTCCTGCACCCTCATTCCACCATCAACCTGGTACCATCCCTTTTTATCCCTCACTCTGCCATTCATACACACAAACTCATTAAGTAGCTCACTCACTCTTCCACTACTTCTCTTGCCTTTTGTATGTCCTGTGAGTGTTAAATTCTCTAGGCCCTTTTCCTTGTGTGTTCCAGAAATTTCAGTCATCTCTCTAAGTATAAGTTTCCTTGTTGTTCCCATTTTCCTTAAAACTTCCTTGTTACTCAACTGTTCTGTTCATGGTATTCTAAGCATTTGTCAATAGAACCTCATTTTTCAATATTCTGTCATCTGTTACTACACTATGCAGATTGTTAAATTCCTATAGCTGCTTTTCAACATATTCAATATCTAGTCCACATCTTGGGTTGTTTCTCTTGGTGACAACCATACATTCTCTTACAATTAATAGTAGGTCCTTTTTTCTTACTTTTCTTTACAACTTTGTAAAGTCTACCATCAGCACAGTATCAGCCACATAGGTTTAAAAAATATATCTGGGTCCACTGAAATTCAAATTAGCTACAAAATGTATGAAAAAATATAAAATTTAATAATTATTCAAGGCAGTGGAAATATGAATTTTTAAAAAATAAAAATTATGTTTTAAATAGATTTAAGAAATATCTAATTTGTGAGAACGTGAAAGAAAATCTTTCTTAGCATAGAAATTTTTACTTATTTGCTAATTAGATATTCCCTTATTTACTTAATGATAAACAGTGAAGAATATAATCTTTTAATGTAATTCTAATTGATTTTATCCTTATTATTACAGAAAATTTCCTACAGAGAGCAAGGGACCCAGTTTGCTGCTGTGAAGATAATTAAATTTATTTCTAATGGTATTTTCAATTGTGTATACAAATTAATATATCAAAGTCATCAACCCAACAAAAACATTTTAAGAATTATATAAGAAAACATTAAAGATATTTCTGTAAAAATAAAAAATAAAAAATGCTTTTGTTAAATCTTATTAAAGTTTGACATGACATATTTCAACTCATGAACACATGCTGAGTCACCCCACCCCCATCCAGCTATTCTTTCATCAACATTATGATAATAAACAGAATGGTTCGTGTTTTGAATGCCATGTTGAATCTACAGAACCAAAGAACTTGACAGATGAGGTAACAGGAGTCTAATTAATCAATTGTATCCAAAAGGCATGAAAGTGCATATTAATCCTTGAAATTTAAGTATTGCAATTACTCTTTGCAAGAGCAAAGGAAGATTAACCTATTGTTAATAGACAAGTGCAAACAAGTCTAATATGAGTTATGTCATTTTTATTAATTCAGTGTCAAGTAATTAGGATATGATACAAAAGAATGACTTTCCAGGCTTCTTATATGAATAGCTAACTTCTAAAAATGAGAATGGTGAAGCTTGATCTTGGGAAAGTAAATAAGGTTGATTTCATGATAGAAGATGCAGGAGACACAGTGGAGTAATGGTTAGTGGCTCTGATTGAGAAATCAGAGAGCCAAGTTCGAATTCCAGTCAAGTTTATTACATTCACTTACATGCTAATACCCTTGAGAAAGGTATGAATCTCTTCTCCCCCAGCTATGAATCTATCTCTTCTCCCTCCAATTATGAGTAAAATAGCAGGACAGACTGGGTCCTATAGCCTTGGGTGGCAACCATTCCAGGAGAAGGAAACTGAATTCAAACCAGCTACTGCCTCTTTAGGCAAAGGTGAGAAGAAGGTAACTTCAAAAACAAATTTGTCTCTCTGAGAAGAGGGACAGTGTAACCTCCACATTGTCAGTACAAAAGGAACCAACAAGCCATTATAGTATTTTGCTTTGTATGTTACCATGAAGCACAATTGTGAGATGGGGGGAGCAGAGTAGTGACCATAATGGTGCTGAATAAAATGAATGAATAAATGAAAATCAAAGATATTTCCTCATCATTTAAATGTTCTTGATGCTCAATCATTGCCACAAATAACTACTTATGATTAAACCAAACAAGAGATTAACATTTTAAACATTAGATTGATTGATTTGTATTCTATGCTTTATCAACCTTTTGATAGTTATTTAAAATATTTTTAGATTGTAAGAATTTTTTTGAGATAATGATTTACCTAGTTTTGCTAATTAACACATAGCTTGGAGAGAAGAGGTGGATTCATACCTTCCTCAAGGGTATTTGAATATAAATAAATATAACAAACCCATCTGGAATTGGAACTCTGATCTCCAATTAACAACATTATTCATTACACCACTTGCACATTTAAGTTTACAGCATCTGGTATTCCTAAGTGGTTACCCATCTAGGTATTGACCAGGCTCAATGTTGCTTAACTTCAGTGAACATGCAAGAACTTGTGTTTCAACATGATGTGGCCATAACCCCATTTTAAATATTAAAAAATATTAAGTAGTTGATGTTACAAAAAAATCAATTATGTATTTTTTTTTTCAGTTGAGAAGAAGAGTTATTTAAAGTTTCATTCTGTGATGACATCTACGGTCAGCTGTATGCATACATGTACCTGGCTAGCTATGTTAATATGTTTGTCTCTTTGGCCATGAATTCAACAGAGAATAACAACAAATGCTTTTCAAGACAATGGTTGGGAAATAGCAACAATACGATTTCTCACTTAGCCGTCTGTCTTTTTTCAGCTTCATCAAGGTGGACTGCTATCTTACTAACTTCTAGCCACAGAAAGAGGACCCTTATATTCTCTGGCCCCTTCCTTACCCTCCAACTGCTGGTCCCTTACTGGCCACTGGTTACTTACTGCTGACTTTCTACCTCTTTCTGATTATATGGATACTGGCTGGAGTTCGACCACCCCTATCCCTCCCTTTATGTTCCAGAGCAGGAGACCACCCATTTGGCTTTTGGGGTGGTAAAATCACTAAAAAATGTTATGTTTGCCAATTCAAATGCAAGCTGGAGACAGGAATCCTGAAAACTCTGGCAATTAAATAGACTTAAGAGATGGGCTGAAGATGATATTCCTAAGAAACTCTGATAATTAAATTGACTTAAAAAGAAAAAGAATCTATTGATCTATCTCCATTAATCCACACTTTAAAAAATAATTTTTGCTTTAAAGTACTCCTAATTAAAAGGGTCATTTTCTAATCATTACTGGACAATGACATTAATGAAAAAGAACTTCTATAACAAAACAGTCTAATGATTAAGCAGTCAGGGTCATTAATGAATTTAACCAGATGTGAAATATTTCCACCTACATAATTTTACCTTTGTATCCTTTCTAAAGGCTGAATAACCAAGAATTTAGATCTGATGTCATCACTTTGAACACAAGAGGAAAAATCAGAAACTTCTAGAACTTGGGTGTGCCTCTGCTTTGTATATGGAAGAAAAATCAAGTTGAAGGTCAATTTTATATGTCAGCATACATTTTTCAAAAGTCAACTCTAAAGTCTAAGAAGGTTTGGTTAGTGAGTGAATGAGAAAAATGAAGTCAACATATTCTGTTTGGTAATGAGGAGATTAACAGTTCCCTTAGAAGAAAACTTGACATTCATTGACCAAACAGCATTACAATCAGTTAAAATTTATAAAATCTTTGTTTTTTTTTTTTTTCAGGAAAATAGACTTCTCAAATTCACGGTTACTGCTCTTTCAAGTACTGACAGAAGTTTCCTTCCTTTGTGATTCTATAATGCTAGTCTATACAATCTGATGAACGATTGTTTTCTAAAAGTCTAGAGGATTCATTCATCTGAAGTCATTTTTAATCATTTATCTGAGAAAATAGTTGTACATAGCTGACAGTTTAAACAATTCTAATTGAGTCAAATGCTATGTATGGCATTCATATAAGAGTCTAGATTTGACAAGGCTATTTAAAATGAGATAAAGATGCAGGTGATATGGAAGAGCTTGAAAATTTCAGAGAAACAATGAATAAATGACTTAATATGGAAATGAAAATGGTTACTGTTGTTCTTTCTGGGATGTGGAGGTAGTGTAATGGTTACAAACACAGAATGTGAAATCAGCAAACTGAGTTCAAATCCCAGCTGAATTCATTACATTCACTTTTGCACAAATACTCTTGGGAAAGGCATGAAGCCATTTCTTCTCCCCCAACTATGAGTTAATAGCAGGGCAGACTGGGCTCTCTAGCTATGGCTGGCAATCTGTCAAGAATGAAAACTGAATTCAAAACCCTCAAACACCTGAAGCTGTACAAAACTGGTTAAACATGGGGTACTGAGATCTGTAGATGTATTGGGATGACCAAGGATGCATTTCAAAAGCTGGACAGATGTCTTTCTTTACAGCAGCAAATATTGGATGATTTCCTCAAAGATGAAGAAGAGACTCAAGGCAAGAGAGATGTGGTTCTACAGAAGGATGCTAAGAATATCATGGACCGAGTGTGTGAGCAAAAATGAGGTATTGGAGGGAATGCAAATAAGGAGGAGGCTTATACTTAGCAGAAAAAGGCAGCTGAAGTTTCTAGGATACATAATGAGGAAGGAAGGCCTGGAGAATCTGATACTCACGGGTCGAATAGAGGGAAAGAAAGAAGGAAAAACAATGCATGACATACCTAGCGGGCTTAAGTGATTGACAGAATGTGATCTTGGGAAGATAGCAGAGGAAAGGAACTTGTTAAAAGCTGCAAGGGATAGAGGGAGGTGGAGAGCCATGATCACCTACGTCCTGAAAGGACATGGCACATAAAAAGAAAGAAAGAAAGAAAAATAAAACAACAGATTTCAATGATTATGGATGATCCCACTAGAAGGCGATTATCCAAATTGCTGTTGATACCAATGAGCATTAGGCCCAGGGAAGATGATGAGGATTCAGAATAACTGTCTCAGCTTGTCTATTTTGTTATGCAAAGTGCATTTGTGTCTATTAGAAGAGTAAGGGAATATATTTTTATGATGTGAAAGAGATATTTCTTTGAGAATATGAAAAAAGTCAATGCATGGAAACAGGTAAATGAACCACATTTATAGTCTTGCATCAATTCCTACTAAGCTTACCAAATATTGATATCAGGTAGCTTGGTGGAGAGTGATGGTTAACAAGCTAGTCTAAAGAACAATTACTACTGTAGTGAGTTCAAACCTCAATGGATGTCTGGCAGCCCTGAGGAAAACTAAGCTAAGTTTAGTAAATAGTTCATACAACAGATTTTGTGCACTTATTTAGATAATTCTGTATTTCATTTTGGAGACGAGTAATTGTCCATATACTTTAATTTTTTGACATACCGTTTTCATCTTGATTATTATAGACCTTATTATAGACATAGTGTTTCGGTCAGGTATCACTACCCGATTCAAGGATTGAACTCTGAATACTAGATGACAGCAACACATGTTTAATCGGCTCCTATATCCACTATGCAATCATCCGAATTTGTGATTGAGAGTTTTTAAATCCAATATCAGTTGAATATTTCATTATACTGCTGCTTGATAATTTTGAATTTCATTTTTGAAATAAGAAATTATTAATATGCTTTATTTTATTTGAGCTATTGTTCTCATCTTGATTATTACAGATGTTATTATAGAGACAGTGTTTCGACTAAATACCGTATGGCTATCTTCAGGTGCCAACTATTTTTTGGCTGATAACTGTCGATTGTATTATTTTGTCCTTGTGATGCTAGCATTATTATTTATATTATTGCATATCTTGCTCTTTTACCAACTCTTATAAATATCTACAATATCTGAAGTGGGAGTTTTATGAGAATCTGTCAATCTCTCAAAGGCAGAGGAAATGATAGAATAAGAATGCAATTTGTTTGTAGGAGTGGATATAGAAAGACAGCAAGAAGGCTAACCCGGATGAAATGAAGTAGATATCTTTGATCAGATTAAATGTTAAGTAATTAAATTCTACCTCCCAGGCTTTATTTATTTGGATGGGAAAAATGTAAACAGTAAATTTTTCATAAGTTCTCCTTTTCTACCTTGGGGCATTTTTCTCTGCTTGAAGATTGGCAGATTTTATGAAAAACAAAAACAAAAAACTGTTTTCTTATTTTGAGGTGATAAATTTTAATTTACCAGTATAAGTACAAGTGTATAGAAATAAAATTATTGTTTTAATCCCGTCACCACAAGCAAGGCAATAATGCCACTAAGACACAAGGGGTTACTAGGAATGAGATGACTTTAGTGAGAACAGACAATATGAGAACAGGAATCATGAAGACAGAAGATAGTAATAGCCTTTGCATTTAAATTTTTGAGGATCGTTGGTAGCAGGGAAGCAAGAAACCAGAATAGAGTTCCACAGGTGAGAAGTGTGAGAAAAGAAACTATTAGAATAGAACATACGATTACATCCAGCTAGTTCAACTGTAAAACACTAGTACACTTAAATTTATGCAGTTGAGGTACCAAGAAAGCTAATCAAAATAATTACCATGGAAATATTTATAGAAAAGACAGAGGGAAGTCATGTTGGAAAGTAACTGATATCAAGATGCCAGGTCAGGACCAATAACATTGCAGACCCTTTTTTATTTATGCTCTAGATAAATGTATAAACTCAGAACACCCATCATACATCAATGTATGGATCAGTTATAACAAATTAACTAGAGGAGACAGCTTTCTTGTGTCTTTTCTATAAATACTTTCTTGGTAATTCTTCTGAGGAGCTTTCCTCTTTGTTACCTCAACTTTGTGAATTTAAGCATAGCACTAGACTGGCAGTTAGGTCTTATCATTTTACTGTTAAAATTACTAACTCTAAGTGTAAGTTCCATGCTATTGATTTCTTTCTCATACTTCTCACTTGTGGAACTCTCTTCCAGCTTCTTTCTTTCATGTCACTACAATATTCAAAAATTTAAAAATTCAACAATAATCATCATGTTTTTTTTTAATGTCCTCTTTATCCTCAATGTTTTCTCAGTTTCTTTCAGTAACCACTTGCGTCTTAGTGTCTTTGTTATCTTGCTTGAGATGAAATGATTAAGAAAAAAATTAAATTGAACATAGAATAGGCTTCCACAAATTTTACAAAACCATAACATTAACCTTAAAAACTCAAGTTATGTTCTTAAATAGCCTCATCAGATCAAGACTTTCATATGAGGGTCATGCATGGTACCAGACTGATTCAGAAATATTTAAACTGTCAGCTGTATGCAACTACTTTCTCAGATCAATAACACGACACAATCCTAAACTTTAGCGAATAACATAAATCATATCACTTGAGGACTTTCAACAACAGAAACAACTAAAATAGCTATCGTATGTAATTCAAAGAGAAAATAACAATCAAGATGTCAACATTCCACACTACTCCAAACCTCAATTTAGAAAGAAATTCCCAGTCAATACTGGAAAGAGCAATAACAATAACTAGACTTGGGAAACCTATTTTCCTGAAAAATTGTTTCTTTAAGAGATATTTTATAAATGAAATAAATTACACAACACTTACTTTGATTAACAGCATTACTTAGAATGATTATTTCACTACTTATATAAATGTAAAAGCAGGCAATTATGTAAATGAAAAAAGGCACTCAATTATTTACAACTAATTTGTTTAAATAATGCACTGACTATTGTTTGCGACATAAATGTAATTAAAATAATGCACTAAAATAAGTAATCGTTTTAAGTTCTCAGAATACCAGTGCCTTTTATAAGTTTCAATCAATTGTTGCACTGGCTACTTGGTCAATGTATGCTGCATGTTTCCTTATAAGGAAACAGTATTATCACTACCATTCTTAAATCTTAATTGATGTTATATCACACTGGAAAACAGTAAGGATGGTGAACTTACAAGTTTTCCTTGCTGCAATCAAGTTGGACATATAATTCCCCCCCCACACAAAAAATATCAATGTTAAATTCAAAAATATGGTTGGGATTTTGTACAGGTGTTCACATGCATTTATTAATACAGTTAAATGGTATCTAATTTGTTCTTTTTTCCATCCTTAATGCTTATTTTCTCCTTCATACAGATATTTACTAAGCTTAGTATTTAAAACCATGAAGCCATGAGAAGAAAATACTCCCTCTGTCCCATTATAATTGTTGCATTTAGTTGCTGAAATGTGTATCCAAATGTATCAATAATTATAGGACATTAGTAATAAATAATTAGATAACCAATTTTAGTCACATTTAGACATTTTTTGTAAGGAAACTATTTCTGCCAAAATATTTCTAAATTATCAAAAAAAAAAAAAAAAAAAAATTACAAATTCAGTACCAATGTTTGACATTTTTTCCCTCCAATTTAAAAAAAAAAAATGACGTTCAAATTACCAGAGTAGTTGAATATTTTAGGCCTGAAAATGATTTTTAAAAAGACAAAATACAATTAGAAGAAATCTACTTTGGTGAACACATTGAAAATTCCAAAAATATTATTTAAGGGATATCTGAGATTAAATCAATGAGTCTTATATTTTCACTGTATGTTTTATGCTTGTGATTAATATTTATCACTAAAATAATGAACTTTAATTTTGTCATTATTTCAGAGTAACTTGGTATCTTTAGTTTATCTTGTCTTATATTCTGTTATACATTTTAGAGTAACTTTTGATACTAAAAAATATCTTTAAGAAATCTAGTGCTGAATCTACTGACAGTATGGAAAATATTTCATGTATTTGGTATTTGTTGTTATTAATCTAATAAATATGTGTAATGTTTGAAAAAAATACAGTCTAATTCTAAAAAAAGGGCTTATATTCAGGTGGGTCAATAAATCCATAACCTGATATCTAGTTATTAACTGAATTTTGTTCTGAAATTATCACTGTATAATGCTCAATATGAATGAATTAAATTGACAAGGAAGGATATTATGTTGAAAAATATTTGCTGTATAAAATAAAAAGTCTTTTTTTATTATTAGACTATGAACTTATAGACATGCCTATATAATCTGTCTATATTTCTGAGATGAGGTATTATGTACAGTATTACATCATAATGTCACCATATTTGTCACAAGGACACATGGCACAGTGGATAAAGGCGTTGGTTAGATCCAGTGACAGACCCAAAGAGTGTGAGTTCAATACCCGGTTAAGGCAGTGGAGAGGGAAAATTAGCAGGAGATAACTGATAACTGACATCCATCAAACATGGCACATGTAATGTTCTGCACAAGAAGCTATCGATGCTTGCTAGGTGTCGATTAATGCCTTGCTAGGATTTTAGGATGGTTCTTGATTGTCCCTCCGGTGATGGTAGCCTCCTATTCCCTCTTGCTGCTAAGCTGCTGATTAAGATTCACCAGATGTCTGGAGGGGACAATAATCTTGTGTCTCTATGGGTTATCTGTTGCTGGGATATTACAGCACGTGGAACAGTGATCGAAATAAAGGGTTCAGTTCGAAATTCCAACCACCTGAAGAAGGCCGGAGCGTACAACGGCCGAAACGTTGTGACAAATATGGCGACAAAGATGAGGACAATAGTCCAACTAATGTAAATACTATGCCTATATAAATATAATACTACATTTAATAGAGGCCTCCTCAAACAGAGAGAAACAACATTTTAGAAATAATTATCTTTATTTGAATAAAGTGCATTGATAGTTGATGAAATTGTTTGATGGTCTTTTTTTTTCCTGCTAGTTTAATTAGACAGTTTGAAAAGTGCAAATTTCTTGCTTGATATATTTAAGTTGACTGATTATTCTGAATCTCCTAATTTCAGATTATTATAGAATATCATTTATAGTGAACTGCTTCTAAGTTAAATCTCTTATGTATAGAAATAATGAACAAAGCCTTCCAGAAACTATGTACTTACAAACAAAAAAAAAAAGAGTGCTGAAATGCATTTGTAATATCTAATCTCTCATAGAAGTGAATGTTAGACAATCTACTCACAGATGGAGATGAGACTTGAAACAACTGAAATGTGGTTCTAAATGTACTTATAAACAAAGAAGAGTGCTGAAATGCATTGGTATTATATGGCAGTTAATGTTGAAAAATCAACATTTGTTGCATTAATTTTTTTTCATCTTTATATTATAGATTTACTGATGTCCCTACATAAATATTATGCATTTATATTATTTATAAAGCACCTCTAACTTTCGAGATATTCAGAGTTGTAACAAAGATTGAAATATAACTTTCTTCTATGCTTTTGAAATCAAAAATAATTATTGTTTCAGGGGAGACATTCAATGTCTGTATTGTCAAAAAAAAAAAAAAAAAAAAAAAAAAAAACTCTGGGTTTTGTAGATTTTATTCTAAAGGCATTACTTGTTTTACTACAAATAAGATGCCACACCACAAAGAAAGCTGCAGAGAAATGCTTGACAACAGACACCATATTTATGTCAGCTTGGCCTTCAAAGTAGATTCATTAAATTTAACTCATATTGAAATAGAAAAAAATTAAAAAAAAATATTTGTGTTTTTATCCATTTTTAGGCTGTTTATTGTGCAAAATATCTGAGTAGGGATTAAGTTAATCTTACGAAAAATATGTGGAAGCACTAAGAATGCTTTAAAAGTGTGTATATATATATATATATATATATATATATATATATATATCAATAATCAGATAAAATGATGTAAGGATAATATTACAGAACAGAAAACAAAGATGGACTGGTGAAAAATGAATCATCTAATTCAATCCTTTATTCAAGATGACATTATGGTTAAGATTTTAAAAATGGGTAAGTAGTTAGAGAAAAAAAATAGATCAGGACAGTACAATTGATAAATCAAAACTAATATACAAATAGAAACCAAAAGAATGAAAAATGATCAACAAAAGGTGAGGTGCTGAAATTTTTCATTTTAATCCACTTCCTAAAATCTAACCAATCATCAAAATTAATTTTGAAATTCCTGGTCATCTGAAAACATTTTAGTGTGTGAGTGAGTGAGAAAGATGCTATGAACATTAGGAATTAAACACTGCATGGTAACTTGTCAGTTTCACACTTTTAGTAATTTTCAGATAATGTCTCTGTTGTAGCATACCTACTGACAATAATGGGTATGTCCCCATTCATATAAATACAGTAGTAAATACTGTATGTTGGTCTGCAGTTGGAGATTCATTGTGGAATCATTTTGACTCACATCTAGCAGTTGACTAGTTCTTCTATGTGCCACTAGCGAATCTTATATATGTTGTTTGTGTCCTAAGTATTATCATTCGTTACTAACCTTTGTGTGATTATTCTATTCAGTAACCTCTCCTAGGTTACATCAGTGCCACTACTCTATGCAATGTTGATTCCTGTGTCTGCACAGTTTATATATATATAAATGTTTTGATACTGAGCACTCTTTTCCTATAGATATTTTTTATGACATGTCCCTTCAGGACATGGACAATCAGGACTCTAGAGATTCCTCTCCTTTATTATTCATGAATTGCCATGTATTCTTGGGAATAACAGTTTCCCATTGGCTTCTCTACAATTTCAAATTAAGTGTTTTCCAAGCTCTTAGACTAGTTGACACCCAAGACTAGATAATATGAAACTAAATGATGTAAATCTTGATGAGAATCCAATGGAATGGTAAACATATGACAATTTGGAAAAAACTTTAAAAGAAATGTTGATATAGTCTATCATGAAAGTGAGATTCAAATAAAATCCATTTTTATAATGACACTGTTTGAGTGGCAAAACATGTCAATATAAAAGTTTTCCAAATTGGCATACACTTACCATATATAATCAGAAATTTATGCACTATTTACAATAGCAAAACCAAAATCCTTGAAAATGGTTAATAGACTAGCCAAAAGCACTCAGAATGAACAATTTCTATATACACCGAGTTCAAAACAAGAAATTTCTTGTTCACATGCAAGAAAAATACAATAAAAAAACTTAACAGAAATACATTGTCAGTCATTTTAAATACAAATTGTATTACAAAGAGATTGCTTCACAAGTATACAATTATATATATATATATATATATATATATATATATAAACAGAACCATTACTTTTTGCAATCAACTCCCTCCTCCCAGAGGATGCTTCCCTGATCACTACAACCTTAACTGCTTCAAGTTTAGGGTCAATTGTTATTTATCCTGTATACCCTTATAATCTGTACATACTTTCTCCTCTTGCATCCATACAACAACCTCATTCAGCAAGCTACCTCGAGCGGCTCTTGAGCCTTGTTTCAGGTGAACATTTAATAAAAAAAATATAAAATAAGTTTACTTGGTGCTTTCATTTTTATATTTAATTCATACATACTGAAAAAAAAGTATTGTTAAAGAAGCTTTTAAAAGTTTAATTTAAAATTTTAAGCTTAATTTATTTAATTTTTTTTTAAAAAATAAGTCAAAACGTAAGTGCAAGTTATAATATTGTCATAGCATTTTTATTTAATACCATCATAATATTGATATTTAATACAATAGTCCAGACTCCATAATTATGGTACTCAGGAAATATTCTATAAAGTATGTACTCTGTATAAATTTCCAATTATTTGCTTTTTCAGACAAAGTTGAATTCTAGGTTGCTGGATAGCTAAAGTGGAAGCAAAGGAAACAATCTGATAAAGTGTCTACTTGTTATAAATGAGGAGGAAAGAGTCAGATTCAAATGGCAAAGAGCAACTTGTCCTTTCCTTGCTATTGTTTTTTTTTTAAGAGTATTTTAATGGGAAGGGCAAATACAAAAAGGAAAAAAAGAAAAGAAATTTGAAACAGGATTTTCAAAATGTGTTTCAATCCACTTTTGTTTTTAACAGTATAATAAATCTAACTGGCAAATATCTCTAGAGAAATTTATTATTATTTTTAATACTATTAAGCATTAATAATATTCTTTAATATATCTTCTCATAAATCAGAAAGTTCTTGATAACAAATAATAGAAAATTTTAAAAAAAGAGATTGAAAAGTTAATAACCAAAGCTATCATTAAATCCTGCCATCCCATAAATTATTCCCAATGATGTCCAAAAATAAATAGGGAAAAAAGTTTTGTTAAGAGAATAATGAAAAATAAAAGACTTAATACATAGCTATGTAATCTAGAAATTTTTGAGGTTAAGGAAGGAAAGAAGAGTACAAAATAATAAGCTTTGTACAGAAAAGAATTAAGGACACAGAAAATAAAGACTAATTGCAGCAAAGAAGCTATTCAAGGAATGTTGAGGCTCAAAATTTAAATATTTGTCTAACCTTGTGGGGAAAAAAAAAACAGTTGATATTTATTTTCTTTACTTTTTCATTTGAAGAGATTAAAAATTAAATTATATAATAAACAGATATTTCCTCAAACTAGCAAATTGTCAAGCATCAATGATATATTTGCATTGTCATTATTGTGTGTTTTTACAACCTGGAATGCACCTATAATTTTTTTTATGCTTAAGCAATGCAAGACATTTACATTTTACAGATGTCATTACTGCTACCCACTTTTACAATTATAGGATTTTTCTTCTACAAGGTGAGCAACAGTTCATTAATTACATTCAAAGAAAATTTTAAAAACAAGTATCATTCAATGAACTGTTCAGACTCATTATTTATATTGCTTTTGTTATTATCATAACATTTTAGCCAATCATTTTAACAATGTACAATCTATAAAAGAAAGAGAATTCTTTTACAAAAACAAATATGGCAACCAAAAGGAATATTGGCAAATGAAAATCTGAAGAAAGATCAGGCAAATGTTGGAAAGAACAAATCAGAATAAAGACTCTTCTCAAAATTATAGACAGCATAATGTAATCATCAAGCCACTAAATGGAGACACCTTAAAATCATGCACTAATCATTTTCATTATCGATAGATTTTTCAAAGTAAAAAGAAAAGATATATTTTTTTCATATAATCTATCATGATGCAAATGAAAATCATCTTTGTACTTACTTTTTGTGCTTTACGTAATTCCTCCTGCAGACGTCCCGTTGCCAATTCTTTCACTTCTGCCACAGAAGCACTACGCCTTCGTGGATCTCTAGAAAAGCCATCAGAATTTGCATGGCGTAACTGGGGATACCGTTTGGATCGAAGTTCTGTTCCAATTTTATCACCTTCTCTGTAAGCCAAAATCAAGAGGTGACGAATAAGACTTTTGACATATAGACACTAAGAGACATGCAACACTGAACAATATTTAAGATAAAATATCATTTTTCACTGACAAAAGTACTGGCAAATTAAGAGAGCTGTGCATATTTGATGGTTCCAGTACTGATGGGAATGACTGAAAAACACTTTCCCCTCTCCAATTTATAAGCAAAACCACACAAATGCAAGCTTGGAATTCTTTCTAGCCAATAAAAAAAGTCCTGATCTGTCTTGTCTTGAAATCAGAATGATGTTTGCTTATCTGAACTTGCTCTTATGTGTCAATCCCGATTCTTAGTTTGTGAACTTTTTGCCTTATTACTGTTATCTTGCCTTGCATATATTGTTTGCTTGCTTTATATTATTTTCTGCTCTGTTCTTTTCTTTTTCTTGTTTATTGCAAACTTTTGCAGTTCTGTTGTTTGGCAGTTCTGTCACTTACTCTACATCATTTAACGTCATTTTATAAGATTTGTGATTCCAAATAATATTTTCATTTCAACTGAAAATATTTCATTTTTTTATTGAATTATGCAACAAAGGCCGAGAAGACAAAGAATAATTTTGCATCGACAACAGATATATAGTTTATATATGCAGGGTGTGCAAGTGGTGTAATGGCTTGCAGTCCCACTCAAAAAGCTTCTAAGAATTGCTACTTTGTGGAACAGACACCCACATAGATGTTTCCTTGAACACCACAATCTTAACTTCAATATATGAAATTTATTCCACCAAATGATGGAATGCCTGGATTAACCAAAAACTATATATATATATATATATATATAATGTGTGTGCTTTAACCTCACATCTACAGAATGTGTTGCTGACCAAACAAAGGTGAATAGCTTCTTTAACCAAACAAGGGAACACTAAGATTGACTCCAGGGGTCAGGTTTGTTAAGCTTAGCCCCAGTGAGTCAACATTCAAGTCTGTCTATTTCAAAGAAAGAGAAAATTTTTCATAGTGCATCATTTTCATTCTTGACTTCAGCTGGATCCAAAATTAATTGTTTTAACTCCATGCCTCAAAATATTGATCAAAACACATTTCATTGATATTGTTCATAATAAAGAAGAAAGAAAGAAAAATAACAAAAAAAAATTAAAGAAAAAAAGAATGAAATAAAATTAACATGGCTAGTTGGGTTGAGTAGGTGCAAGCCTGATTGAAGCTGGATATATATTAATAGGTAATGTATTTCTTGCTTTAATTTCATAAATAATCTTTTAAAAATCCCTAATGACTTGTATTCCCTGTTTTTCAAACATTTATATTTCAACTTATTTATTTTAAATGTCCATTTTAAATAATTTATCCTGTACAGTATAAGGTTTTTTTAGCAGGATGTATCTTTTGAGAAAATTATTAAATTTAGCCCAACCTTAAATTTGGTGAAAATAAAGTGGCAGCCTTAACTCGTTGACTGGAGGGTTGGGGTGAGGAGTGTGGCTTGGGTAGTGTTGAGGAAATATAATATCAGTCAGCAGTACTGATCATAAACATACAATAAAATTCACAGGCAGAGAGATAAATAAACACACTAACACATATATATATATATATATATATATATATATATACAAAAACACACATGAGATAGATACAAACATTTTTTTCTAAAAAAAAAAAAAAAAAAAAAAAAGCATATCTGTCACTCTTTTTTTTCTAACATGTCTAGAAAATTATTTTAAATAAATGCTTATTTTTATAGAATTATTACAATTAATATTAAAATAACAAAATTTTTTTTTTTTTTATTTCATGCACAATGATTTTTAAAATTATATATTTTAGAGTAAAGGAATCATTTTAGCATCTAAGTTATGCCAATGGTATATTTTGTTAATGATTGTAATGAGCCCAACAAACATTGATGACCTAGAGTCACCACTGATTATATATATATATAAAGACTTACAAAAGTGAACTTACACAGCATGACAAGTCATAGCACTATACCAATGCAGCAAAGAGTAAGCTTGCTTGCAAAACCTGTGGCTTAAAATGTAGGTCATTTGCTGGACTAAAGGGTGACCAGAGATGTTACCAGTGGCAAGTAAATTTCTAAATTTTAAATTTGATTATATGAATGTTCATTCTTCTCCCAATGACAGAACCAAATATACTAAAATTTGAATTGTGATCAAAGATTGCAGAGAAAAAAAAAGTCAATTCTATATTTACATATAAGCTATTGACAACTATCCAATCATTATTAGGTTAGAAAAATTTTTAAAAATAGCTTAATTGTATAGATTAGGAAAACAAAAAACAAAAAAAAAAAAACAAGATAATGATGAATAGTTGTTTTTTTACATCTGCACAATTAATTGTAAAATAATTACCAAAACAGTACTCACTCATGTGATTCAATCCCATTTGTTGTGCTGGGAATAGACTCATTAGTAACATGTCCGTTGCTATTAGAGGTCATTTTTTCATTTTCTGTGGCAATACCCATCATGGCAGAATTATTTTGGGGCAAAGTAGATTTGGGACTAGTCTGAAAAATAAAAAAGTAAGTAAATCAAAATAAATGAAAAGAATTAGAAATATTAAATAAAAATTCAACATACTGACAATGTAAAAAAGGTAAAATAATTTTCCATATCATTTATTTTATTATAAACATTTCCCCACTCTCCCAAAAAACTGAAATGCAAAACAATGTTCAAAAGTTATTTTTCTAGTAGAGGTCTAATTGATTTTACAACATATCAATATTTATTTACACTATTTACATTGTTCAGACTGTTGTCCTAATCTTTGTTGTCATATTCACAACATTTTGGCTGTTGTACGCTCCAGACTTCTTCAGGTGATTGGAATTTTGAACCGAACCCTTTATGTCATCCACCGAGATAGATTGTTCTACTTCCACGTTTCATGCCTCTTTCAGATATCTTAGTTTCAGTTATTTCCCTTTAGTAACTCAACTCTCCAAGATTTGTTCACCTCTGCCGGAGCATACAACAGCCAAAACGTTGTGAATATGACAGCAAAAATGGGAACATCTATTCAAACAATGTAAATACTGGTTAATAGTTACAATGCTTCATCTCAAAAATATAGATAGATATATCAATATTTGTTGGATCATTTAATGGTAATGTTGTTGCAACAGTGATGGTGTTATTATAAAAAACATAAAAAGTTTATAATCATTTAATTAGTTCAGGAATAGGTAAATATCAGTTGTTTATATTTATGTCTATAAGCATTTGCTTGATAGATAGCACCTTGTGAGGAGGTCTTACTCACCTTTCACAGTAAAATGTTAAACATAATTAGTAGCAAAATTGTTTGTTGAGAAGTTAAATCACTTCAAGCATTTCCAGTTTTTATTTTTGTTTTTCAAATGAATATTTTAAATACCAAGCTGAAAAATGTAGCATATATTACAAACTTCTGTATTTAATTGCTTAATATTTTTAACAAACCATAACAGCAATCACATTTTGTGTTTGTTCTATGGTAACCCTTCATTGTAAGGACTGAAAAATGAAATAAAAAAAAAAGAAAAGTATTGGGAGGAGTCAAAAAGTATTTTTGCTTTTAATCAGCTCTTTCAGTTTATGTAATGATCTATTTTAAGTTGTCTTTTGAATGATCCTCGCTCTTCTGAAGGTTTTTCAGTGTTGGTCAGATTTCCCTGTATATTGCATTTTTAAAGCAAAATAATCAACAACTGATGACTGTCCACATCTGAAAACAAGTTTTGAGCAAGTCTTTTTTTTCATTTCTTTCTACTTCCCAAATTCCATGAGCAGCTTTGAAAATCAGTTTAAAATTATCTCTCAAAATTAACAGAAACTCAGTATTTGTGTCTGTTATTATAACATAAAAACAAAATCTACATCTAAATAATACTAATATCAATTAGCAACACGGCTGAATCGTGCAATTGTCCTATTAGCAACACGGCTGAATTGTGCAATTGCCCAATTAGCAACACGGCTGAATTGTGCAATTGCCCAATTAGCAACACGGCTGAATCATGTCGACGTCCTATTAGCACTGCAGCTGAATAACGCCGACGCCCTATTAGCACTGCAGCTGAATAACTGTCATACTGGAATGTACCTATTCTATTATTAATAGACTCTCCCACACATAACTAGTAGTAGTAGTAGCGGTCACCAGTTGAGCTCAGTGGTGTTGAGTGAGTCAGTCGATGTCGGACATTGAAGTATCAACCATCACAACTAGATTGCTGCATCATTAACTCTTATTTCAAGTTCCTAACATTTTGTACGTCGAACCTAATTTAGGACGACTTAGTAAAATACAAGCCTCCACTGTGAAAACTACTGTACAACAATAACGCTGACGTTCTATTAGCAATGTGACTGAATAGTGCCATCATATTATCAATCCATTCAACTATATGCTAAACTAATCTGAAATACCTACATTTATGCATAAAAATTCTATATCTTGATAGGTCAAAAATTACCTTCCTTTTATATTTGACAGTAAATTATGGAGTAGTATTACTTTTTTTAATAAATTAATTTCAACAAGTAAAAAATAAAAACTTATCAAGCAAAAACAGCTTTTTACTGTCAATTAGTAGCTGTCCTAAACTTATGTTTTTATAGACAAAAACTTAAGCAAGTTGTCATCTGATCACACACAATCTTCTTTGAAATAAAAGATTGATTCATTTGGTGTTTTACAGCTTAACCCTTTGTATGTTACTTAAAGTCAAAACACATTATGGATCCAAAGAGTTCGTTTACAGTACACAGTGTTCCCAATTGGTGCCCCTTTCCAATAAAAGAAACATTAGCATAATTTCCAGACCATAAAATATATGGTTTACAAAGGTATTATTTGAGGGGTGACTGCTCACTGTGTCATCCAAGCCGCATAGCTATTCATTTTGAACATCATGCTGAATGCAATGTAATATTTAAACAGTTGTTTTTGTTAAATCTACTGGCAAATACAGTAATAAAAATACAAGATTTCTTAACCTCTTATGAAAATATATGCAAAAATGTTTAATATCTTATAATAGAGTTGTCTTTGTTTATGATTTTCACATAAAAGTAACTTTGACAAAAACAAATTATGTGCTTCGTGTAAAGATATTTTTTAATTGCATATTTTCAGTATGAGCGCTGGTAAAAATCAATTGCCAACTCACATCAATAATTTCAACAATAATTAATTGAAGCCAAACAATCTCATACAAGTGAAATAAACCAGGAATTTTGGTATAGTTTTATGACAATAATTTGCTTTCATTTAATCACCACAGAGAACCTTTTCTGCTTGTCACCAGCATGGCTTAAGCTAAACTCCAGGAGACCAACACCTTGCACTTTCCTTGGCTCACATTTTCCACAGATATGAAGTGGAGTGATTATTTTGAATCAATTGCCAGGAAAGTAGATTCACTGTGACATGCCAGACAATACTTCTTGGCAGAATCCCTCTTTCACGTTTATAAATCTATCATTAGTCCGTGTATTGAATACAGCTTCCATATCTGGTCTAGTGCTCCTACTGTACATCTCAAGGTTCTTGACAAAATTCAAAGCAGGGTCTGTAAAATAATCAATCCTGGCCTCGCATTTTGACTTCGGTTACTTTCACACTGATGGAATGTGGCTTCCCTCTGTCTTTTCTACAAATATTTTCTTGACAATCATTCTGATGAGCTTTCCTTCTCAATGCCTTGATTGCATAAATTTAAACATGTTACTAGATTGGCAACTAGGTCTCACGAATTTACTGTTGAACTAGCTAGATGCAACGATATTTTCTAATCTAATAGTTTCTTTTCTCAGAATTCTTGCCTGTGAAACTATTCCAAGTTCTTACTTCCCTGCCACGTACACTCTTTATTTAAATGCAATGTCAATCGCTATCTCCTGTCTTCCTGAATCCTGTTCTTTCTCCTCATTAGTCTTCTCATTTTCTATCACTCCCTGTAACCCCACGTGTCCTAGTGGCTTTATTTCCTTGCTTAGAGTGAAATAATTAAAAAAAAAATTTATTGGAAATATTTTCTGTCTGACAAACAAACAAAAAAAAAGGCATGAGGTTAAGTACTGTTCTCGCAAGCTATAGACAGTAAATTTAAATTTCTAGAACCACTCAAGAAATGTGACATTATGCCATGTCTAATAATTAATATCTTCACTTATTTTCTTTCATTATAATGTTTTGTGTTCCTTCAGTGAATCAACCGATATTGGTTCGAGTAGAATGAGAAAGCATTGAAGACTGAAATTCTAGTTGATTAGCTGGGAAAGATTTTGTCTAGTAACTTAAAAAAAATGTTCAATTCAAAGAAAAAGGTTTCATACATCCACAATCAGTTTAATATTCATAAAAACTGTGTCTCTCATGAACAACATCTCAGACTTTCTATTTGTGCTAGAAATATCAACTGTTTCCACAAGAAATTAAAAAGAGCATGGATTTTTATGATTTAACTTGCTTTCCAGTTCAAACTAGGAGCTGTGCCAACAATAATGGCAGAGACGTTCTAGTCTTTATAAGGGTCAATACTTTTCCAATCTGACCTTTTTGATCAATGGAATGAACCTTCTGGTCCACACAGATAAATCTCTCCACCAAGCAATCATTACTACAAAAGTATTGAACATTCTTGATAAACATCTTACAGTCATCAAAATGATTATTGACTTTCAGTGTATTTGGCTGTATTCTGTATTAAACCAGTCTCAGTAGATTCTATTGCAAGGAGGAGCTTTTCATAATGCAATTGTAAAAATACAGTATTTAATCAATAAAAAAAAGAAAGAAAAAATAAAGCAGTATACAAATATGTGCTTTCAACTGCAAAAGTCTAAAAGAAATAAGTAAAGCAGAATCAGTAAATATTGTTATTAGAAAACAAGACTCAATGCAATAAAATTTGTTTTGATAATGGAAACAAAAAAGATTTTAAAAAATAAATAAATAAATGAATTAATGACACTTTGAAATTTTTGACATTTTGCCATAAAAATGTAACCTGTAAATAAATATTGATTTGTTTTTGTACTTTTCATTGATTAAATGAAAATTACATTTTTATTTTTTCTGATCAATTAATTCCAGATGATTTGAAGATCAAGTATCCTAAAGACTACAGGATTTCTTAACCTCAAAACAAAACCAATGTTATCTGATTACAAACTGAAAGAGAACACTTATACTTTTGCTGAAAAAAAAAAAAAAAAAAAAAAAAGGTTTTAAATCTGTCATCTTTGAGCACCAGATGTTTCTTGAAAAGCATCTTTCCACTTTCAAGAATATGCATTTCTTTACTTATTCTTTTTTTTCTGTATCTATTCAGTATTTTCCTTATTTGTTTGTTACATAGAAGTTCAGCACGTCTTTTCTTTGTTTCTAATGAAATTTTCCTGTTTCTGAATAGATCGTTTAGCTTTTGAAAGGCATCTTTTGCCATTTCAATGCATCTTTCAATATATGTATCACATTTTCCAGATAGTTAATTGTTTTCTTTTTATATTTGACAGCAAATCATGGAGTAGCATTATTTATTTAATAAATCAATACCAGTAAGTAAAAAATAAAGACAGAAGACTTATAAAAAAAAACAAAAAACAAGACAGTTTCTTACTGTTGGTTGGTTATCATAAATTTATGTTCCTATAAACAAAAACATATCAAGTTGTTACCTGATCTCACATACCCACACTTCCAATAAAGGACTGATTAATTCATTTGGTGTTTTACAGATTATCAACTCTCTGTAGGTTATTTAAAGCCAAAATATTTTAGATTGTAGGAAGCTGTTTACAGTATGTGGTGCTCCCAAGCACTTCCCCTTTCCAATAAAGGAAACATAACATACTTGTTGGACAATAATATCCATGACTTACAAAGGTATTATTTGAGCATCTACTGCTCACTGTATCAGCCAAGGCCCATAACTGTTCATTTAAGTTACTGAATTAAGTTGTTGTATGAATATAGGAAGTAGTAAGTACAGATTATGAAAAAAGATTCTTTTAAACATTAATAAGGTGTAAAAAAAATAAAAATAAGAAAACAAGGAATTAGAAAATCTCCCCCTCCTCTACAGAAAAGTTGAATAAAAAAAAACAAAAAAAATATAAACATTCTTTCATCACAAATTAACAATGCCAAAATAATTGCAACTACATACAAAACTTATGGATATTTTTAGTTCTGACCATATCCATAACAATAACAATTCTGAAGTAGATATATATAAAATAAACTGTCACAACTGTACCCTACAATATATTGGTGAAACTTGCAGTAATTAAAAAAAGCATATCTATGAACACAAAAAGAATCTTATATATAACAATTCATCAAATGCATTAGTCATACACAGAAATAAGTTCAACCACAACTTCAATTTAAAAAATACCACACTTATTAAAGAAGAAAGTAATGTAGATGGAAAATACTTGAGAGTGCCACTACTGAATCTTACCAAAATATAAATCTGTACCCTGGATGAGATATCTCCTTTAGTAAAAGGAAAATACTCCTTTCTCAAGCCAACATATATAACTATAAAAATAAAAAAAATTGTAAATTAAAATAAAATGATTAAATTCAAACCTATTATTCAAAATATATAATACATAAATTAATTTCTCAAACTAAAATATAAATAATAATTACATTATAAAAAAAAAAAGAATTCAACAACAATAACAACGTTTACTCAATTTTATTTATTACACATTAAATTATATCACTTAGCATCCTCTATAATTTACCTTGACTTTCAAATAGCCTGAAGTATATTTATGAGAATTCTTAAATTTAAAAATTCTGCAAAACTAAAATTTTTACTTCTGTTTATAAATACAAAATAAAATCCATTAATTTACTTTGATAAAGTCCATCAGAAGATGAAAGTGTTAGCTAAGATAAGTCTTCCTTTTGTCTTCATTCATAAATTATCAAATATCTAAGGAAAGAATCTAATATATCATTTATTTTGATCAGAAAGTCATTCTATCAAACACAAAAAAAGAACCTTCCAAATGCCTAGAAAAAGAATATTTACAAGACACACTTCCCAAAAATGTCTTTGGGAACCTTGAGTATTTTGAGATCCCGCTTACAATTCACATTTCCTGAACTACTGAGTGAGTGGGTAATATATAAGCATTTTTTAATGCACAGGCTGGTAGACAAATATATACTGTTAAAAAAAATGAAAAAAAAATCATGTCTACTCAAATACAGATATCAAATAAATATAATAACATAAGAAATAATGTCAGATTATAAGTAAAATCTGTTAATTCCTTAGAAATTACAGAATCAAATAAAATGGTGTCTACTAGGATGGTTAGATAATCCCTGTTACAGACGACTGCTCAGACACATTTGCATTTCTTCAACAACCACACAGCCAACCTATGGGTAATACTGCAACTATGCTGAGTGGATCTTACAATTTTGGGAAGTGAGCACATAATTCAGCATGATCAGTAGCTGAACAAAGCCAGTATACTTAAACCTATGGTCATAATGACTTGTTACTTAATGTTCTCACCACTATTTCACTTGGTCCAACTGACGACTTCCAAACAGTTTCATCTACCCAATTTTATTCACATGGCTTGGTCCAACTGACGACTTCCAAACAGTTTCATCTACCCAATTTCACTCACATGGCTTGGTCCAACTGACAACTTCCAAACAGTTTCATCTACCCAATTTCACTTACAAGGCTTGGGTCAAGCTCTGGTGTGATTTTCAAGTGGTTGCCAATGGCTCCACATGATGGTTCATCTCCCTAGCCCAATATCATCAAGAAGTTACTACTTTAACAAATTGACCATGGTGAGATTTGACCCTGGATCTAACCATTCAGCCACATGGCAATTAGTGATTGATAATATAGTAAATAATCCTCTGAATGTTATTAATAATACTGATTAAATACAGGCATGTTTTTCAGAATTACTTTTGTTGTTTACATTCATAATCTTGGAGAAACCATGACAAAATGAAAAAGTTTATGAGTAGCATGTTTCATCCTTCAGGACTTCATCAGACTGAAGTGATGTTTACCTTGATGTGATAACACATGTGCTTGAAGGAGAGGGGGATGCTACAAATTTTAAATTTAATTTTTTTTTTTTAATATAGGTTTTGGGTATATACTCTAACCAATTCCATTTAGTTTATTTTTCTTTTTGTTCATTTTTCCATCACTTTTGTTTTTATATAGTTTTCCCAGACATAATCATGGAAATTTGAACAGATTCATCATTCTGTTCATCTACAAAATTACCCAGCATTTCCCTCTCACCAGACATTTCATACTTTCACCATTGGATAATAAAGAACATTGTTTTCTATAAAGGTCTTCTTTTTCTTTTTTTTCAGTTCATGCCTTAACTTACACATTTTTTTTGTTTGCTTATTTTCTTTTATCTGCTGCTAGAGAGATACTAAAAGCATTCATTTATTTCTGCATCTTTCAAAATGACTCCACCAAGAAATAAAGACCCTCATTTTTTATCAATTTTTTTCTTTCTTTCAGGAAGCTACATCACACTAAATTCCCCAAACTTCTGGGTTATACCTCATGCCTACACATAATCATTAGGCTGTCATAAGAGTTATGAAGATGGCTTCAATTTCATACTCTGCAACCATTTTAGATAAATGAAAGCTTTGAACAGAGGAAGGTTATGATGGCAGCAACTCCAATCGGTGTTGAGAGATCACTTATCTGATTTGTGTGAGTGGTCAGTGACCAATAAAAGCATCAGACAAGATGTGGAAAGGCTGCCAGGGATATATGATCAGAAGAGCAAAGTTCACAGATTAATAACGTCATTTAGTGTAAAGATACAAGGATGGATTGCAGAGAAGAAAATCATAGAAGTTAGTGTTTGTCTACAAAAAAAAAAAAAAAAAAAATTTAAAATGTATATGGTTCTATGGGGAAAGTTCAATTAATACTGAAGAAATATGGTCATAGAGAATATTGCCAAAACATTTTATAAAAAGTAAGCAAGAAAAGATTCATAATTAACTGTATGACAGAATGCATGGTTGTCAGCAAAAGAGACAATCCAAGGAGTGTGCTACATATTGGAGATGTCAAAATAAACCAAGTACAAAAATTTAGTAATTTTCATAACAGACACCAGAAAATGTGACACAGAAATATGAAGGTTCATAAAAATGAGGAAACATGTCTTCCAGAAATTAAGCAAAGTATTAAAAGACATGAAAATGCCATTAAAAACAATAAGCTTTTCACAGTTGAAGAAAAGACTTGAAGCAACAGAGATGTGGTTCATAAAAAGTGAGTTGAAGCGACAGAGATATGGTTCAACTTGGAATGTTTAACAAGATACATTGGAGGCAAGAGAAGCAATAGAAAACAGTGAGTAAAGCAGAAGAACAAAGGGAGATGGTAAAATGTTAAAAGTTACATAGAGCAAACAAAAAAAAAAAGAAAATCTGAAGAACCATGATCACTTACATCCTGAAAAAGCATAACATCATATAATAATTGCACTTGTCCCCCGTCCTTAGTTAGTTCCTTAGTTCGCACGACCGTTATGCCCTGCCAATACCTCATAAAGGACTATTCCATTTTGATCATAGAAAGACAAAAACAGAGATGCTACTTTATTTCAGTGAAAAAAAAAAAAATAGAAAGAAAGAACTATAGAAGTGTTTAATGTCTCCTAACAGCTCATAAATAATGAACTATTCTATTTTGATTGTGTGAGAAGACAAAAAACTTATCAAAGATACTACCTGGTTTCAGTGAGAAAATGAAACAAAGAAGGGAAGATAAAAGAATTTAGCATTTGTTTCAGTGAAAAGGAAAAAGTTGTTAATTTAAAATATTTTCATTTGTATCCCCTTACTTCTTAAAATAATAAGTATTCATATTTATGATTGTTACTACTATTTTGTTGAAGTTGTTAAGCTCAAATATTTATCAATGCAATAGGAGAATTTCTACAGATATTTCATATCATAGAACTCACCATGAGATTATTCAATCATTAACTGAAAAAAATTTTAAATCAATAAATTTGTATTAACTTTTTATAATGTACTTTATAGCAATGGATGTAAATAGCTCCAATATTTTTTTAATATTCTTTTATTATTCTTTTTTTTTTAATTATTCTTTTATTTAATTTTTATCAACTGCTTTATGCTCTTTCCAAAGATCCTGTCCAGAGGTGATCACAATAAGCTGGTTTCTCTATATATTGTAATATATCCAACAATGCAGCTTTATCATAGTGAAATGATCAAAGAATATATCAATTTTAAACATGGTTTGATGAAAGCATAGCATGTAATATTGATATGTGATTAGTGTATTGGCTTTCACCACCGTCTAAAAGTTAACTAAATACCCATAACATGTAATTAAGTGGGTGAAAGGGCATGAATACAGGCTGAGTCAAGAGATCCTCATATAGCACTACTTTTGTATGCAGTAGTTAGGTGTAATGGGTTCTTTGTTCAACCCTCATTTAATCCTTCATTCCTTTTCCATATTCATACAAATACATATATTTTAATATATTTTATTGTTATACATTATTTATATAGACACAAATATTTAAGTAAATACTTTGTTTATAATAAACAGTGTTAACAAAATTTACTGGCTTGAATATCAAAGAAATTTCATAGAAAATATCTGACAGGAATTGAACCTGTATTCTACATGGAACTGTCATATAGGCTGAGAGGCTATACCAGTTTAGCTACGAAGGAAGCATCTGGTTAGCAAAGTTAATTTACTGCTTTATTATAAACAGAGCATTTACTTAAATTTTTGTGTCTATATAAATAATGTAAACAATAAAATATATATTAAAGACATTTTTATGTTTAACATTCTTTTTATAGAATTTTAAAAATGTCTTTAATAAATTGTCGGACTTTGTTCATTTCTTAATGTATAATAAAATATATAATTGTCAGTCCATTTCAGCCCTTTTTTTGAAAATTATCCTGCATCTTTTATCCAATTGTTTGTCTTTCCATGACTAGATTACAGCTAAACACTTCAATTTGACACAGCATTCCCCTGATAATACCAGAATGAAATATATATTAGTAAATGATAATTCTTCTATATGCTGAATCCATTCAGAACATAGGCAATCATAGGTCTTTACAACTTTCTACCACATGTGGCCCTTAGCAGTTTTTCTCCCTTTGCTAAGGCTTCCATCTCCCATTCCACTATCCATTCACACAAGCTCATCATGTAAGTAGATTGATGCCTTACTCTATCTCTCTTGTTCTAAATATGCCCCATGAGTATCTTTCCCAAAAGCATCAGTGTAAAAGTATAAAACAAAGTACCTCACTCAGAATTTGAATTCACTAATTCCACTATCAATGCTATTAACCATTGAGCCACTCACATTTCCAACTGTTAGCTATAAGATCACCTGTAATAGAATTAATCATACTTTTTTAAAAATATTGATGCATTAAACTTATTTAAAGCAATAAAAACTAAATTTGACATTTTTTTTTTTGGCCTTTTCATTACATTTTAACAAGACATCCTTTGTACTAAAGTTTAAAAAATATCACTATTTTTTTTTCAACAAATGGTTCATTTCATATGGTATATTAACGACATGGAATAAAAATGTAATAAATCTTACTTTTATATACAGTGATAAGGATTTTTTTGATAAACTGTTCCTCTTATCACTCATATTAACTTTTATCACTTTGTATGCGACTTCATTTGCTGTATAAAAAGTTTATCCTGATTCTGATCCCGGAATTTGAATTTGTTTGCATTTCATAGATGTGTTGTAATATCCTGTTATGGCAACAGAAAACAACTTTGAGTGAAATTAACAATAAGATTACTGCAAGTGAGAGGCCTTGAAAAAGAATGCAGTGGAAGTAATATTAATAATGCAGAGTGCCAAAGTTTAAGTCATGGCAAAATGTATGTAGCTCAGAATAGAACAAGGAATCAGATTAACTGATGACAGATGAAATATTAAAATGGTTAGAGTAAAATTATGAAATCATCATGCTTCCTTATTTATATTGAAACATTTATATAAGTTTACTGACATGTTTGGCAAACTGGACTGGATTCAATAATTGTTGCTTAACAAACACCATGGAAATGTCTGTTGTCATAGTTTCTTAATCATCCAATGACTTAATATCTTATCATTATTTCTTAATATTTCCAGACATTCTTTCTAAACTTATTTATTCATTTTTTTTTTTTTTTTTCAGGAGTTGGGGGTAATAATTGGCTGGATACTTTCCAGACATACCTAATAAAAATAATTCATCAATGCATACACTCCATTATATTTCAATATACAGAGTGTTCCAAAAAGTTACATTATCATTGAAAAACTTTGTAAATTTTATATTTATTTACCAAATGAAATGTTTTTGTATGTGACAATATATTATTTGGAAATTTTATTGGCCCAATTATGGAAGATGATGTCATGCAAATTTTGTTTTTTCACAAGTCTACGTTTTCTTCCAATGTTTAGGAAGAGGGTTCCCAGTTCCCTATTTATTTACATTTTTATCACCTCAATAAGAGTAAATAGTTTCACCTATCATCCAGTTTACACTTTTCTCAAGTCTTTTGAACAAGAGTAAATGTCTATCCCTTATTTCCATTTTAGAATTGGTTTTCCTTCTGAAGTCTTTATCTCAAGTGATTCCTGGGTCTTGTACAGGGAGAATATCATTGTTTTAGGATATCCTGTATATTCTTCAGTATGAAATAATCTTAAAATGAATTTCAGTAGAAAATATATTTGAAATGGAAAAAAAATTTCTATGATTTTCTTGTTTTTTTATATATATATATATATATATATATATATATATATATATATATATATATATATACAAAACAAAATTTAGTTTAATTAAAAAAATTTATGCCAAAATCAAAGATTTTTTTTTTTTAGTCAAACACTAATACTATTTGAGATTATAGTGTTTTCATTTTTGTATTTTTGGCAAAATATATATTTTTCATGGATTTAAAAATTCTTTGTGTTGATAGTAAAGAACCTGCAAAGTCAATATAAATTAAAAATACAAAAAAGACCACAAAGTTGAAATTCAGTATCTCATTAAAGTTGTTTTCTATTAAAATTTATACATTATATAAATATATTGTGAAGTCTTGTTCAAAATTAATTATGTTTATATTTGTATGAATGTATATGAAAGTAATAATACCATAGACTACTGCTAAAATGAAAGTTTGATAAAAAACATTACAGTATTGTCTCACAGCTATAATTAAAATTTATGAATAATGAATTATATATATATATATATATATATATATATATATATATATATATACACTTGATGTGTATGGCATTTATTAAGTCAAAATTAACCACATTAATAAAATTAATAAAAAAATTACTGTAATAATAGTAGCAATAATAAGATTAAAAAATATACAAAAAATCAGAAAAATAGTAAATTCTATCACTGGAGAAAAAGATGATGTAGTAAATCACATCAATGCAGCTGAAAAGGAATATAAAAACGACCACAACAGAGCAGGAAGAGTCATAGTATGAGAACTATGCAATGACTTAAGTTCAACTATATAAATAAATGATATCAGCACAAACTAGTGACTAGAAAATAAAAAGTATGGATCTCAAAGTTTCAGATTGAGTAAACTGTCCAAGTGTAAAGACTGAATCAAATAACCATAAATGAAGAAAACGAAACTTACATAAACATGGCTGCACCAGGAGACCACAAACAAAAAATAAATAGTAAAGAATAAAATAAAATAAAAAACTTACTCAAATAGCAAGAATTGCCCAAGTACACCAAAAAAGTGTAAAACATGATGGTTACAATCTGAAAGATCCAAACGATTATAAAAAGGAAAACTGAAGCTATCCAGCTGACATTATTAAAAGCAGCATGATGACTTCCAAGTGTACTGAAAATTGAGGAAGCCTTGACATTGTTTCCGACTGCAGTAGTACAAAAGTGCTAAAAATTTGTCACTCAATCTCAAATAAGAATTGTCAAAGCTCTGGCCAGAAAGGCCAGAGGATATGTCAACAGTCCCCTACAGAGTAATTTCCCACCAAAAGGGAGACAGAATGCAGGTAGATGCTTGCAGATTTAAGTACAAACCCAACCAATGTTTACCTATAGACTCAAGTATAAATCTGATCAATAATTACCTATAGTCTCAAGTATAAGCCAAAACATATTCCAACATTAAATAAGCCAATAAGTGTGAATTCCAGCAACCCAATCCCCACATATATGAACATGTAAAGCATGAAATATATTAATAATCATAATACTTTACCATAAGAGAGATAATATTACTGGCTACAATCGAGCTAAACTTGTCCTCATTATTCTGAAGAGTACAGCATAGAAAGGATGAAGTGAGTTGGCAGCGATACATCTTTAGAATGAAAATTACCAGCTGTACATCAGATCTCAAATATAAACTAATTGTTTTCCAAATAGGACCTGGAATAACCCAGCCACATGAGACATTCAAGAAACCCAAATTCTGAGTTTATATTCTTGCTTAAAAAAATCCAGGGAAAAATAAACCACAAATATTTTTCTAGAATCCAACTGTAAAGTGGGCAGTGCTGACATTACCAGGATTATTTCAATGGATAGGAAATGACCACTACTTTCAAACAAGTCACATAAAATTTTTAGTTTTTCTTACTCATTGTCATATGCAGTCATAATAAAAAAAAATATGATGCAAATTATTTGCAATTGGAAAAAAGAAAAAGAATAAATGGTGTGTACATGGTAAAGAAATAGGACTAAATTTAGGATGGGCTTTGATGTGGATTAAGTGTTACTAAGCTAATCTCACAGACCATTATTACTACTCTAGTTAGTTCAATCCCTACTAGGTGCCATATTATGATAAACATGGTAAATATCAGTAAAATATCTATATATCTATTCAAAATCTATTTCAACAACTAAATGCTTTAAACACATCCTATTTACTGCTATATAAGACCCACATTAAAAATAATAATAAATAAAATAAAGTAAAACTTCCTCCAATAATTACTGTGACTCATTCTTTAATAGTTAGAAGCCTTTGGAATGGTCAGTCAGTTATGTGCGATACACGCTTAGGCAATCATGCATCTTTCAATACATGACTGATGAGGCAGATTTTTTCCTGCAGTAGGTAGGAAGACTTATGCCTAAACCACCATTTGATGCACTAGTTACCTGATTACTCTGAAATGATTAACACTTCCACTGCTGTAGACATACTCTTGTGTACTTACAAAAACTTATATTACTTGCTCTTGACATACATTTTTAAGACACTGTAAAATGTCAGTCTCTCATGTTCGTCTTATAAACTAGTACTTAATGCTTTTTACAAACCTTCATGGCTCTCCACAACTTCCTGGTCTTTGTAGTTTTCAATAAATGTTGTCATTTCACCATCTCTCCTAAATCCTACTCCACCATCCATTCACTCAAACTCACCAGATCAGTTATGCATTCTTTTCCTGTCTCTCTTGCTTTTGATCTGTTCTGTGAGTATCAAATTTTCTAAGCTTTCTTTCCTTATTATGAGCCCTAGAAATATGAACTCTCTTTCTGTTGTTAAATATAAATGTCATTTTTGTTTTCATTGTCTCTAGAACTTTGTTGTTGCTCATATGTTTTGCCTATGGTATACTCAGCATAGCAGGGGTCAGCAACGTTTTGCTAACTATGTGTCGACTTAGGGTTTTAAAATCATTCAGTGTGCCAACAGTATACATATTTTTTATACAAGTGAAGGTCGATATACCTGTTCTACAATATATTTTATATAGTAATATATAGTATATATATTTTAGTACATATTAAAATTGAAATGGCTAAATATCTTTTGTGTTTTAGTAGTTATTGGTTTGGACTTTGTGATGTCATTTGCAGCTGCATGCCATGTGTGGCACATGTGCTGTAGGTTGCCACCAACCTCTGTTCTATAGAACGACATTTTGGTTGCTTCAAGTTTCATCATCTGTGAGGTGTTATGTCTTTACACAGCCCACAACCCATAACCAAACACACTTTACACTTAGCAACCCATCTCTCTAATATAACATGTGAACTCCCCCTCTCTCTGTAAATATGTAATATGAGTCGCTGACTACAAAAACAATTAGGTTAGACAGGCTGATGACCGCAGCTACAGGTCTGAGCAGAAGCTAGATTCTCACACACATGCTGAATCACATGACCAATACAAACATTGAGCAGGAAGAGATCAATAGAAGCCACTTGAGTAACAAAACTTGAAGTCGGACCGGCTAAGAAATTGTTGTGTAACCGGAATTACCGAACTGAAGAGAATGAATGTTTCCAATTCTCACAAATTCCAAGCACAGAATCAAGTGGAAACAAATCTTGTACAAATAATACTTCTTTTTACTTGTTACAAACAAGAGAGATCACACGATTAAAGACAAATTCTAATTCAATTCAACACACCATGCTGCTTACATCAAATGCATAAGTGAATTGTGAAATGTGAGAATCGCCTAATAAAGGCATACATGACACATTCAATTGGATGAAGGATCCGAATAATGAATTCTGCATTGCTGAATATATGACTTCTACAGTGCCAAATCTCCATAACCGAATAACGAAGGTTGCATTGAAGAAAGAAAAATAAATCAAAAGATATCACTACTTGAGCAAAACAAAATGATTTAAAAGTAGAAAGGACAAAGGGAAATATAAGAAAAAGAGAGAAAAAAGAGGAAACCTTATTTTATTTCAGATGAAAGACTGAAGTTTTTTTTTCAACTCTTAACCTAGGAATATAATACATACATCTTTCCACACTGAAAGATGTATAGCACACATCTTTCCACACATTCTCTTGCCTAAATATTCTTATTTATTATCTAGTTATAATTAAATATTGTTAATTTGTATATTGGCAGTTCGTTATTGTCAGTTGTCCAGAATTTGTGTATTTGACTCTGTGGAGAATCCACCCACTACAGAGTGATAAACTTGGCATCTTCTAGATAGCGAGTTGTTTTTTTTATCTGTTCTTTTTAAACTTTGTACTGCGGTAATTGTCTATAACAGATGAGATTGTCCAGTATTATAGGAGAACTGATATTACATAATAGATCAGTACTCTTTTCTTTGTTTCTAATGAAATTTTTCTGTTTCTTAGCTTAGCCTTTGGAAGGTATAAATTAATAAACATTATTGAGACATTAATACTTAAACCTCCTTCTAGTAACTATTTCTCGTACTACAAATGTAAACAAAAACAATTTTGTTTGTAAGTTTTGATTTTCTAGTTACAGAAAAAAAAAATCATTAAAAAAGAACTTTGGTTTCTGTCAAGAAAACTTTTCAGTGAGATGTTTACTTTATTGGTTTGATTGATTTTGTTTAGCATCATATCAAACCCTATGGTTTATTTAATGCAGAAATCTAAGTAATTTGAAAACAATTTTAGGTCTTCAACTAAATAAATTTTGAAAACAATTCTATGCTTTCAACTAGATAAAATATAATGCTGGTCATTTTACTATATGTATTATTGTTTTTTTATATAAAAATGTATTGCTGGTATTTTTACTATAAAAAATGTATTGTTGGTCATGGTTTACATAAAGATGTATTGCTGGTATTTTTACTATAAAAAATGTATTGCTGGTCATGGTTTACCTAAAGATGTATTGCTGGTATTTTTATACTGTTATAGTGTTTTCTTTGTGGGTTCACTATTTGCCCATAACTGGGACCCTAACAGGTGCTACCACCATAGGTCAGAGCGGACATAGGTACAATAGCAATTAAGAGGCGACTCCACTCTCCTGATCAGAAGCCTTGTTGTCAGGTGTAGTTTATTATAGCTATTTTATACAGTTAAACAAAAAAGATAAAGATTTGGTTTAGTTAGCACAGAATTATATTGCATTAGAAAGTAAACCTTTCACTAAAAAAAAAAAAAAAAGTGAAGTTTTGGAATGTTTAAAAACTAATATGTTACTAACATGCTCTAAGGCGTTTGTGTGTGTATGAGTGCATATATATATATTATCATTTATTATAAGAGATTATAATAAAAACATCTTGAAATCTCTACACAAAAGCTTTCATGTTTCAATACTTTGACTGTACTTCTTTAGGCGATGGTGAGTAACTGGTGATTCATCAGTTACTTATCACCTGAAGAAGTACAATCAAAGTATTGAAACATGAAAGCTTTTGTGTAGCGATTTCATATATTTTTATTATAATCTCTTATTAGAATTGTACTACTCCTAGACTGGTTCCCAACCACAGCTGTGTTCTACTATTTAACCCATAGCTAGGGAGAGAAGAGATGGATTCCTAACTATTCTAAGGGTATTCACACATGTGAATGTAAACTCTGCTCACCAATTTCTCATTCTGAACTGCTATCCATTACACCACCTGCACATGCTCAATGAATTCTGAATACTCTTCTGATCAGTTCTCAAAACTGGTACTAAGTTTGAGCAGATTTGTTTGTTTAATGGCATATCAACTCCTTATAGGTCATTTAATTCCAAAATTTAATTTTCTTGGATGTTTTGAAGTAATAAAAATATATGTTATTCTGCTTTCACAATTAAATGACTGGTAGATGCTTTTGGGCATGTACACATTTGTGTGGTCATGATTACTAGAGGTGGTGATGTGTGTTTCATGTAATTTTGTTATATTTTGGAATACGGTTTGATTTTTCAAAGAAATTTTAGGATATTATATGGATTAATATTATGAAAGAGTTCTTTCATGTTGTTTGTTTGGTCGATTTTGTTTAGCAGCATATCAGCCTCTATAGATTATTTAATGTCAAAATCTAAATATTTTGAATGCAGTTTTATGGCTTCAGTTATGTATATTTTGAACACAATTGTATGCCTTCAACTACAGATTAAATGCATTGTTGGTAATTCTAGGAAAAAAAAATCTATTACTGGTCATTTTGCTTTATGTAATGTATTATTGGTAATTTTACTATAAATATGTATTGTTCATTTTACTATAAAAAATATATTACTAGTATTTTTACTATAAATACATATTTTCATTCTGGGTTAGAGTGAACCTGGAAACAAGAGCAAGGTGGTTCCACACTCCTCAGAACCCCTAATCTACTGACCAGCTTTGCTGCTGGATGTAGTTTATCGTTATACCCAAGACCATAGTACTAAATTAAAGATCATCCAACCTCACTGCAAGGAGGAAGCAGTTAGCCAGGCTGTCAACAAGGTTACTAAGAAGTCAAATCTAACCCAGTTTTGAAATCAAAGTGATCCTCCCAGACAATACTAACCAAAGCTTTCATATTGCCCCACAAAACCTGACCAGAACATATGAGGATATAGAGAAATGTTGTACTAAAATATAATGATACTTGCAAATAAAGGTTACAGAAAAAAATATGCAACACAGACAAGCATGGCTGATGTTTACTTTGAGGAGAGTAACTCACTGCTCTTTCTTGGTCTCACATTTTTCATGGACATGAAGTGGAAAGATTATATTGAATCGATCGCTAATTCTGCTGCAAGGAATATCAGTTCACTATGTTGTACCAGACAATTTTTCTTACCAGAATCTATCTTGTACATTTATAAGTCTACCATTTGTCCCTGCATTGAATATTGCTGCCACATTTAGTCTGGTGCTTCTGCTATGAGTCTTGACAAAATCCAAAGAAGGATTGTTAATGTTATCAGTCCTTTTCTGGCATCTCATCTTCAGTCACTTTCCCACCACCATAATGTTTCCCTCTGCTCTGCATCCTCTATAAATATTTTTATGATAATTGTTATAATAATTGTTTCCTCATTGGTACCTCAACTTCATGAATTTAAGTGTAGTACTAGATTGGCAGCTAGGTCTCATAATTTCACTGTTGAAATTTCTAGTTTAACCATAAATCCTATGTTAATTGTTTCTCCTCTTGCACTTCTTGCTTGTGGAATTCTTTCAGATTGTTGCTTTCCTGCTAATTATGATCTTCAAAAATTTAAATGCAATGCCAATCATGTTCTGTCCTCATTAAAACTTGTTTTTTTGTTACTGTTTCCTTCATTCTCCGTAACCCTTGCATCTTTGTGACTTTTACAATCTTATTTCGGGTGAAATGATTAAAAAAAAAAAAAAAAAAATGTTTGTGTGAATTTATATGTGTATAGGAATATGAAAAAGTTGGAACTACTTAAGTAGATTGGTCCCCTTTAAAAAAATAAGGAAAAATTGTTTTTGTAGATTGACATTCATTAAACCTTCTGCAAACTATAAAATTTGTCAGAATAAAGAAATATTGTTTTTTTTAATTTTAGATCATTTTAAAAAGGGGGGGGGGATCCTGTTCATAATATTGATGCAGTATAAAATCAATCCCTAACTTTTTACAGAGTTATCTGGGCCTAGTTGTTCTGCAGACAAAAATGAAAAGATGTCTTAAATAAAAAACAAAGAGATATATACATTCTTAATTAAAGAATAAAAAATTTATATAACTTAATAAAAGTATATATCCATTTATTTTTCATTTAAAATAAATAATTATATCCAATTTTTATATATGTGCTTCTGAACCTATTGGGATTTAAACTCATCCCAGAACTCAAGTGGAACTCCTACATAAAACATAAAAGATGCTGGAAAAACAGTCAGTTCCCTGTACTGCTCCAGCAAGTACCTGACTCCACCTGCTAGTGTCTACCTTTACAAGAGCCAGATCAGATTTAAAATGGAGTACTGCTGCCATATATGAGCAGGAGCTGCCCACTCTTCACTTTCTATTTGACAGAGTCTAAAAACATTTCCGCATTCTTGTAGGTGACAAAATATTTTCTACCCGACAACCCATTTCTCACAGACGAGATGTCGCAAGCCTCTCGTTGCTCTATCACTATATCCATAAAGAATGAAGTACACTCCTTAGTTCCAGTCCTAACCTTCTAATTCCTGCCATGCCACTCACATCATAGCAAACCACCCCCATCCCCTTCATATTACCTTGGTGAAATTAATGTAAGTTACACTTAAACTGCTTCTTCTCATAAACTACTACTTTGTGGTACTGACTCGGAAGAGGTTGCTTCTGCAACCACTACAATTTTAACCTGTTCATGTCTAGCGTTAACCATATCCACATAAGCTGAGCTTCCTACTCTGTAACCCTCTACACTGAAGGCCTCTCAGGACTTGTACAGGGTGAACAAACTGAACATCATTTAAAAAAAAAAAATAAAAAAATAAAAAAACACTGACTACTTCGAAATTGGAAAAAAATAAAGTCAATATTTTTCAATTCTGTGTTGCAGCCGAATGAACGTCTAATGAATGCTAATCTACAAAAATTATTCTCCAATTTTTTTTTAACAAGTGAGGCAATTTAATTAGTACCAAAAATTTATATATATCACTTTTTAAACATTATTTTTAGTTGACAGCCATTGAGTAGACACTCCGTTTATTTATTAAACTATTTATTTTTATGTACCGGCCTGAATTTCGAAATCTCATTAATAAACAAAAGTTAAATAGCTGAATATATTGTGGCAGACTTCACCACATTAATTTAACTTTAGATTAGGAAACAGGACTGACATGGAAAAGGATAAGCAAAAGACATCGTTACACATAAAATATGTATTTAACAAGATGTACAATATCAAACAATGATGAAAGAAAGTATGCATTTAAGTAAGAAAAGGTTGAATAAAACAAGAGTTGTCTCTCTTTAACTGTATTTTTAGTATTCCAAAGTTCACTGGAAGAATGTTTATGAGAGTTTCTTATAATGACTGTTCTCAGAAGATTTTGATGTGTAAGAAAAAGATTATGTGGGCGTATAAGGAATGTTCAGCATATGAGTGGTGTGTGTGAGTGAGAAGGTTGGCACATGGTTTCAACTGTCATGGATTTGTTTAGCAGCTGAATTCTCGCTAATTAGCTAAGAAAAATTCTTGCTTATATAAGTGACTATAGGCTCCAGATCTTTGCGTGAGAAAAGTTACTCTTCACTGATTGGTCAATGCCAACCAATCAGCAAGCGAGTTTTGAGGAGACTTAAAAAACTACATGAAATTAAAAAGTGATTACAAAATTGTCGCATTGCTGCGATTTGTAAATTGTCTATAATAACGTAGTAGTGATTTATTAACCAATGAATGCTTGTCGTTGTATGTATGTATGTATGTATGTATGTATGATATAGATCAGCACAATATAAGATTAAATTAAAAAGACATTTTTACTCAAAGAACAAGTCACTTCATAAGTTTGTTTAAACAAGAAAAATAGATTTGTTCTTTCTCAGATACTGTTTTAAATTTATTTCGACTTGAAAGTAAACAAATTTCTGAAAAAGCAATAAAAAAAATAACCAGTTGAAAGTTATGATTTTTTACTTTTTTATCATGTTCCTTCAGGACGCTGGTGATTATTACTCTCCACAGCTTCTTTCAGTTTTCTATGAATTGCCATGACTTCTTGGGAAAGATAATGGAGTGGTGTCCTATTAACTTCTAAGTTTTAATTTAAATTTAAGTAGTTAAGTCCTTCGCAAGTCCCGGGATGTCCATCTACCCTCACAACACACAGCTAGAGAAAGAAGAGATATTTCCATGCCTTTCTCAGGGGCAATTGTGCGAAAATTGACGCAACATACGAGGCCGAAATTTTAACTCGAGTCGCCGATTCCACTTTCTACACCAAGAACACACATCAATCAAAAAATCCTATACCTTTTCAAATTTTTTTTACTGACCCATTGTCACTTCAAGAAAAATATATTAAATACGTGTAAAAGTTTCCAGCGAAGAAAACAATTTACAGTCGTGTATTTAGTCTCCAGAACGTTTTCTTTGTGTTTGTAAACTAATAACCAAGGTAGATAACTTAAGTTATAAAATTTCTTCTAATTGCTTCCCTTTGACGAGTTGTATTTCGTCATGAAAGAAAACCCAATAATAGGCTTCAATTATGACAATAATGTCGAATATTTCTTTCTTTTAATGTATAATTATTATTTATTAGTTTTGTAAAAATTATTAAAAATAACTAACAAAAAATATTAAATTTTTTAAAACATTTCATGACTTAAGATATCTTTTATAAATGATTTCATTTTTTCAACATTTATGAAATAAGAATTATGCATTAAAAAAAAAAGAAAAATATTATAAACACAAAAGTAGGTTTCTTCAGTTGCGGCAGGAATTTGAGCACAAAACCCCAAAATTTTTATTCTCCCACTTAAAATAAGTCATCTGATATGTTGTAGCAGATTATTATATATATATATATATATATATATATATGAATGAATGAAGAAAAACTTTTAAGGTGTGCTATATTTATGGGATAAAGTGCTCAATATCAGAGCTAGAGCATATGTAAATATAAATATAAAAGTGAAAATTGAAGTCAACACTCAGTCACCCATGAGTGCCGACTTCAATGTTCACTATATATATGATTTTTTAGGGAATAAAAGAAAATTGGTGAAAGAGAATGAAATGAAGAAAAACTGTCTTCCACCATTGTTTTTTCTATTCCTTATTGGGAAAAACAAAAATTAAAAAATGAAATAAGAGTGGAGAAAAAAAAAGAGGAAAAGATACCCTACAGAAATATTTTAATTTCCAATAATTTGGTTGCACACTGAAACTACTGATGCAACCAAAGAAAATTCCTACTCATTTCCTGAACAGTTCACTATTTTGTGATTTTTGAATACTCAATATTTTTGGCAGTTATAAGTTTAATATAAATACAATAAAATAAAGTTATTAATAAAATTCTTTAATAAAAACAAATAATATAAACTATATTTATAAAATTTCTTTTCTGACAGCATTCAAAACTCTTGAATTAGCCAATCAACTTTTAGTTAATTTCACCTATATTTCAAATATTCACCTTTCAAATGAAAATTCCTATATAAACATCCAGAAACTTTCACTGAAAAAGGAAAATTTTTAAATCATTTTTGAATTATGGATACATTCTGATCTTAAAAGAACAATAAAATGAATGTTGACTTCCTTGCTAACAATGACAATAGAAATGAACATTTCTTGAATCCTGTTAAAGTAAAAAATATATAACCTGATGCAGTGTAATTCAGACAATTTTTACTTACATTAAATTTTGATGTAATATTTCTATCATTTGACTTGATTCTACTTTAAGATAATTCATATTTATGCATTTTAGATATCAGTGAAAATGAGTTTAAACAGAAAAGAATAAACTGCAACTCAGTTTCATGATGTTCAGTTGCATCTGAAGATTAATCCAGCATAAAACTGACAGTCGTGGCTTTATTCTTTTGTGCCTTTTTTTTAATGCAGTAGCTGTCTTTTTTGCAATGGATACCTTTTATTTCCACAATGCATGGTTGTTGTTATCAAATATTACACTATTGTGACAGTAATGTATTATATACACTGAGGTCAATACCAAGTGCTAATAGTCTGTTTTTATGCTTGAACACAATCATCAGGCCATCCAATAATGTAAGATTTGACATCAGTATCCACTTTTACAATTACATACACTATCCCTGTTATTGAGCACTTTAATCCACAAATATAAATTCTTGATTATATAAATGACTCCAGATCGCTGCACGGGAAAAGTTACTCTTCATGTGCAGTCGATCTGATTGGTTGACATTGACCAATTGGCGAGTGAGGGTTAGGGTTAGCTTAAAACATACACACACATATATATATATATATATATATATAAAATGGACTCTCCTATCATGAATAATATATATATATTCAAAAAATATTTTTTTATCTGAAATATCTAAATTGATGTAAAAAGAGCCCATTTGTAACATTATGATATCAATGAAAAATATAGTGGTCAATCTTAACTCTCAAGTGGATGTTCTTATGAGCTAAAACACAAGTTCAGTTTAAATTTAATCAGAACTGGGTCAACCTTTTTAAAAACTCCAAAATGGTATACATATTTAGAAAAAACATTTTTAAATATATAAAGGATTTGTTTGTATACATATATTTTTCCACACTTAATGGTGTAGTTTTTCATAAACTCTTCCCTCTTCCTTGTGCAATAAAACCCCTTATGTGAATTATAGAGGTCAAAATCTCATCACATTTGGTGTTGATGCTGTACCAAGTAGGTTTTTATGGAGCAGAGTTGCTGACCCTGCACTCAACCAGTTTTAAATTTAGAGTTGT
The DNA here is from genome assembly GCA_903632075.3 of Acanthosepion pharaonis. Classification (NCBI taxonomy): domain Eukaryota; kingdom Metazoa; phylum Mollusca; class Cephalopoda; order Sepiida; family Sepiidae; genus Acanthosepion; species Acanthosepion pharaonis. The sequence continues at coordinate 976,588 of CAHIKZ030004155.1, read as the reverse complement.
TCTTCTAGACAAGTTGCTAACCAATACTAGAGATCCCAGTGTTCACTAAATACACACACACATATATATATATATATATATATATATATATATATATATATATAAAAAACAACCTTGGTTCTCAAATGTCTTACATGTTGAACAAATCAGTTTTCAAACAGAATATTAGAGATGAAAATGCCTCGGTTATCAAACAAAATTTTGGTTCTTGAACAACATTGCTGAAGTGAGCCAAACCAAATTAACCCTAAGCTGTGAGGAGAAGTGTTATGGAGTGATTTTAAGTCGGTCCTAAAATAGGTTCGACGTACAAAACGTTAGGAACTTGATATAATAGGTATAAAATATTCTTAAATAATTCTTTCTTAATATTTATTTAACTACATTTTGGTCTGAAAAATAAAGTTGCTGTTGATATACTTAAGATTAATTTTAAGGCTTATAAACCAAGGAATTATTTAATTTTGAAAGACTGAGTGGGTTCAGTAGCCATGGCAAATTCTCATTTTTTTTTTTATTCCTTTTTCATATGTTAAAAGTGAATTTACCAAATTTATGCAACAATTTAATCATTTAAAAAGATTTTAGATATACAAGTCATCCGAGACATAGAAGCCATTTTGATAAAGTACTATAAATTCATAGGTTTAGTATTGTTACAATGATAATAATACTAACCCACTAATCACCAGATTATGAGTTTGTTCACTTTTTTTTTTTTTTTAACAGCTTAACTTTTTGTGGGCTATTTAAAACCAAAACATATATTGGATTGCAAGAATATTTTTTTTTTTGGTGAGAGAATATTGCATTAACAACTTTTTGTAAATAACAGACTTTTACAGATGCAGGTTGTGGTATTTAACCCATATCTGGGGGGAGAAGTGATGGATTCATAGTCCTTCCCGACGATATTTGTGCTAAAATGAATGTAATGAACTCAACTGGAATTTGAACACAGCTCTTCAATTTCTCCTTCAATTTCACCACCTGTACATCCCCATCACATTATATGAGGAGTTGTTATTTTCTGCAAAGGTTAATTTGAAACAACAAGAGAAATAAAAAAATGACATCTGAGCCAAGGTATCAACACGCAATTTTGTTAATCATAGCCGAGACAAGACTAATACTAATGATACCAATTTGTCGTGAAATAAATAATAAACTACTTACCATAATAGTCATGTTGACTTCAATTTAAATCTAAAACTAAAATTTATTTAGCAACTTGATCTGACTGTATGCAACACTAATTGTTGATATGTGTGTGTGTGTATACACACACACAGCAGGTTGTCCGAAAATCTCGTCACCACCTAAAAAGTAATGTGAACAATAGAACAAGTAATACAAAGTATGTTTACTGGCTTCAGTTTATTCACTTTCATTGACACTATCACACATCAAGAAGGTCTGTGTGAACACCATTTTCATAGCACAAAATGATGCACCAGTGTGATATTTTATGAAGCAGCGCTTTGTTGATTGTTGCAAAGGTTCTCCAAATGCCATCCTTCAATTGATGGTATTGTTCATGTGAAACTCTCCTTTATAATACCCACAGAGCGTTGAAATTGAAAATTGTTATGTTGGGGTGACACAGACTTTTGGACTACCCTGTGTGTGTAATAGTGGGTTGCTTGCTAAAACACTGTCAAGTAGGTAATTAAATCAAATATTTATGAAACAATAGGAACAGCAAAAATATTCCAATTAACAAGTGTCATAGCTCTTTACAAATACAGAGATAATTTCATTTTTTTTTTTTTTTTTTTTACCTTGAAAGAATTTAGAAGTTAAAAAAAATATGAAAAGAGTAAAGTAGTCAGATAACAACAATGTAAGATAATCTTTGAAGCCATTTGAACTTTGTCCAAGGTTTTAGAGACATATATGCATAAGTGAATATGCAGGTGACATAATGGTTAGCTGCATGGAAAATAGAATCAGCAAGAGTTCAAATTCTTGCTGAGGCTTTTGCATTTCCTTCACACTAATGCTGTTGGAAAGAATCCATTTCCTCTTCCTGCAGGGTTTTCTAACTTTGTTAGGACAAGCAGATTTGGAGGATAACTGAATTTAAAAACATGGAGAAGGCAAGAGAAAACCATTCCACTATCTTTTCTAAGAACAGTCAGAGTAATTCAAAAATTTAAAGGGATCCGTGAAGAGCTATGATCACCTACATCTTGAAGGAAAACACTTGTACATCAGCTTAAAATCACAAAAAGCTTATATTTTCTAACTGCCATGTCTTTTTCAGACATAAGCAGTCCTGATTCTCCAGTGATTCCTATCTTGATTATCTGGAAAATGCCATGCCTTCTTGGGAAAGATAGAATTGGTTTCCAGAGTTTTGAATTCAGAGTTGTTCAGAGTTGAACGGAACCCCTTATTTCATACACCAAGGTAGATTGTTCTAGTTACCCCTACCAAAAAACTATAAAACCTAGTCTACCTTGTTATTTAAACTACATTCAGGTTTAGAAGGGATAGATTCTGGTCTTCCACATGAGTATTAGATGTGTAAAAGTGAATGCAAGTGACGAGGCTGGAATTTCAACTTGGCTTGCCAAAACCAATTTTCATACTGATACACTATCCATACATCATGCATTTTTTGCATTACTTGGTTAAAATAAATAAATGAATGAATTAATGAATGAAACCCCTTAACACTTTCACTGCCATCTTGTATATTTGAATACACAGAACAAAATAAGCAAGTCCTTTGCTCAGTACCACAAGGCAAAAAACTACATCTATTCTAACACATTGCTGGAACTATTAAATAAAACTATGGACTAAATACGCATGTCTCTTGGAGAATTATACAAATTGCCAGATAATGCATATGTGTACTATGAGGCAATGAACATGTTAAGTATTGAACGCAATCCTCAGTTTCAGTGATTTTTTTTTTTTTGGGGGGGGGGGAATAAAATTCATTTTACTTTTTCTTAGTGATTTGCATAGACACTTGTTAATGAATAAAAAAATTTTAAAAAGGCAAAAAAAATTTGTGAACAACAAACCATAGCCTGATAAAAATTTTAGTCTTATTTTTTTTTAATTTATATCTACAACTATCGCCAATTAGTATTATACGGTCCCAATTGTCACATAACAAGCCGAATTCTATCAGGCCGATGTAATGTAAACAAAAAAGAAAAAGAAAATGTGAATGACCACTTAGAAATTTGCTAATCTAAAAGGGAGGTAACTTTAAAAATTGAATTCTTAGAATGTAAATTAAAAACGTACAATTACATAGAATTTAGCAGACGTTATTTCAATTCCCTAGACACGTTTTCAACACTAAAATGCATATTTACACATTTTCTGTTTTTTTTTGTTTTTTTTTACAAATCCATAAATTATAAATGGCTGTGAGTTACCTCACTTTTATGATTTTCAATTGCGTATACAGCCTGTTTTAGTGTTTTGCAAATGAACATCAGGTAAATTTTCTACCTCATAGTCCATTACATTTAAAGATTTAAATTATAAAGTTTGTTGTGATATTTTGTTTAACAAGAATGGTTAACAAATGTTTTACATTTGGCTGTTCTAGTGGATATGTTACTAACAGTGAAAAAAGTATCAACATTTTCTTTTCCTCTTAGAAAATCAAACCTTGTAGAAAAATGAATAAAATTCGTTAATGGTATTGATTGGTTTCCTACAAAAAATTTACTTCTCTGTATGAAACATTTTGGAGAAAAATTTATTTTGAAAGGAAAATGAAACAAACTGAATTTGGATTTATATCCAATATCTATAATACATTCAGAAAAAATAAGAAAATGGTTTCTTTTGCCAAATCCAAGGGAATTCAGAAGGCCTCCACCAAAACAACAACTGATCCAAACTGATGAATTACATCACTTTTTATTTCAGCTGATACAATAAAAAATTTTACTCAATTAGAAGAAGTAAAGTGTCGTCTTAATGGTTCTGAATTTAAAAAAAGGAAGATTATATTCTAATTTATAGAACAGTCTTTGACCCTGAAACACATTTTTCATCTATAAAAGAATGTTTTCACATTGACCAAGACCTTCACGTCCACTTCCAGTGTTATGGAACTCATATACCATTACCACAGTTGTTTATACATGGACATAATACTAAACTCACAAGATTTAGGATGTTAGAAAAATTTCCAAACTACATATGAAATATGACGGAAGAACAACCATACTCAATTCTAGAAGAATTACAAAAAAAGACAACCTTACCAATCAAGAGGTTGTCCTTCATTTTCTGCAGGACTAATGTTATGCTTTATTACAGCACTATACATCTGAACAAACCTACAAATTATTTTTGGAGAAATCTCTATTACCATCTTATTCATTATTAGAGAAAATTCAAAAGAAACGTTTTTAATGTGAAATATTCCCTGGTGATAGTAGGTAATGACAGTGATGATGCTACAGAGAAGCAGTACTTTGACTTACTTTCTCGAGGAGGTCTTATGATACCATCTAGTCAAATGGCAGAGTTCATTTGTGCTTGTTTTGCTATATTTGACTATGCAAATAAATTTATTATAAAATGTATTGAATCCACTACAAGAGAGTGTTCTGAAAGAATTTTGAAAACTTAATTTCCAAAATATATTTTTACTCCTGAACAACACAATGAAAAGAAATTCACTTTGCAGCAAAAATTATGAATATATTTTACAACAAACAAAAGTTTTGAGTGGATGAAGTTCAAAAAATATTGGGAAAGGTGTGAATACTCTTCTCCCTCCAGCTATGGATAAATAGCAGGACAGACTGGGTTCTATAGCCTTGAATGGCAAATGGCCTAGGAGAAGGAAAACTCTGAATTCAAAACCTGCGGAGGGTTGTTTGGGGACCTTGTGGCACGTATTGCACCAGGTCTCTGTAATCAGCCCTACAAAAAGTGTGGATGGTCCTGCACAAAACCTTCACCACTATAATCAAATCTCATGTGCTATACATGCGGGTTTGGGGACCACTTGTGAATTCCAAATTCCCATGAAACTCCAATATTGGAGCCGGCTCAACCCACCCTGGGTGAATGCCGTTACAAGAACAAGAAGAAAAAATATTGTAGAATGTTTTAAAAAAGGCAAAGGTCAAAAGAAAATCAATTTATAGAGAAACTTGTTAAGTTTTGTTTACTTGTATTTGTTTTGTATTACTGCATAATTCTTTTCGAATGGAACCTCTTATTTCGTACACCAAGGTAGATCGTTCTAGTTCCACATGCCATACCTCTTCAGGATGTCTCCGTTATCTCCCTTTAACTCAACTCTTCAAGTTTTTGATCACCACTGCCATAACCAGGTATTGACTCTTTGGGTCAAGTCACTGGATCCAACTAACACTTTTATGTTACGGCTTTATGATGTTCTTGCAGTCTTATCTTAACAAAGGAGAAAATGAAAACATCAGCTGACCACATACGGAGGGAAAAAGGGAGATCACCACCACCACCACCTGTGTGCTGAGGTTAAAATAAAAGAGAGAACATCACTGGAAAATACAAAAACTTAAGGATTCAACACATAAAAAAAAAAAAAATCCTAAGCTGTCCAAGCATAGAAATGAATACAATATGGGAACCAGTAATAGGGAGTGCTAGAGAAAATCATTAATTAAAATTAAAAAAGAAAACCAACAAAATTGCAGTATGAGCTCTGGTAAAAAATATTTACTGAGACATTAAGCTCATAAGTTCCAAAAATTTATACACTGATATCCTCAAGGACAAATGGCTCAGTGGATAAAAGCATTGGTTGGACCCAGTGACTTGACCCAAAGAGTTGTGAGTTCAATACCTGGCTACAGCAGTGGTGAACAAAAACTTGGAGAGTTGAGTTAAAGGAGATCCACAAAAATCCAGAAGAGACATGGCATGTAGAACTAGAACAACTTACCCCGGTTGTCAAAATAAAGGGTCCAGTTTGAAATGCCAATCATCTGAATATTCTTTAATAAAAGATTTTAAACAAAAAAAAGTTACTTTTCTATTTAAAATGAGAAAAAAAAACCTGTTTGTGTATTTTTGGACACTTAACATGTTTTAGATAAAACCGACACAAACTGACTATACACCAAATGGGTCTGCTTTAACCTAAAATGTGACATGTGAGGCCGTATATATTAGTGGGCCATGCTACAACACACACGAAGAATAGTCATAACTTACAATAAAACAAACAGTAATTCTCATCTACCAGGCTTATTGACTAGTATATAGATAAGTTACATCTTAGTTCCATGATTGTTTTTTTTAAATCATTTCATCCCAAGCAAGGTGATAAAGCCACAAAGATACAAGAGGTTATTGAGTATAAAAAAAATCCAAGGAAAAAACATTATAAAGGAGTGAAGACAAGAAAAGAACAAGTATTAAGAAGAGAAGATATTGCATTTAAATTTTTGAAGATCAAATTGATTGAAAAACAAGAAGTCAGAAGAGTTCCACAAGCAAGAAGTGCGAGAGAAGAAAATTTTAGCATAGAACATACAGTTACATCTAGCCATTTCAACTGTTTAACAAATCTTTTAAACAAATCTTTGAAATATTGTAGACTTTAAACATTTTCCTTAACCCATTGTTTTTTATATTCTGAGAGAGAGAAAAAAAATAAGGATATGTATCTTATTTCCCAGTAGATAACACACATTTTTTTATTTATATATATTGGAAGGATTGATCCTGGCAATCCTTTAATTTAAAGGTAAAACTCAAGTAGCTTTTGCTTTATTTCTTATTCTTACTTTTTATTACCAGCTTCACTATAGCGGGATCTTACCAGCTAACAATGGATTTTGAGGTGTGTGTATATTATATATAATAATATATATATATATATATATATATATATATATATATATATATATAAATATATATTAAAAAAAAGATCAACTCCCTGTACCACTCTAGTAAGTAAACTGACTCCTCATGTTATCCTCTACCTTTACAAGAGCCACATCAGGTCTAAAATGGAGTACTGTCATCATATTTGGTGGGGGAACTAAGTGTCAAAATTTGAACTTTGTATATTACCTATACATTATTTATTATCAGTAAGGAAAAGATGTTGAATGAAAAGAATGCATATATAAATCTACATTTTTCCTCCTTTGATTTTAAATATTTAGGAATTTATATAACTTGGGGATTTTTCAAGATTATTTTTTTATAATCTCATTACTTTATTTTTTTTATATAAAAGTGTCAAAATTCAAAAGAATTGTAAGTACTAGAAGGCTTTTCTTCTCAGTAAAGGTAGCCATTTTGGCAAATATTCATCTGTTATTCTCTAAGTTAGAAAAGCCTAATCTATAAATTGTCCTTAAAAAGACATGCACAATATGACATAATCTAAATACTGACCAGAATATGCTTTTTTATAACTGAACACAAAGGTTTCTTGACATTTTACAAAGAATAGAACAAATAGTTGCCTATAGAAAACAAGTTCATCCTTAAGACTGTTTTTTTTACACATGAGATTCATGTAATTTTCTCAACAATATGGGAAATACAAAAAACTTTATTGTGTAGTTGATATTTTAATTTATTTATTCATTACTCTAAGTTGCTACTATTCATTTTTATCTCTTTTATTTTCTTTTGTCTGTTGAGACTTTTAAGTCAGTTTTTCCCTAGTTATTCTTCAAAGCAACATTTTATATATATATAAAACTGATGTTTGTATTTATATTTCCTTTCCCCTCCTACACATAATTCCAGTGAAGACATTAGTCCAATGATGTTCTTCTAGAGGATTAAACACATTACTACAGAATATTTCCACTTTGCATAACATTGTTCTGATTTATAGAAATTTATATATCACATTCTTCCATATATTTTTATCACTTTAAACGCTCTATTTTTAGTGGATGCCCATATTTGAGTTGACACTCCATTTATTAAACAATATATTTATTTTTGTCTACTGGCCTGAATGTTCAAGAAATTTTATTAAAGAAAAATTTACACTTACTGGCAGGATCCAAACCTGCATCCCTCTGGGTAGAGGGAGCTATCATTAACAAATATAGAAACATCTGGGATTGAACTTAACTTCCGATGTCTTACTGACCGATTTTATTTCACAAAACAAACATTTACAATAAGCAGAAAACAATGAACTTTGTTTCATAAATACTAAAGAAAGTAACAATGACTTACTCTAGCTAGAGTAGTCACTCTGGTCCCAAACGTAAAGCAAATTGTCTTTTTCACCAATAAGAGGCTATAGGCATCAAAACAAGAGTGGACATTATTTTTTTATTTTTTTTTTTTTTTTTACAGATCTTTTTCTGCTGTTGTACAATGTACAAGAGGCATTTATTAAAAAATAATAGAAATTTGCATATTCCTCACAATGATAATCCTGGCTTTTTAAGATGCAAGTAAAAAAAAAGCGAATAGAACTTAACATTCAAAACTTTATAATTTAAAAGAGATAAATTGCAAGCATAATATTTTATTATTGCTAGGTGCTTTCTTTACGGAGAATCTTTTCGGTTTCAAGAGAAAATATTTTTAACTAGAAGACTATTTTCCCACAGAAGCACCTATCAAAAATAGCACAAGTCAAGGGAAACAACTCTTACACGAACAGTAAGTTCAAATAATGCGATATAAGTTACAAATTTTATCTATTACAGGGACGGATCCAGCATTTTCAGTTAGAGAGAGCGTGTACCTCAGGAAAAATCTCAATTCAAAATTTTAAATTCTGTGATCATGTATTAAAATGAGTAGTGTGTGTGTGTGTGTGTGTGTATATATATATATATATATATATATATATATATATATATATATATATATATATATATATATATTTTTGTATGGATATTAGTTTGTAACCCTGGGTTTCACGCTTTTTGCGATCAAAGACAAACTAGTTTATTTTTTTTTAAAAAGTGGATCTATATGTGGCCGGGCAGGGAATTTTCTTCTGTGCTTGTTTGAGATGACACTCACACAGACACATACATACAGGTGTATGCATTATATATATATATATATATATATATATATATATATTTGTGTTCCCTTTTATTTGATACGTAAAAAAATTGTAAGAAAGATTGAAAGTGTGATTATATAGCGTTTATGAAAGGATTTAAAAAGTCAATTTTCGTGGATTCTTATTTACATAGAGGTTCATGATTTTATCATAGTCTAACTGAATGCCTTTGTGAACATACAAAAGAACAAGACGAAGCACATTAAATCTGTCTTCACTTCAATCATAGCTTTACCTTATCTACTTTGCAACAAAAAATATTTGCTCAGAAATGGGGGGGGCACCCTCTACACCACCACCTCGGATCCATCCCTGTATTATGTTGTAAAATTGTTTTAATTTATTCTCTAACATTTTAATATTTGAATTTTCTGAAAAAAAAAAAAAAGAAAGAAAGAAAGAAAGAAAAAGGTATAAATTTAAGCATCAAAATCTTTTTTATTAGCAAAGTTAATTTGACTCTTCAGTTGATTAATCTTCAGAGAATTCACATATCTTTTTTCTGGTTGTCATACAGATATATCAAGAAGCCTATAAATCTAATAATGAAAAAGGATTTATTTTACACAAATATTTATTTTTTAACACATTGACTGCCAGAGATCAATTATGAAATCTGAGTTCAAACAACAAGTTTAGGCAATAAAAAAAATTTATGAATTGTTTTGTTCTCCAACTCTTAACACTGTTTTAAAACTAAAATTATCACTACAAATAAACTCATTGTTGGTGTCCACTGATGAAAATGTATCAGAAAATGGCAAGGCATAGCCATCATAATAAAAACTGGTGTTTAACACATTGACTGCAAACCACAAGATAACTTGTGGTTTGCAATCAATGTTAAACTTCTTCCTTAGCCCCACCTCCTTCATGCAATTATTTCAGTGGTCAATATTCATCACATAAATCTAACATGATATAGCCAGATTTTCAGTTCAAAAATCATTTAATAACTACATGCCAAGATACAGATTTATTGTTCCACCTTTATTATTAAAAATGTAATTGATTTTTTAACTACAGACACATGCAAATTTGTGAAAGAGCTAAAGTTAAACAAAATACAATAGTGATGCTTCAGAATTTAAAAAGAAAAATTTACAATCTGATATGAAGTCCCTAAATACTCCATATTTTTAGTGATGTATTTCACAGAGCTATCACAATCCAAGTTTTATCAAAATCAATACAATAAATTTGAAATATTAACATAAATACAACTATCACAGATTAGTTTTAAATGAAATTGATGACTCTTTGGTGCTTAATACAAGGATGGGGTCTTAATAATTGGTGGGTTTGGAATTTTTCCCAATATGCAATAAATGGAGTTTTAATAAAAATGCGGTTGGAAAATTATTTAAAGGGTCAAAAAGTGCACAATTAACAAATGCAGTTGTTTAATAAGCTCAGTGTGATCAGATAATTTCTTCAAAAAATATAAATAATCAATAAATAAATAAATAGAAATAATCATCACCCAACTTCTAAGAGTATATGAAGTAAAATAGTATAGTTGAAATTAAATTTTCTTTGATATTTAAATCAACAAAAAAAACGTTTTATCAATGATATCAATTTTTTTTTTCCTCTTGTTTATCATTTAGTTTTCTGATGCTGATTTTCAGTCTGTCTGAATTTTCTCCCTTGTTCAACAAACAGTATTAAGAGAATGAAAGAAGAGATTTTATGTGGAAATATTATCTTGTGAAGAAAAGAAAAAGCAAAGATCAAAAGGAAAAAAAAAAGAAATAAAGACATGAAAGTTCATGGAACCATCTGCTGACTGTTACACAGAAAAGTTATCGGTGACAGGCTGTAACAAAGTAAAAAAAAAAAAAATCTATCTTATGACTGATTCAGACAAAGATAAAATGTTATGCAACACAGGTGCACTTTAGTCACTTGCAAGTTTAGTTTCTTGGATAGAGCAGCAAACCAACAACTTGAGGTCAAGTTCTACCTCAAATGCTAAACCTCAGAGATATTCAAATAAATTCACAGTAGAAAAACTGTTTAGAAAAAAAAATAGCAAAAATATTCGTTTATAAACTATATCAATAAGTCTACAACCTAATGATGAAAAACAATTATTTTTTTTAACAATCTATTTCAACGCACTTTATTGATGGATATTAATTACATAGATTCAGTATTATACAGTAAAACTTTTACATCAAAGTTCAACTAATAACTGTGTCAAGCTGCAAACTTACCAATGTGTCCTCATACATATAAATATATTTTTTCATCTCTTTAAACATTATTTTTAGTGGATAGGTTTTATTCCTGCCAGATAGCACAAATTTTTCTTTAAAAAGATTTCGCAAACTTTCAGGTTGTTAGGTGAAAAATAGATAGATATACTGTTTAATAAATAAACAGAGGGTCTACTCAAATACAAGTATCCATTAAAAATAACATTTGAAGTCATAAAAAAATCTGTCAGATTAATGAAAATCCATTCTAAAAATATAAATGTTTATATAAAAAGTTATTATCAGAGTTAATGTGAATAAGATATGTTTTTATATAATGTATAATTGGAAAATTTTACAAATATAAAAAGGTAGAGAATAATTAAATAATGACAGGTGTGAAGATTGTCAAGGATTACTCTCCCAAAGTATGAAGAAATTATTATTTTGAAACTTGCCACCCACAATCTTAAAAAATTTAAATGCAATGTCAATCACCATCTTTTGTCTTCTCAAATACTGTTCCTTTATTGTCCATTTCCTTGTTTAAGTCTTATTCTCTTTTACTCCCTGTAATCCCCTGCAAACCAGTGGCTTTATTGCCTTGCTTGGAATGAAATGTTTAAAAAAATAAATAAATGAACATTTAAAATTATGTACTCTGACTTCTAGCATTAGAAGCAAACTTGATACTATTTCAGTCACTCAATCACCCTTGATGAAAATAGCACAGAGCTCCAAACAATAATTATTTCAAGATGCTATTTGGTTAAAAAAATATTACCTCCATGTTTGATATATTATATAGAAACTGGAAAATATTGAAAAACTGAAACATTTTTGGTTCCCATTTCAGTGCTTTTGTAATAACATTTTCTTATTGCTAGTATAGTTTTGTATAAAATAAAAAAAAATATTGATTCCTACAATTTATAAATTTCAGAGATATATTTAACCCATAAATATAGCATATGTTAAAATTATATTTTTATCATATTTAGCTTCTGATAAACAGTAGGATGAAGTTAGGAGCAGTGGAAAAACACAAAACAACTCTAAACTGGTACCAAAACATAATCATGAATTTGTACATCTAGATATAAAAAGTTTCCACCCTTCTATAACTGAACCCATACTAGATAAGGTTATCTCCTTACAAATAAAAATGAACAAAGTAAAAATCAAGAACAACTGAAAATCACTATTATTTGACAACAAAGACATTTGGCTAATAAAAGAAGGAACTTTCAATGTTACAATGTGATGTTTTGATGGTGCAGATAACTGTGAGCTGATTTACTACATGAACTAAGTAAAATAATTGATAAAAATTATATAGCCCTCTACAGGGACAACATTCTCATAATCCTAAAAAACTGTAATGGACAAAAAACAAATTAAACCAGAAAAATCATAAATATTTTCAAAAATATGGTATTTGACAGACATAAAAAAACAAACCTAAAAGAGGTAGATTTCCTAAATGTTACACTAAACCTTAAAAAAAAAAAAAAAAAAAAAAAAAAAAAGCCAAAAATAACAAATTTCCCTTAAATGGCAATGCTTGCAAAACAATATAATATAGCAAGCCACTGTAAAATCAGCAAATAACAAAGAAAAAATATACATAAGAGTAACAGAAAGATTCTGGAAACACAGAAACTACATACATAGAGTATTCTTTAAAAATATTAAATACATCAACAGCACAATACTTTTTAAACATATATAGGAAATTAAAAACAAAAATCAATTTACACCAAAAATAGCATGGAAGAGATATATATATATATATATATAACAGCCTCAGCTTATAACAATAAATCCAAAAATTGTAAACTGTCTGAAAGAGAAAATAGCTATAATCAACTTCCCATACCAACACAAATTATGAAAATGATCAGAACTTATCTCAAAATGCAGATATGAAAACAAATTTTTACTACATTACTTAAAAATTGAACTCTGAAAATTAAAATACTATCATGAAAAATGCAAATATATACACTATATACAGTGCAGATAATTTAACATACTTTAGATAAAGCCAATACTTTAAACTAAGCAAATAAGATAACCAACCCCCAAAAATAAATAAAATGAATTAACTAAAAATTAGAGAAATCAACAAACTTCTCACATGTAGTAATAAACAATAAATAATTGAGTAATCAATTATAAATAATGAGTAAATCCCAACTGTGGTCAACCTTGTTTGATTAAGAAAGTTAAGCAACATTATAAAATAGCTACAAATAACAGTATTTGGATCCCTAAATTTGGATTCCTACTTAACAGCCTCTAGAATAATTTGAAACATAACTTGCTGTCTATCAAATAACTGTTAAGATAATACAATAACCCTTGTTACTCATAATACATCATTGTCCTGTATATATAAATAGTCAAAACAAAACAACACACATGGCCTGAAGATTGCATTCAAGCATGAAATAGTGTTCACTTATATATTACATTATTTACATTATTCAGACTATTGTCCTCATCTTTGTCGCCATATTTATCACAACGTTTTGGCCGTTGTACGCTCCGGCCTTCTTCAGGTGGTTGGAATGTCGAAATGAACCCTTTATTTTGCTCACTGGGGTAGACTTGTCCTGCAGGAGATAACTGATAGCTGACATCCATCAAACATGGCACGTGGAACTAGAACAGTCTGCCCCAGTGAGTGAAATAAAGGGTTCAGTTCGACATGCCAACCACCTGAAGAAAGCTGGAGCGTACAACAGCCAAAATGTTGTGATAAATATGGCGACAAAGATGAGGACAATAGTCTGAATAATGTACATAATACCTCATCTCAGAAATATATATATATATATATATATATATATATATATATATTAGTCATTTGCTAATAACCCCACCCCACCCCTGTTGAGTAGAAGGCATGATTACTGGAGGTTCCATCTATAAAACTCTAATGCTGAAGGTAATATCAATTAGCTAAGTAACAAACCTCATACTCTTTCACACAGTCTCAACTAAAATCATTTCCTCAAAGAAAATGAGGTTCTTTATTTCTTAGAGTGATTTTGAGAAATGAGTCAAATGTCTTGCAAAAAATAGACGTTTTTAATATTTTTTTAGTAAAATGCAATTACAAAATTGTAATTCATCTTTGAGTTAAAAATAATTTAAGTAATAAATTCTACAGTTTTGTTTGTCAAGTTTATAATAACAGAAAATTGTATTTCAGTTACATCAAAATCAGAATCCACTAGAAAAATATATTATATATATATATATATATATATATATATATATATATATATATATACACACAAAAGTGTTGAAAAATTCTTAGCCCAAAACACTTCCCCAATTTTGATCAGATGGTCAAATTTCCAAATTTATTTTGAAAAAGTCAAGAATTTTTCCAACAACCTTTTTATACCCAAGTATAGAATTGGTGTATACAGAATAAATTCCAATAACCAACAAATACTATTCTTAAAAGAGTGCTCAATACAGAGTGGAGCAAATATAATTATTTATTCGAAAATTATAATAATATATTATAGAAAAAAGTTTTTTTTCTCTAAAAACCCTTTATTCTACATTCAACACTATCACTTGATAAGACACCAGAAGTGTTGAAACAAAATGGCTATTTTTGTAGGGATTTTATAACATATTTATGTTATAATTTTCAAATATATAATTTTATATATATATATATATATATATATATATATATATAATGATGTTCCTGAAACTTATGCGTGTGTGTGTGATGTTATAATAGTAGTAATCAGCATCCACTCGCATCCAAGCATTGGGATCATCATCACTCTCCTTATTCCTTTTCTCCCCTCTGGTGGCAGAGATGGCTATGAAGAAGTAGTCTAAGAGAGTTTGATGAGGCCATTCACATGAATTTGATTTTGGTTGACAATTCTGCATGATTGAGAAGCCCACATACTTGGTCAGAAGCACCTCCCTCATAGCCCAGAAGGGATTGAGACAGGCAAGATCTAGCAAATGTTATAATAACTACAATAAAAACTGGACATTAAAGTACAAACTTTTACTATGATTCTCAACCATTACGTTGAGATTAGATCATAAACTCATTAAAAGGTTTTGATAACTTAAATTTCTACTGTAACAATGTGTGCTCAGTCCGCTTTGTGAAACAAGTCTTAATTTAACAATATTGTAGATGATTAATACATTAAATACTATCTAGAGGAACAGATAACACTATATACAAGTATCATTAGATTACTAGTATTCACATTATAAAGATGAGTATCATAGTTGGTTATCAAGAGCAGAAAGAGAAATATTGGTTTACAGAGATAAAGAAACATATAATCGCACTTTAAGTGGAACAGCCCAACATGCAAATTACAAATTGGAAACACCAAAATCAAGTAAGTGCAAAAGTCAAAATATCTAGGACGTGTTTGAACAAAGGACAGAAAATGCAAGACTGGAATCTGAAGGCACATTAGGATAGCAAAATATGTCTTTCAAAAGCTAAGCAAAGTATTAAGAAGCAGGAAAATTTCATTAGAAACAAAGAAAATAGCGTTGAACTGTTATGCAATATCGGTCCTCTGATATTACCGTGAGTGCTAGAAAATCACAGATGAAGAGTAGACATAAAGCAACATAAATGTGGCTCTATGGAAGGATGCTGAGAATACCATTAACTAAACAATATGTGAACAGTGACAAATTTTTAGAGAAAATGGAAACAAAAAGGACACTTATAATTAGCATCAGAAAGAGACAGTTGAAATTTCTAGGACATATGAGGAAAGAAGGATTAGAAAATTCAATACTCACAGGACATATTGAAGACAAGAGGGACAGAGGAAAGCAGTGCATAAACCTATCTAACATGCTTGTGCAAATGGTTGGCAGAACAGGGATTAAAAGAGATAGCAAAAAGAAAAACTTTACTAAGATCTACAAAGGACAGGAAATTGGGGAGAGCCATAATCACCCACATCCCTTCAGGATATGGTTCATAAGAGAAGAAGAATGAATACAGAAATATTCAGTGCTACCTAAAAGTTTGGAGAACTTGGTATAAAATAGCTTCCTTTTAACTGATTGAAAAAAGTACTTTATTTCTAGTTAGGATGATTTTGAAAGTTTTAAATTGCCCATTGAGAATCAGGAAGTATCTTGAATAACTTGACAAAAAACAGATTGATTGATCTGATCAAATTCAAAAAGCTGTTGTGTAGCATCTATATAAAACATTCATTAGCCTGAAGATTGGGTTCAAGCATGAAACAGACTGTTTCTGCTATATGCTTGTATTTACATATGCTCAATCCCTGATAGTGAGCACTTTTAACTATAAATAAAAAATAACTATATTTTTATCATAACACATCATGTAAAAAGCTTGTTTGAAAGAATCATGTCAGATTTTTGTAGATGAATAAAACTGTTGAAAAACAAAAGAGGATCAAACCCTTTAACAGATTTATTATATTTTAAAATGTTCATAAGAAGAGTGGTATATTTAAAAAAATTGAAGTCAGACATGAAATAATCTATAGAGAATCCAAATGTTAAATAGTTTTCTATTTGTATCCATATGTGTGCATTGAAAGAAGTTTCCTTTTATTATGTGAATTTTTGATATGGGAGATTATATACAGTATTTACATTAGTCGGACTATTGTCCTCATCTTTGTCGCCATATTTGTCACAACGTTTCGGCCATTGTACGCTCCGGCCTTCTTCAGGTGGTTGGAATTTCGAACTGAACCCTTTATTTCGATCACTGGGGTAGACTGTTCTAGTTCCACGTGCCATGGCACAGTGGATAAAGGCGTTGGTTAGATCCAGTGACAGACTCAAAGAAGGTGAGTTCAATACCTGGTTAAGGCAGTGGAGAACTTTCAGAGGGAAAATTAGCAGGAGATAACTGATAACCGACATCCATCAAACATTACTGTACATAATACCTCATCTCAGAAATATAGACATGGGAGATTATGTTAGCATAAAAAGTATATATATGTATACAGGGCTGATGCAAGGGTCTCATGGGCACATTTAACATTATGGATTAAAAAATAGTCAATTTTATATATTACTTTTGCGAGACTTAGCATGAGCAAATGTGTTCACAACTTCATCACAGTCGAGGGACTAAGCACATACATTTTCAATGGAAATTATTGCTAACCCGAATAACCTTTCATCTCATTGTAGATAGCAGATAATTTTTTACAAGTTTTAGTTTTCCGAAACTTCTTTCGGTACTTGCAACAGTCAAAAAAAATAAGCTAAAAAATTACAGGCCAGTTTTAGCTCACTTTTTCTGTTCCTGATATCCATTTCACGTTGCAGAATTGAGGCAAATCTCTTTATCTTGTAGGACAATTCTGTAGTTCAACATCACCCATTTTTTCATGAAATCATTTGCACTATTCATTCAGCTTTCCACTCTTCAATGCATTCAAAAGGGAGTTTGAATTCTGAATGAATTCATAAATTTCATTCCACTGGGATTGCTGAGAAAACTGAGTATTAACTGAAAAGAAACCTTGGTCCCAAGACAAAGATGTTCAGTCAAGGTTAAAAATCTTTCAAAAATAAAATGTACATTTCTGAAACATTATTTTAGAAACATTATCAGATTTAAAGTTTAATTAATTTGATTTAAAACAAATAGTACTTTTATTTTTAAATATTGCAAAAACGCATTTTTAACACAAAGGTAGCTGTTTATTTAAGATGTTGACAGCCAGAAATTTATCTAATTTTTTCTATAGTGGATACATCTGAAAAAATTATTTGTGTAATATAAAGTGACTGCCATTTTTTAACTAACCAGTAATCTTGAGAATTTAGGAAAATCTTTACAGTAATTTAATGTTTTATTGAATTTTAGGTACTCTGGCCTTAAATTTACTCTAGTTATTGCACTTATTTTCTGATAATGTCATATATGAATGTTCATATTTACAAAAGCTGGCAGGTTTATACACATGCAAAAATAATTCAAAATTCTTTTAAAAATATTTGAGGAATGCTAAATTGTAATAAGACTTTCTACTTAATAATATCACCTAACCTCTACAAATTAAGATAGAATTTTAAAAGATTTAAAACTTTATAAATTATAAAATTTAAAAAAAAAAATGAAAACAATTCTTGTAAAAATTCATTATTCATCAATTTTTTTTTCTTCAGACAAAAGTGTCGATCTTATTCATATAAGCAATTAAAATCTTGTCTAAATAATGTCTTAGTTTTATTGCCTTTTTTATTTTAGGAATCAGAGCAGATTTTTGGTCATTGAATGTCCTGTTTTAGGGAAAAAAATGATGATTATATTCTCCAAGGACTTCTGCTTTTAACTAATATATACATTAAGCAGGACAAAATTTAATTTTTCAAAATTCTCACATAGATATGAAAGCTTTAACCACAAGCTTTTCCAGTTAAACTCAAAATTCATAGAAATTGGGTTTTATTACTGTAAAAAGTTAAAGGGATAAATATGGACTTCAAAGATAATTTGTTAACCAGATTGTCTGCAAGTGACAAAAAAAAAATATAGTGTCTTTTTGTTGAGGACTCTCATTGATCAAAAAATAAAAATGTGAAAATTCAAATTTCTATCTCCCTGGAGCCTCTTTTTGGCCAAAAACTTTGTTTCTGTAGCAAAAATAAATATGTACAAACATAGGTGTATCAATAAGTATACAGCCTAACAATAAAAAAAGGATTTATTTCATTTTTCCTTCAATATCATTTGTTATTGCATTCAATTCAATAGTGAATATTAATTAATAGCTCAAATATTATGTAGTGAAAATTTCACATCAAAATTCAAGTAATAACTATGTAGCAGGTGATGGACTTATTGATTGATATAGATATGAGAAAGAAAAAATAAATTATCGTTGATCATCTGGGCAGTGGATTAGCCAAGAACTTTTTAACACATGTGTGTGCCCATGCATTTCATGCTATAACAAATATAATAATGACAGAACATTATAACATAAGCTTTTTTCTATGACTCTTAAGTACTTTGAGATTAGATCATAAGCCCATTAATCTGTTTCAATTTTCAAAACTTTTAGGTTGCCCCTTGTATGTTCAAATTGAATATGTGTTCAATTTCATGTTGTAGCAATCTTCTTTAGTTCCAGGCATAACACTAATGCTTTCCAAAATAAGCATATGGCATCTAACATCAGTTTCAAATGAATGACATTAGCAATTTAACAAATGTACTCTATATGAAAACTAAGTATAAAATGTTAAAGTGGGATATCAGATTGACATATTTTCTAAGACAAATTTAAAAGCACAAATATACAACAAGGCAATGGCCTTGTAAAGCTTTTGAATGAAAAACTGGCATCATTTGATTATATCACATAAGTAAACAAGCTTGCATTAAAGTGGCAAAATCTCACTGCATTGGTTTAGACCATGGGTTCTCAACCTTTTTTGCTCATGGACCACTTTTACTCTTAATTATTTTTGGTGAATCCCCGTAACCATTCTATGAAAAGAAAACATTTTATTTTTTACTAATAGATGAGTTTAGGTTTCTTTATATAATTTTCCTATATATATATATATATATATATATATATATATATATAATCCTTCTTTTAAACATCTTTTTCAGTTTTTATTCAACTTTTACAATCAAAACACCCAATAGAGTAAAAAGGATTCTAACTTACATGGCTTGATCTCATTTCCTGTAGTTTTAGAGTTGTTTTTCTAGTTTTAGTATTTTAATATGACATAGATTACTGTAGACATTCCAGTTCTCACAACCTTTCCATAGTGAAATTGCTCAATGGAACACTAAAATATTACTGTGAACCCCCAATTTGCTATTTTTTGTGTGGATCCCCAGTAATGAAACCCCAGGGTCCATATAGACTCTGGCTGAGAACCACCATTGTTCTTTTTTTATGGTGCCATGTTACCTCAGGATGTAGGCAATGTCCTTTGTAGTTCTTAATAATTTTTTTTTTGTTATTTCCCCTAAGCCCTGTTCCACCATCCATTTACTCAAGTTCACTAAGTATATTGTAATAATAACAATTTATAGCCTTTGATAAACTCTCTGGTGAATGAAGGTTATCAGCCCTTAAGGAACTCTCCTGCACTATGACACACTCCCTACATGACACTAGGAAACAAAGGCGAGCTTTTTAAATCACTAACAGTAGCCCGTAAAATAAGTTTATTAAAGCTTCTTAAGTTATAATTGATTCTTTTCATTAAATATGTTATATGCTGTTTTATTCTGTCCTTCTTGCCTTCAATTTGTCCTGTGAGGATCAGAATTTCCAGGCCCTATTTCGTAATTATGTGCCCTAGAAATTTCAAATTTTCTTTTTTTCTAGAAAAGTTTTTCTGTTTCTTAATACTATGCTTAGCTTTTGGAATGCATCTTTGGCTATCCCAATGTGCCTTCACATTTCAATGTCACACTTTCCACCTTGTTAAAACACTTCCCAGATATTTAAATTTTGTACTTATTTGATTTTGGTATCTCCAATTTGTAATTTGCATTTTGGGCTCATCATTTTGCTAACAACCATGCATTCTGTCTTCTTGCAGACAATGTTTAACCCTTTGCTCTTGATTTTCTTCTCTACCTTTTGTAGGAGTTTTTGCAGTTTTCTTTCCATATCTGTTATCAACACTGTGTCATCTATATATCTTATGTTAAGATTGTAGCCACCAATAATGAATCCTGGAGAAGACATATCCTTGGCTTACACCCCTTTCTATTTTTGTATTTTTATCTAAATTTCAGTTGCTTTCCATTACAACTCTTGATATTATTAATATATAAAAAGGCAAAAGGGGGAAAAAAAAAAAAAAAAAAAAAAAAAATCAAGAATAGTAATATGATTAGATTTGAGCAATCGTATCTGGAAGATCTCCATGGCCTAATCAGTAAGAAAGCTATAATATTAAAATAGGCTTCCCAAGGAAAAGTTCAACAGAAGCTTATTCATTATTTTCAATCCATGTTGCTAACAACTGAGGAATGATGATATGTGAGCTGTGATAAAAGACAACTAAGATCAAGACAAAAGAAATGATAGTCAAAATATAATTTTTCTTTCTTTATTTTTATGTATTTTTATTGTAAAAGTCAGATCATTTTTATATGTAACTTTACAATATCTTGTTTATGAATAGTCATTAAAGCTAAAAATTGAAGGTGGAATTTACTCTATCAGCTGTAATAATTTAATTGCCACAAAAAAATACATAGGAGAAACCTCAAGGAATTTAAATAAAAGATTATATGAACATAAAAGGGATCTTTTACAAAACAACACGTTCAATACATTAGTTGTCCACCATAATGATCATAATTTTGATTTAAAAAAAGCTATTTTAATTAAAGACAAAGCAATTTACTTAGACAAAAGTGTACAAAACTGCTTTAATTGCTAGATCATCCACAGTAAATTCCGTTTCTTAAAATATGTCACCTTTCTTGGCAGATCTTTTATTATCACAATGTGAGACTGTTAATAACAAAAGTGAGGAAAACAAAGAAAAAGAAACTAAATGAAACTGGCTAGACTGTTACGATAAGCCTTGATTATATATATATATATATATATATATATATATAAAAAATCAAAAAGATTTATTATCAGAAGGAATTTATTGTACAAGTTTGGTAGTTGCATGAAAGTTCTTGTAATGTGGCTGTTAGTAAAATGTTTCTGGTTTGTGTTTGTGAATGAATATATTATTTGCAAGTGATAAGTCTATCATTAACAGGTAATATTAAACATGAGAAAGTGACATTTTGATAAGTTGATTTACCTGTGGTCTTTATTCTTGAAGCTGCTCAATTCCATGTGCTCTCTTTGTAAGGGACCGGGTGAGAAAGAGAACGTTTCTAAATTTCCTGTCAGTAAGATGGTTTCCTTTTTTGCATGGAATCATAGAAATTCAATTTTTTTATTTCTCATGATCTCGAGATCATTAGAAGTCTATATACTCAAAACATTTTTAAAATAAAAAATAACTTAAAAATTTAAAATTTCAGCGTTCCCACTCCTTCATGCATATGTATAGTTAAATCAAATATCACTTTAGTCTGATGAAAGGGACAAAATGAATTACACAAAAAGGTTTATTCCACTTTGTCAATGATTTTCCTAAAAAGTTATTATTCTAGATAATACTTCCTACAGGATAAAATTAAAGTTCATGAAATCAGTAATTCCATAAAATTTAATCTTTTATTATTGTAACTCTTGCATTATCATACACCACAAAATATGTCCTTATGTTACAAGAGATTACCACTTGAAAAATCAAATCTAATTATATTACACAGCCATTTACAATAAGTGAAGTGTTATTTCAGTAGGTATAGAATTTATATCAAATAACAGTTTGATATCTTTTACCCTCCTTGCTATATTCTTTTATATGAATGACTTTTTTGTTTAAAAAATATCCATGTCAGTTTTATTAGGTACTCATCTTTGGTCTTAAACAGAAAGCAAAGCAAACCAAACACTTGGCTTTTGTTAGCATCTGACAGTAGATATAGTATTACCACCCTAAGTTAAAACGGAAATATTTTCCAACAATATATCACTTATTGACCGTCTAAAAGTGTAATCCACTCAGCAATTGCTCCTCAAGAAACTCTTCACATAATATTGCAAGCTTTTGAAAACTTCAAAATACACACTAATAAACTAAAATAAAACAGGTTTGAGGGTAATGAAATTATTAGTTCTTAATGTACAACATAAGGCCCAAAAATGCTGTTGTGGAAAAGTGATTAAAGCACAATAGCCATATAAGCTGAATAAGAAAAGATGCTCATGGGAAGGATTTCTTTTAAAATTGCCGATATATTACACTCTAAGTCCAACTAACATTATTATACCTACAATATAATGCAATAATGCAAGGTATCTAAAAATAATTGTATATATATATACTAATCCAGCAACAGTCTATCATGCCAGGAATTACAGAAGTTTTGGGAAATGAGGAATTTTATTTTCAGTAAGATAGAGCACTACCACACAACCATCATGATGTACAATTATACCTGAATTAAATTTTGCCAAACAGATGGATTGGAAGGTAAGGCTTTGTAACATATCCACCTCATTCACTGGTCCTCACCTCTTTAAAGTTTTCTTGTGGGGATACTTTAAAGATAAAGTCTATGCTACAAAGCCAACAACAATCAGTGAAATTAATGTTTCCATAGAGTAAGAATGCAGCCAAATACCTATCAAAATGTTGATTGCTGCTTGTGATTCTGTTGTGTTGCATTGTTAGCAATGTCTGGATCATAACGGACATCAGTTTGGAAATGTGAGATCAAAATCTTAATCTTTATAATACTGTCTTCTTAAGTATTATTTAAATTAGATAGAGTTGGTTGGATTATTTCCCATGTATATTTTTCGAGACACCCTACATGTGTGTGTAGGTCTGTCTATGAAAAGAAAAAAAAAGGGCCATTTATCCTGTTACAGATAGTAACCAAATAGAAATGTAGCAAATTGGTGTTTGATATAAAAGTGCAAATGAAGCAGATATTTTTCATTGAATTCCATTATGCAGAAAAGATTGCACCTACAGGCATTTACTGACACTTGCTGAATATTTAGAGAAACCAAACAATGGATGTGAGAACAGTAAGACAATGGGTAATACATTTCAGTAGGAACAACAGCAATTTGTGTGACAAGCCATTTTTACAAGCACAGCATATGAGTTTGTTCACCACTGGTGATAATGCATAGCCGATGATAATGACTATATAGCAAAATAGTGTTTTGTAGGTTAAAAATTGCTCTGTCCACCAGTATCATGTTCCTTGTGGATTTTCTGTAGAAATAATAGAAGGTAAATTTAAGATGATGCTTATTCAAAGTTGCTTTTCTTCCTTTGATTAAAAAAAAAAAAAAAAAAAAAAAAATGGACAGTTTTAGAATATCTATTTAGGTTTTAATCTTCTATATTTTCCTGCTATCAAAAAAGAAAGAATAAATAATGCAGTTAATATTTGGTGAATGAAAAATTAAAGCTTGTATGTTTTTATATAAGTATAAGCATGATTAATATTCTGAAATGACTTCATGAGACTGACCTACAGATTAGAGAGCAAACATGTGTTAGAGCCATTCTAGAAACAATTAGAAAATTTAAATAGCAAGGCCATGTTACAAAAATATCAGACAAGTGTTAGCCATCAAATTTCACAATGTGAATCCCTTGAGAGCTTGTAAAGGAAATTGTGACCAACAGAAAATAATATAAGACAACATAAGTACCTTGTTACTCAAGAGTAAAAAAAAACAAAAAAAAAAATGGCAGATCTTGGAGAAATGGACACTAGGTGGAGGAGTAGATTATACATTTTAGAAGTAATTTATAGAATAGATTGATAAACAGCAAAAAGTGTTAACAATGTTATTTAAAATTCAACAAGTGATTTAAAAAATATTCATGAATATGAAACAGGTAAAAGACATGTTATCTCACCTCTGGATAGTGAGTTTCAGAAAAATTCTGAAGAAAATATGCTACTAGCATTATTTAAACACTAAACATCTGAAAACTCAAAGTAAATTGCTATATAAAAGGAAAATTGATTAACCTGATTTAGGCCATGAACTTCTATCAATCTCTCTTACACACGCATAAAAAATGCCTAGCAAAAAGTAAAATCATCACTCAGTCCTGTGTAAATCAATAATATATTTACTGTACCTAGATTTGTTTAGCACAGGGTCAGATGAGGAGGAAAAACTGTGTTGTATCAATCTTCCATGTAGCAAGGAATTGGCTTTACCTGGAGATTGAACACTGACCACTGGTGTTACATAAAATATATAACTACCTCAACATCCAAGCAGGAAAATCAATTCAATAACCTTTTTCAGTTAGTCATGATTGCAATAGTTTCTAATCACTGAAAATATCTTTTCTTGCAGATTTTCAATACCTAACACAGAAACCAACTGCTAGAAATTGTTTGAAACTTTTAGGTAAAAAAATAACAAAGTTCAATGGTTAAACAATCAAATTTCATTTTTAATTACTAACACAATTTTCAAATCATTCATAGCATGTAAATGGCCTCTGCTCTCTTGCTCTGACATCAACAATAACATTTAGTAAGGTAAGGTTTTTATATATATATATATATATATATATATATATGTCCCTCGAAAATTTAGTCAAGCACTTTAGAGGGTAAACATGAATTTGTAAACAGTGACTGCTACTGCTGATAATGCAAAGCTCTTCTATCAATTGAGCACTCTGAATATCTTTGTTTAAATGTCCATATAACCACTCTAAAGATGGCTCACATGAGCTGAAAACTTAGATCAAGGAACAGCATAATAAAAATATCCAAATGTTGGACAGTTTTTGTCTTTATTTTCTCCCAAATTTAAAACAACTATACAAAGCTTAGAATGGCTCATGATCAAACATATTTGTTGTCTTTTATATTTAACAAAATATGTTTGAAATATATATATATATATATATATATATATATATGGGCACATGCCCAAGTGATTAGAACATTCACTTTCTGACCATGAGACCCAGGTTTGAATCTCATCATGGTCAATTTTTCATGAAGGAAACTACCTGATGTTATTGGACTGGATTGAGGTCAATCCCAGCATGCAGCACCTTTGGAAAGTACCTGAAAACCATGCCACGGGTTGACCCAAGCCTTGTAAGTGAAATCGGGTAGATAGAACTCTTGGGGACCATGAATAACTGCATTAGGATGAATTCACAAGTCATCATGGCCATGGGTTTAAGCATGCTGGCCTTGTTCAAACTGTTGGTCATGCTAGATAACACACTCACTCCTAGAAACTGTAACTAAGGTCTGCTCAGCATAGTTGCAGTATAAACCACAGGTGGGCTCTGTGGGTTTTGATCAAACAAAAATGTGCCTGAGCGTGCATTTGCAGTAGGGATTGGCTAGCTGCCCTAGTAGACAAGTATCCTCGAATACAAGTGGGCAGCTATTATTATATATATATATATATATATATATATATATATATATATATATATATATATACACACACACACACGGTACTTATTGGAACGTGTTCAATATCAGTGATAGAGCTACCATCTTAGTTGTATTGATATGAGTTCTGACATAAATAGATTCAAAATTTTAAAAATAAATTAGTTTGTCTGACGATCACAAGGGCATGAAACCCAAGCTCACAAACTCATATATATATATATATATATATATATATATATATATATATATATTGCGCTGATCCGAGTTTGTGACCCTGGGTTTCACGACCTTTGCAATTATCAGACAAACTGATTAATTTTGAAATTTTGGATTTGTTTGCTGTATTCAATGTTGGAATTATGTAGCAAATTTTTTTTCCAAGCAGCAGTGTCAACTTATAGATCGTTTGTCTATTTTGTTCACAGAATGCTTTCTCGCACACACATACGTATGCACACACATTCACACACCTATCAGTAAGGTTTTTTTTTTTTTTTGCATTACTTAAGATGGAGTCAGTGTAAGACTATGGTAAATAAATTAGTTATTATTTTTTAATTTTTTAAATGCTCTTTTGTCACTTTTGTTTGCTTATTTTGGGCAATTACACTTATGTAAATGGTAGAAATTCTAATTTATAATACTTATTGACATTTATGCAGTGATATTAATTTTGCTGGTGGGGAGTATAATTGTAGACTAATGTGGCAATGGTAATTGTGGTGATGAAATAGTGGGAATGAAATAATGTTTGCAATGTTGAGATAAGTGGGGATAAATGGTAAGAAAAATATGATAATTACAATATTAAATAAATTAATACTAAGACTAAAATAATAATTACAATATTTAAAATATTGAAGGCAATGTTGAGATAAGTGGAAAAAAATGGTAAGGAAGATATGATAATTACAATAATAAATTAATAGTAAAACTAAAATAATAATTACAATATTCACAATATTGGGGGCAATGATGGTGGCGAACTGTAATTAGAGTGGTGACAGTTTTGGGGGGGTAGTATTGGTGCGGTAGTAATGGTGGGAAGAGCAGATGCTGGTAATAACAGTTGTAGCAACAAATAGTTATAGTAAAAATGATTGTAGCAATGGTGGTAGAATGACAATAACAATAATTATTATGGTGGTAGTTTGATTTAAAAAAATAATTGATGGTGTTATAGTATCAGTGGTTTCTCTTTTTGTATTCATAATGTCAATGGTGATTTATATAGCAGTGTTGGTTGGTATTTATTATCTATTTGGTATAAATTGTGATAATAGATATTTGTTTTCATGTCTGCATTTAGAAATTATTTCTGATCTCATGTTTAGTAATTTCTTTTGTTGAATGTGAGAAATTATTGCTACCTTTTTGTGTAGGAAAAGTAGGCATGTTATTCTTGGTATAATATTTCTGTCTTTTAGCTGCCATATGTATGTGGATAGTATAGTGCTGTTTGAGTATTTTCTGTCAGAGAATGAGAGGTCATGGTTGTATTTTCTTTTCTTGAATGGTCCCTCAGTGGCACCGATGTAGACGGCACCACCTGAAAAAAAATTTGCTACAATTCCAACATTAAATGCAGTGACCAATTGCTTGCACAACGATGCATGGATGCGCATATATGCCCAGTCCCACACTGTTCATATATGTTTACGTTTGTGTGAGCTGCAATGCGTGAATATGCATATATGTGTGTCTGCATACATATGAGTGGCATTCTGACAACAATTTTTTCTCCCACTACCATAAAATACTGATATACACAACCATAAATAAATCCAAAATTTCAAAATTAATCAGTTTGTCTGATGATTGCAAAAGGCATGAAACCCAGGGTCACAAACTCAGATCAACACAACTAAATATGCTAGCTCTGTCACTGATATTGAGCACTTTCCAATAAGTACCATGCATATTATATATATATATATATATATATATATATATATATATATATATATATATATATATATATATATATATAAATATAAACCTTATCCAGACACCATGTTTGCTAATAGATACTGCTTAGTATGTATATGTATACAGTCTGATGGTATTACCAATCTCCTTTTTAACAGCAATCCAAGGTCTGGGAATAGTAGAATTGCCAATTTTTCTTCTTGACATAATTTACATAATTTTCCCCTCCTGAATACTGTTTTTCTTTTTTTATTATTGCTTGTCTTTTTTCTCTTTGATTTCCCAGATGTATTTGTACAGGGTGGTGTTATTACAATATTTACTTAACTTTAGAGAGGTTATATGGTTGTTGTATCTTTGTTTAAATATGCACTCTGTTGATCCAATATTGTGTAACTATCAGTGTGTGTGTGTGTGTGTGTGTGTGTGTATGAGTAAATTCAATGACGAAGTGGAAAAATCTTTTGCGTGATCAGACTAAAGTGATGTTTACATTGATGTTATTACATATGCACATGAAGGAGAGGAAATACTGAGGTTTTAAATTTTGATTTTTTTTTTTTTTGAAATGTATGTTTGGGCATAAGCCTAGCCAATTTCATTTAGTTTCTTTTTATTTAACTTTTGTTATTAAGTAACCTACATTGTGATAATAGAAAATCTGTCAAGAAAAGTAAAATGTTGTAAGAACCTGAACACAAATTTACTGTGTATGATCTTGCAATTAAAGCACTTCCTATACACTTTTGTCTTAATAAATTGCTTTCTCTTTTAAGTAGCGTTTTTAAAATCAATATTATGGTCTGACTAATTATGGTGAGCAACTAATGCATTGAATATGCCATTTTGTAAAAGATCCCTTTTGTGTTCATGTTTTATTTAAATTCCTCAAGGTTTCTCCTATGCATTCCTTGTGGCAACCATTACCGATGGTGGTGTAAATTCCTCTTTCAAGTTTTAGGTCATTATCTTTTTTAGATTAAGTCTTTTATTGCTTTAGAAGTAATTGTAACATTTTATATTAATCATAGACTTTTATAGAGTTTGGTAGAACAATATATTTTGACTCGTTGATTTTGTTTGAATGGTCTACTCTTCTTACTTCTGGTATATAAAAATTTATATATCTTTTTCTCATGAAAAAAAAAAAAAAAATATATATATATATATATATATATATATATATATATATATATATATATATATATATATATTATATTCAAGCATGCATGCACTGCATGCCTTACATTTTCCAGAATAAATAATTTTGTCATTTGTGTAATATTTAATTATTGATAATTTTCACTATCCTCTTTGTACTTGTATTCTTCTTTTCTTAGGATAATTGTTACAAGCAATATTATTTAGGGAGTGTAAGTAGAGAAAATGCTTGTTGTTTAGCGAGAATAGACAAGTAAAAGCAATGAATTTATTAGCTTTTTTTAGTGGGGAGCATGAGAGACAGAACATTATAGTGAGTGGGTGAAAGAGAGAGAGAGTCACCAAAAAGCTGAAATTCTTTTACTTGTGTTAGAAAAGGCTTTAGACTTCCGTTTTATTATTCCCTTCAAGATGGGTGCATGAAAAAGAGAGAATAATAAAGTGGAGAGGTCACAGAGAGAAAACCATTGAAAAGCATAAGTTCTTTTGCTTGCTTTCCAGCCATGCCAGCAGACTCTCTACTGAAGTGATTATGATTTTATTGCATGCAGCTGAAATCAAAGACTTGCCTAGTCAAAGGACTTACAGTCAGACAGATTTAGATGAAAAATATCTATTATTGACTTCTGAGCATATAGAGAACAGCTGATGACTTTAGTATCACATCAAAAGTTCTTTTTTCTTACTGACTTTTAAAAAGTTTTAACCCATGGAGAGTATTCTTGACTTCTTAAAACCCAGATTCAGTCAGGTGACCATTACCCAGAAAGCTTTTGACCAGTTCATATGTGGAGCAAAAAGGAGCAACCAGTGAAGTCTATTTTTGTGATTAAAAGGTAAGTTTTTATCAGTTTCAATGAGTTAAGATTTAATTTTAAATGTTCAAAATTATTTTTTTAAAGTTATGTAAAAAAAATAAATGTCTTGATAATATTGTATATTATTTCATTAAACATGTTAAACTTTGGTAAAGGACATTTTACAAAAATTTGCTGATGTACATAATTTTAAAATTAACTTAAATGTATTTAAATTCAAATTTCATGTATTAATGTGGATGTTATTTTAAAGAAGAAAGGTTGAACTTTATCTTAATAGAACATTTGGGTAATTAAAACAATATTAATTTAGTTTACGTCAAAATTATGAATTTTCACTTTTCCAGTCATCAATCAATGCCATTTTCTGACACCTGTCATCAAGTGATAAGAAATTTATTTAAACATTTTTAAAAAATTAAAATAAAAATGTCTACATCTCATTAAAACAAAAACCATTAATTTGATGAATTGTGATTAGGATTAAACCAAAATTACTTTTTTTTTTTTAAAAAGCAGTGAAAAACAAATTTTTTGTAAGGGTGAGAGTCTCACAATGGATTGCATTGAAGTCACTCTTCACTACATATATATATATATATATATATATATATATATATATATATATATTTTTTTTTAAAAATATATTTCCATCATAACACAGAAATTACTGTTTTGAAACCAAAACTTAAATTAAATAATTAATATTCATCTAAGATCTAAAATAACATGATATAGAATACTATATTTTAAAATACTATATTTATTATATTATTTTAGATCTTAGATGAATATTAATTATTTTAGATCTTTATAAATTAAAATATAAATAATGACAATCGTATTTGAATACCCCTTTTAAGAAAAACTCAATATAGTTTCAGAATACAAAAAAATTAATAAAAAAAAAATAAATATAAATTCCAAAATAAAATAAAAAACGCAACATTGATGACAAGTCCGCATAAGAGGAAGTCAGTATTAACAGACAGAAATCTTTAACCCCACCTAACCATAACTGACTTTCAATATGCCACATAAAAATTATACTTGTATTTTCATTTGTCAAAAAAATCAACACCCCCTTAATAAAATATTCTGAATTCTCATTACTCCATCAACTTAAGATATAATACTATTTGGCTTATAAATAGAGTAAATCAATTTTTTTCAAAGTTTATTCTTAGCATCGCTTGAAAATGAAACAAAACTTCAAGATTTAAGTTTTGGTTTTGAAACATAGTAATTTCTGTATTGCCTTGGAAACATTTTTTAAAAAGAATGATTATAATATTATGCTCTACTGTATACTGAGCAGTGTTTTTTAATAAATGCCAAAGAACTCTGGATTATAAATCTAACTGTTCTTTCTTTTTATTTTTGATATATATATATATATATATATATATATATATATATATATATGCACATTTTTCATAGTGTATCAAAGTATTTAATCTTATCTTTTATTACAATTGATTAATATGTCTTCTACAGCTTATCAACCCCTTTGTAGGTTATTTAAATCAGAAAATATTTTAGATGGTAAGAATTGGAGTGGAGATAATAATGGTTTAGTGACAAGTCTTACTAATCAACTCATAGTTGGGAAGAGAAGTGGTGGATTCATACCTTCCCAAAGGCACATAAGTGAATATAACAAACCCAACAGGAATTGGAACTTGGCTCTCCGATTAAAAATTCTGAGCCATTATTCATTACACCACCCATACATCTAAGCTTACATATTCCAAAGTAGTCACCCATTAATGTACTAACCAGGCTCAACATTTCTTAACTTCAGTGATCATATGGGAACATGTGTTTGAACATGATGTGGTCATAAGCCACAGTTTATAAACCCTTGACTTTTATCCCAAAGCTTACTTCATGCATATAAAGTTTATTTATAACTACCTATCATATTTAATTATCAATGCTATTTAGCTGTACCTTTTATTTTAGATGCTATAATAATGGATACAAGTATTGAATTTCTGGAAATTTTGAACTGTTCTTTTAAATTGAGCCTCAAGATTCAAAAAATTAAAGAAAATAAAACGGACCATAAAGACCATACTTTCCCAAACTGGTTTAAGCATTTTAAAGGTGGTGACCTGTCGTTTGAAAGAAAGCCCAACTATCAGCTGTCATTGGTAATGTTTTGAAAAGCAAGATAGAGGAAAACCCAACCAACAGTACTTGAAAACTTTCAGACAAGCTAAGATCATTAAAAGATGTAGTGCATTATGTATGCTTAAAAGAAAAATACATTGACTCTCAAGAGGTAATAATGATTAAAAACATGAAAATACTACTGACAGACTGAAGCCCAAAACATAGTTAAAGCAAATAGTAAAAAATGAACAAAGATGAAAGGAGAAAAGAGACACTGGCCAGATCTGGAATTGGAATATTGATTAACAAATAAGCTTGTTTTGCAAAGTTACATTCATTCTTTGAGTCTTGAAATTTTCTAATGGACAAGATTACTTGCTGCAATTAGAAGTATGATAAACCTAAGTTATCTAATCTTTTCAGAATATTTAAATCAAAAACCTTGTATATCTGGCACACTGGTTGGTCAGAATCAGTCCTATCAAATTAGCCGTACATGTTATCTATGAGACAAAAAATATTTTAATATCACAAGTGAAGTCTTGCCTCTAGTATCAGTAGTTATTATTCAAAATAAAAAAAGGTCAAGTTTTTAAATTCTAAACTTCTTAGCTGGCACATTAACTAGGTAGAAATATGGACCTGTTCAAAAAGTGAATATATATACTGCTCTCATCTTGTGTGTTAGAGAATCATCCTTGTACCAATACTATATTGAATAGAGTCAGTAATCATAATGTTATGGATATAAATATCACAAAAACTGTAAAAAAACAACTAAAAATTCTAGAAGCATTAAGCACAAAAAACAAACAACCCAACATGAATAATCTATCAAATTTAGGAAAAAACAAATTTTTTCATTAATAATAAACAACGTAAATCATGAGAACTTGCACTTCACATAAATATGCAAAGAAGCAAGATTTTAAAATAATGAAACCGACATAGCACAAATAAAAAAAAATAAAAAAAATTTTGATAATAACTTATGAAAGAAAATACTCAGACACTGGACAATTTATATTTATGCCAGAAACCAGGAAATTAGTCTGAAATATAGAAAAAGATTTTAGAAAATCCTTAATGAATTTCTATTGCTTTTTAACCAAACTTGTGTAAATGAAAAATTTCTGCCCAAAATGCACTCAACATGTGTGTCCTCAAACAAACAGTATATTGAATGGTTAGATTCAATAATCATGTTTTTCTGTTGCATTCCACAGGACATGGTACAATTACTGGTCACAACGCATGCTATATTTTTAGAAACTGTATCTTCTTGCTATTGACAGCAATGTTCATTCACCAAGCAGATATAGTCTTGTTGTATACACCAATATATTTCTTCATCGCCTGACATTCCAAAGATGGGATTTTTTTTTGGTTGAAATCTACTGCTCTAGTGTGTGTGTGTGTGTGTGTGTGTGTGTGTGTGTATATATATATATATATATATATATATATATATATGATAGATAGGGTTGGCCCCAAAAATCTATATACACTTCAGGAAAGGAAAAACTTGTATAGATATAGTAATACTAAATTTATTCAGACATCACACGATTAATACAAGTTACCTTTGGACTCTACAATCAAAAGAGATGCTCAAAATGGCAGCCTTTAGCTTCCAGACATTTATTAGTATGGTCAAAATATCCAGTGGGATTGTTGCACATGCATTTTCAATTTCTTGTCTAAGGGCCGCCAATGTAGTCAGTTTTCTGTGATACAGAATTGTTGATTCTACAGCTATAAGGGTAATGCCATCCATCAAGAAAATATTACAGTAAACAGTGTTATTACAATTTGATAAAACTACAAAAGATAAGTTTTTCCTGAAGTGTGTATACATTTTTTGGGCAGACTGTGTATATGTTTTTGACACCCACTATGGACAGTGCTCTTAGTTCAGCATGGTTGGGTTAGATAAATTTTAAAACTCTTGATGATTGTTGAAATGTTCATGTTGAAATTTGTTTTTTATTATATTAAACGTTATAGGTAGACATTGGTTGTATTTATACATAATTAAATATTGGGTGGGATTTTGCTAAAGTCTACAAGAATTTCCCCAGAAGGTGTCTATTTTTGGGGTGGGAGATCATAGCCCACTGCAGGGAATGCAGTAAGCATAGTCTAGGTCCTGCCAATAGTTCATTAATCAAATAAGACATGTAAAAGAATCAAATCAATAGCTTGTTAAAGAATATATATCTTTGACAAATACTGCTAACTTCTATCAACAAGGTCATTATTGGTAAAAAGTTTATTTTGCCTACTTTATAAACTGTTCTTTATCTGATGAAGTGTGGTTCTGATTGAATTTGATTTTACTTGTTATTGCTCTTTGTACCCAGTCCTTGAAGATACAAATGTGTCAAAAAGGTATTTGCTTCTCTATCAAGATATACAGACATATCTCAAAGGCAAGACAAACTTTGAACACCTGATAAATCTATTTCTATTCTTACTTTAATGTGATTTTAGTTTTGTCATTTTAAACATTTATATTCCAAAATAACATCATATACATTAAAAATTAAGAATAAATAAACAATCATAACAATTAAAATTTGAGTAAAAAAAAAAATCAACAAAATGATGAGGCTATGAGACTGATATGCTTTTTCATCTACTGTTTCAAAGGCTGCCACTTTAATACTTTTCTGTAAAATTGAAATATTTAGTACATGCTGTATAATATTAGGTGATGTCAAGATATGCTTCCCAATAGCTGATTTTATATATATGTCTGTGTGTGTGTGTGTGTGTGTATATATATTTTGTGTATTTGGGCAGCAATCCCTCTTTCATACAAGTATCCTTAAAAACAACTGACAAAGTACTGCACTTAAGTTTTTCTATTTAATTTTTCTTGTGTTCTTATAGTTTTTTGCTTTTCTGGTCATAAATTATGCAAAAATTGTTTGAATGTTCTCTATGTTTAATTCTTTTAACCATTATCAAAGATGATTTTATTTTTACTGTTTTTTTTTTTATATATGTACCTAGTGTTATAGGAATGTTAATAAATATACCTCTATCTACATTCAAAATGCAACTTAAAGTTTCGTTGTTCTACCAACTCATCAGGCATGAATTATTACTTTTGAAATCAAAAATAATAATTCGTGCCTGATGAGTTGGTAGAACAACGAAACTTTAAGTTGTACTTTGAATGTAGGTATATGTATATTTATTAACATAATCTTAAGTCTGTCTAACCACATTGAGCACTGTTTTGTTTACACCTTATATTAAATTGAGTAAATATTTATTCAGTTACCTATGTATGCACACTAACACACATATATACAGTTGCTTTCTTGTTATTTGATTTATTCATATTATATATATATATATATATATATATATATATATATTACTTCAAGTGTTATTTTAGTGGATACCTCATATTTAAATAGATATTCTATTTTTATTTATTAAACAGTATTACATTTATCAGCCTGTGCATTCAAGAAATCTTAGTAAAGAAAATGCATTCTTTGACAGAGATCAAACCTCTGTCTCCCATCTGCAGAGGAATCCAATGTTTGGTCCCATGTGCTTTACTCGTCAGCCACAGAAAACATTACAGCAAGAAAGGTTTTAGTTTCCTTTTTTAAGGAAAGCATATCCTATTTCATGGGATATCCATTTCAAATACATAGTATCCACTACAATAATTTTTGAATGAATAAATATGTTGGAATTAAAAATAAAATCCATTAATTCTTTATGTGTGTGTGTGTGTGTTTTTCCAGACTGATTTTATTGTGTACTCAAGTCTATGCTGATCATATGCTACCAATCAACATCCAGTTTCCTGTCCCAAACTTATTTTTGAAAACAACAATCAACCTGACCTTGGATCATCTGATGGCTTCTACTACCACTAATCCATCTGAAATTGTTCCCCCATTGTGTTTGGTTCCTATTAACAAACCAGAATTGAAGCAAAAGTCTTTAATCTGCCATCAGGTGTTAATTTCCAAGTTAATAGAATCAACCTTGTTACAGATAGTGACAACCTGCTCTTTTGAAAGGTGACTCAATATCTGATAGATGTTAGAATTTTTTTTTTATTTTGCATAGAAAGTTAAAATTAGAATATCTTATTTTTGTGTATGTGCATTTTTTTTTTAAAGAGTAATGGGTTTTGCCTTGCCATACCAGTCCATAATATATTGGTAGGAGATTTGTCTTTCACCTAAACTGATTGCTAACCTAAAAGCTCAGTTTACCCTGCTATTTATCTAT